>OY986040.1:40329436-40667102 GCA_963920215.1 Nineta flava | reverse complement strand
TAAAATGAGGGTTTTCCTCGATTTCCCGGGGATCCTCTCATTAGAATGCGATTTGGTGCCAATAGGACCAATGGGAAACCGAACTCTTTAAAACAAAAAAATTCAAAATCGATTCATTAATGGCGGAGTTCTGAGGTGACACACATAAAAAAAAATAAATAAATAAATAAAAAAAAAAAAAAATACAGACGAATTGAGAACCATTCTCATTTTTGAAGTCGGGTTAAAAATGTTTATGTTGAACAAAAATTTTTCAAATTAATGACGTTTTAAGTAATTTTAATATTTTATTAATTATAAAAATATTTTGTCTACTATATTATATAAAGGTATTTGATAACAATATATATATTTTGTTATTATCAGTTTTTCTTTTGTTTGAGTGTGCATTTTCACACACTCACACATATTTTAAAATTATCGAAACAAAATTTGTATTAATTACAGAGGTTTAATATACAGTGTGGTCTACAAAAAATGATATAAAATTTTTTCATAGAAAATTTAAAGACTTCTATTCTTCTGAAAATTAGTACGGTGGCTCAATCATTCTTTGTTTTTACTCCATTGGAATGTTATAATTTATTGCCGAACCTAGAATTTTAGGTAGGACCCGATTTTTTTGTTGTTGTGTAGGGGAACAGCCAAGTAGCCGAGCGGTCTAAGGCGTCATGTCTGCGCAGTATGCAGTACTTGGAAACTGGGAGGTTATGGGTTCGAATTCCGACATCGGCAGTTTGTCAATTATAAAAATTTAAAAAAAAATGGCGGTAAATTGACTAAACTGTCGGCGTATGGACAAGAACGAAGTAACCGGCTATGCTTGAGAAGGTTTTCTGTAGTTTTCTTCACGAACTCCAGATGAATATCGGCATAGTTCCTATCATAGTCGGCTGCAGCCGCATATTCTACCAATTCCTAGTCTACTCACAAATTCCTTCCACTCCACTCACATCCTCACATCCTTAGGCATCACAATGGACCTTATGGTCGAAGTGTAGCCCGTCCAGGGCAGCTTCTACAAACAATCTGTCTATCTATGTATAATACAAGTTGACTTTTTTGCTGCAATGTGAACAATTAAAAAATTATAAGCCTTAAAAAATAAACAAATTAACCAAAAAACACATTAAATGTGTTTTGCAGAGGATTTTATTACGAATAATTTCTCGTTTTAAATTTCCACCAATTTATCAAATTTCAAGGGCTTTACGCTGCTTCAAAGGGACGATGCGCATATTATCTATGGATTTTCAAAAATTGCATTTTATGAAAAAAAATAAGGTTCTTAGATATAATTTATCACAAATAAAAAGTTTTATTTTTGACCAATGAATAGGATTCAATCGGTTTATTTTTTGGTTAAAATTATCAAGAAAATTTTTACGCTTAACCATTTGTTACATCAAAATGTTATACATAAATCTTGTGACAAATGTTTAAATTTTAAGTTTTATAACTTTTTAATTATTCGCTTGTAAAGGCGTTGTGTGTACTTGGAACTGCGATGATATGGGTTCGAATCTCGGCATTGGCAGTTTGCCAATTATTAAAAGAAAAAAAGGGGCGGTTAATTGACTAACCTGTCGGCGTATGGACAAGAACGAAATAACCGGCTATGCTTGTGAAGGTTTTTTGCAGTTTCCTTCACAAACTCCAGATGAGTATCGGCCTAGTTCCTATGAAAAGTCGCCTGTTGCCGCACATCCTACCAATTCCTAGACTACACACAAAATTTCTTGTCCTCCACTCACCTCCTCACATTCTTAGGCATCACAATGGACCTTATGGTCGAAGTGTGTCCCGTCCAAGACAGTCTCTACAATCCATCTATCTTTTAATTAATTATTCACATTACGGCAAAAAGTCAAGTTGTGTAGAATTCGATTTCGATCCAAAAAAAAAACTCTTAATAAATTTTTTGAAACATGTACCATCGTTACTAAGATATTTGCACACCTTTTCCATGATGGTGGCTAAATGAGGAGAATCTGACATCGAGAATTCAACTTTAATCTCCTATTGGACCTCAACAAAACAACAACAAAAAACCGCGTCTTTTCCAAAATGCTAGGTTCATGCAATATTACAATGGGCCATTAAAGATGAGACAAAAATGGCAATCCGATAATAGGAGCTAACTATTGTTTATTAAATAGGCTTTTCTGGATCATTTTGGAGGGCCACCCTCTTCATACATAATTAAAACATGAACTTTAGTTAATAAATATTATCGAATTACATCCATACATACTACACACATATTTGCATTCACATGTAGATATACATAAAAATATGGTGGGAAACTCTCATATGCCATTTATGTTTAAATTCAATAACAAATTTAAATTGCAGATATCTTAAAACGTTCTTTGAGAGAACTAACATATTCACAGGAACAATTAACCACCGAGGTATGCTTAGTGTAAATTAAACACGAATTATTTTTGTTTCTTTTTAACCCGACTTCAAAAAGGAGGATTTTACATTTTTATGATTTAGTCGTAAATTTCCATTCCTAGAGATTTCAGTACTATGATTTTAATTCCTGTTCTCTCTGTTTCTAAACATTCATAGCTGTTATTTAGAGTTCTTGACTATCTCTAATTGCTATAACCACGAAAAATGGCCTTGGATACAACCGCCGAAGCTAGAAGGGTTTCATTATACCTAATACTGACTATAGTCATCGTCACATCGCTCGGACAAGTGGCTCGAATCACTGTCATTGACCTATCAGCCGATTTTGTGAGACTGGTTCTTACACGCAAAGGCCTAGCCAAGAGCGAAATTGATGCAATATGCTTCGTTTTGCGCGAGAATATGCTGATGCGAATATTGGGTTATGGAAGAACGTACCCTTCTCAGATGAAGGGTAGAATAGCCTTAAAAGGTCCACATAGACGTCAGCGTTTATACAGGCGACTATCAGGGGAGGGGGGTTCAAGAATGATTTAGAGCGGGGATATCACTTATGAAGTTCGTGCCACGGTTGTCTTTGAGAGAGGACATATTGTGAGTGTATCGTATTGTGACTGTTTAGAGCAGGGGTGTCAAACTCAATTTTGCAGAGGGCCATATATTAAATTTAGAATGTGTAGGCGGGCCAGATTCAAATTAAAAAAAATGTACTGAATTATTATAACATTTTATTTACTTAATTATATAGTATATAATATACGGTTGTTAAAAATCATATTATAATCATACCAAGTTATAAAAGAGGGTAATTATTTTGAGCTCGAGGATCCAGATACCTGACTTCTCTTGTTTTTGACAAGCTCATTGATGTCAGGTATCATATTCGTTGTAATTATTTTAAGAATTGATTGGAGATGTTCATTCGTAAGTCTTGTGCGATGTTTGTTCTTATTTATATTCATGACGGAAAACATCTGCTCACATAAATAGACATAAACTTCACCACAATCACTATGTCGCAGTACAACTAAATTAACTAAAATCTTTCTCCGACCGTATCGCTTCGACTACTCGACTCAACTGACTAACGTCGTGCCGACGCACTCCTTTTATATCAATAAGGAAGGTTCTAGTCTAGACTCGAAGCGCGTGGAAGATTCTAGCCTTCGTGGTATTTCCGCTTGTTGCTAAGAGATGGCGTTACTGTCTACCTCTCTCGCTTGTCTAGGCACACGCTGCCCTTGAAATTACTTATAAATGTTGTAGTGTGCGCATTTTAAAACTTTCGTAGAGGAATCGAGTGAAGTCATGATTCTTCTGTCTGTCACACATTGCGATCGCGGGCCGTATCTTTGACATCCCTGGTTTAGAGTTACTTGGAAGAAGTTATCCATAGAACACACATGAGAGAGAGGACAACCTTAAACTAGGGGCAAGTGTACCAGCGACAACGACCACAGGAGAGCTCAGGACTTAGAGGAATGGCACAATTTTAATTTCTATAAATCTCAGAGTTTCAGGAAAAATGATCAGCAGATAAATTGAGATAAAATTAATTTCCTACACTTTACTAATTAAAAATTTTTCCATTTTACCAATATTTAGATATATGTATATATAGGATAGGTATATACATGTGGGATCTATGGACATTTTGCGTTAACGTAACCATCGGTACAACCTTAATAGCTACATTTTTTTGAAAATTCGCAAAAAGAAATATCTAAAATTATTTTGATAGCATTGTTTGATATGAGAAATACATACTTTGGATGGATTTCCAGACCAGTGCTCTACCAACTAAGCTACAGAGATGTTTTGATAGAATGAATATAATTATTCACTAATAAATGACTATTAAAACGTGAAATTGCATAATAAACAAAAATAAATCAAAATTTAGAAAACATTGATTATTTATGCATCCGATGTTTGAGAAAAATCTTCATAATTCATTTTATGAATACCTAGGATAAACATTTATGCCTGCAATCAATATTTTTAAGCGTTACAAAGTCGGGACTAAACTTAATATACCTTGTATATTTTCATATACGGCGTATGAAAATATCGAAATTAGTATTTTATTTTTAATCACAAACCACCCTGGGTCTTATTTGGAGTCTTACGAAAAAATCTCGAACTTTGCTAACAGAAAGAAGAAACTAAATTGACTAAATGAATTAAGAAACTGTTTTTGATCGCATGGAATACAAAAAACTTACTTTAATTTATCTTACCTTAATTATTATCTGTATAATACAAATAAAATAATGATAAATTATTATACAAAGAAATTAATTCAAAACGTGATAATAAAACATGCTATTAAACTGAAAATTTATTGAAATTAATTAACAAAAATGTTAAATTTAATACTCTTAATAAGGCCCGAGTCTTCTTATTATACAAGCAAATGGGCCTTTTTACGGACAGTAACAAGCAATGGAAAAAATATCGTTAAGAAACAAATAAAGAAAGAAATCCTCCTGGGGGTCCAATGATGAAAATATTAGATATTAAGATCATCCAATAGTAATAAATCCTATTTTGACAAAATGGAAACCCGACTTCAAAAATCAAATATTCTATAACAAAAAATGCACTAAAAAGTAAAAAAATAATTGCATATTCTTGTGCCAATTTTAGTTCACCTAAGCAAAAATTTTTAAATATATATGTACAATTATTGTTATTTTTGGAGTCGGTGTCAGCATAGAGAAATTCTTCACATAACTTTTGGACACCGCCTCCAAAAATAACATTAATTGTACATATATATTTAAAAATTTTTGCTTAGGTGAACTAAAATTGGTACAAGAATATGCAATTATTTTTTTACTTTTTAGTGCATTTTTTGTTTTAGAATATTTGATTTATGAAGTCGGGTTTCCATTTTGTCAAAATAGGTTTTATTTGTCAAAATATTTTTTATTTCTCGCTTTTTAGTGACTTTGAAGTTCTATAACTTATTTTATTTGTCTAAATATGTATAAATTTGTCTAATAACTAAACGACCTACTAACTTTTAGTGCACTTTTTTATAACACATTTTTTTTATCCGTTTTTTTTTTCTTTTTAAATTTGTAATGCTTTTTTTCATAACAGATTCTCTGTTTTTTTTACATGCATGTTGTTTTTTTTTTGTAAAAATTTTTTTTTGGAGTCGGTGTTATTAAAAAAAAATTTTTTTGAAGTCGGTTTTTAAAAAAATTTTCTTATTTTCCCATTATGAATGAGTATACCCTTTCAAAAAAAAAAAAATTCGCAAAAATCGGATATAAAATGAGGATTTTCACATATAAAATGAGGATTTTCCTTGATTTCCAGGAGATCCCCTCACCAGAATCCGATTTGGTGACAATGGGACCAACCTGAAATCAAACCCTTTAAAACAAAACAAAAATTCAAAATCGGTTCATAAATGACGGAGTTCTTAGGTGACAAACATTAAAAAAAAAAAAAAATTAAAAAAAACAAAAAACAGACGAATTGAGAACCATCCTCCTTTTTTATGTTGGGTTAAAAAGTCATTATTCAATATTATAAACAGAGTGTGCTATTGACACTGATAAACACGGATATGCTGTCTAACCGAAAACGCATTCGACTAAAAGTGTTGTTGCATTTTTGTTTATCGATATTTCTGCTTATTTGTTGGATATTTCGAATAAATTCATAAATTACAATAAAGATTTTTCGTGGCTTGGCTTTATTAGGGGCCGGACCTTGTTAGGCGACAGCATCTTAATATCTTTTTGGTATCAAGAAACATCTAAATTGAAACATTGATAGGATACAAGTGGTAATAATTAAGATTTTCAGTTCTTAATTGGAATATTTATTAATTAAATCAGGTGAAAAGACCAAATACTTTAGCGTTAATATTATTTACTCTTTAATACATCGTTTCGTCGGTTTTACTCCGACATCTTCAAATTATGTTAACTTTAATGTATTTGTCTGTTTTACATAGATACCTGAAGATGCCGGAATAAAACCGACGAAACGTTGTATTAAAGAATAAATAATATTAACACTAAAGTATTTGGTCTTATCACCTGATTTCATTAATACATATGTGGTAATATGATGTATATAGAGGTAATCATAAATATTATATGATAATATGGTAATAATTTTTATAACACGTTTTGAATTAATTTCTTTGTATAATAATTTATCATTTCTTTATTGATTTTTTATTATACAGATAATAATATTTATTTAAGATCGCTCATACTCGTATATCCATTTAGATATTTTTATTTCCGCTATGAATTTTAACAATATTAAAATATATTATTGGTCGTTTTCCGTGTGGCTTTTCCCGTTTTAAATTACATTTGTAATTATGCCTGACCAAATTTTTAATCACACCCCAAAATATGAGATTTTATGTTTCAAATGACGTAGAATTAGTGTTTCACGAGGCACGAGGCGAGGCGAGGTTTTGGTATCACCTGGCCTCGCCTCGCTTTTTTAAATATCAACCTCGCCTCGCCTCGGCCGAGGCAGAATGTTGGCTAGCCTCGCCTCGCCTCGGCTGAGGCGAGGCGAGGGAAAATTTTTACTAACTTTGACTTATTTTGTATGAATGTACATAATATGGTAAAAAAACTTATATATATATGTATATAAATTTTAGAGACGATGACTTTCGACATCTACTAGGTAGGATCGCTGGATATTTGAAAAATATTTGCCAAATAATCTATCTATTGCTTCATGTATCACTATATTATTTTTTTTTTAAATTTACTTTTTGTAAATTTGCCTCGGGCGAGGCGAGGTTTTTGGGACAATATACCTCGCCTCGCCTCGGTTAGTAACGAGTATTAAAATTTTGAACCTCGCCTCGCCTCGCCTCGTGCCTTGTAACCGAGGGCCGAGGCGGGCCGAGGCGAGGCGAGGTTACCTCGTAGCCTCGGTGAAACACTACGTAGAATCCGAAAAACCAATTTAAAAAATTGCACCGATCCGCCGTACGCTGTTCGAAATTGTTTGCCGTCCTATTTACTAATAATCTATTGAATAAAATGATATGCAAATTTGAAGACAGCTTAAAGTTAGAGCCAAGTGGGTAAAATTTGTTTGACGACCCAATCGGAATTTATTAAGGCAATGTGTATTGATATTGAAATAGTTAAGGATGTACGAGCGCTGATGATAGTCCATTTAAAAAATTCTGCAAAATCGTATATAGTACATTCATAAATGTCCACAATAATGTTTATTATTATTTGCCGTAAGTTAAAATTACAATTTAATTTAGGCCCGTCATATCGGGTCTAAAAAAAAAAATATTTAAAAAAAACACTGAGATTTCGGGTAATTAAGCTACCGCCGATAGAAGTAGAATTTATCCGAAATCTCAGTTGTTTTTTTAAATATCTTTTTTTTAAGGCCCGTCCGGAATTTAATTGGATCAATCTCTTTATTAATATTTCTATTTTCTTTTGCGTAGTTTTTTTTTTATTCGTCTTATTTTATTCCAAGTGAAAATTATCAAAATATGTGTAAAAAAAGGGTTTCTCCATAAGAACAATGCCTTAAAACTCGAACTTTAACATTAAATAATTAATTCAAGACCCCCGTAACACCCATCCCCCTGAAACTTTTATAATAGGGAATATGCATGAAAATTTTTTTTCACTTGAATTGAAGCATGTTTACTTGACAAATATGAAGGTAAAATTACTTTTTAAATAACTTTAAAAATGAGCGAGATATGAATGATTGAAATTCCCGATTAGACAAAGAGGGTGATAGCCCTCTTGATATGTTAAGTGACGTCATATTACACTTTCACCATTTAAAATACACGTAAAACTCCGTTTTTAGTATTTATGCAAGAAAGAGACTGATAATGATCTTTAAAAGCTTATAGCTTCCTTGATATTTGTCGGATTTTAATTTCGTTTTTAAATATTATTACAGTATTAACAGTATTTTCATATTCTGAAAATAAATGTGAAAAAAAAATTTCATGCATATTCCCTATTGATGTAAACCAAAAATCAAGCCTTAATCTTTTTGAAGCTTCAATGCTCGTAGATCCTTAATCCATAAAAGTTTATCAGAAACGTGAAATAATTATTATTTTATATTAAAAAAAAAATGTTAATATAAAAAAATTATAATAAATGCTATTTTTAACAACTAATATAAAAAATATTTTAAAATTTATTGCTGTTATGGCAAAGTACATTTTTCAATTAATTAAGTGTTGATGAAAAAAAACATTAATTGAAAAATAGTTTTCAGGAATTTTCAAAATTATTTTTTATTATCAGTTACAATAGAAAATTTTGCAATTTGTCATCTGTATTCAATGCAATATTTTAAATAAAAAATATTCGAAAAATGTTTTTAAAACAATCATTTAATCAAAATTTATTATCTATGATAAAATATATTGCGTGTTAAATATTTTAAAATTTTTTTAAAAATTTTAACACGGAAAGAAGTTTTCCGAGTTTTCCTTTTTCCACCATTGTCAATAAAACTTTTGATAACCATAAAATCTAAATACCATTTAATCGTAAATTTATCCGTGGCCTGACTACCATAAATGAAAATAAAAATAATATTTACTTTTTATACCCAGTAAATTTTTAAATATACAAGGTATATTATGTTTAGTTCCGACTTTGTAACGCTTGAAAATATTGATTGCAGAAAAAAATTTTTGTTATAGGTGTTCATCAAATTACCAAATTAGTCCACTTACGCATGTCCGTCCGTCTGTCTGTCTGTCTGTCTATCCGTGAACCCGATTACTCAAAAACGAAAAGAGATAACGAGCTGAAAATTTGTGTGTGTGTTCTAGAGCAAAAAAGTAAGGTCAAGTTTGTTAATGGGCAAAATCGGAACGTGTTTCTCCCCGCCAGCGGGGAAAATTTATATTTTTGAAACCGTAAGAGATAGAAAAAAAATTTGTTAACAAAAAAACTTCTTCTCTTTAAAATAAATAACTTTTGTTTGAAAATTTTTTTCATAAACTCAATATTTTTCTCATAATATGTGCTCAAAGTTGAAAAGGAGAAATACAATTGATAGGTGAACGAAGGCATGCATGTATACATGTACATAGTATCCATACATACTATTTTTATACCCAGTATATTTGTAAATAAACAAGGTATACTAAGTTCAATTCCGACTTTGTAACGCTTGAAAATATTGATCGCAGTAAAAAAATTCATATCTTATAAACTTTGAATTTGAAGAATTGTTCAAACATTAATATACAAACTCAGTATATACTGGGTATTCAAACAATTAACTCAGTTAGTTGTTACATTACTAGTTTAACTTAATTTTCAGCAAATTAAAAAAAAGTTGAAAAGTTGTGTGTACTTGACTCTTGCAACAAGGCTTTCTTTCCTACTACATATAGGTATACAAAATGCATTTTGTAAATAAAGTCACTATGAAATGAAGACAGTTAAGGCCATTACGCAATGAAAAAAATAAGGAATAAGATATAAGAATAAGATATAAGATATAGCACAGCGACCAAAACACAATGGGCGATAAGATATAATATTCAACCAATCACAGCGGTTGAATGCCAGCTGCTGGTGTGTGCACAAATGTCGAAAACATTAGTCGGAGAGTAGACTACACATAACATTGTGATTGGCTGGGAATAAGAAATAAGGAATAGATATCCAACGCGACGGAAATTCTGTTGCTATATCTTATTTCTTATTCCTTATTTTTGAATTGTGATTTGATCAACGGTTCTGCCATCTGCTGGATTCCACTATTCCTTATATCTTATTCTTATACCTTATTTTTTCATTGTATAACGGGCTTTACGAGTGTAATATCAGGTTATAATATCATCATTTTGTTTGAACTGGACTTTTCAAAAATCGAAAATATCAGTTCAACGCCAACAGCTGCATTCGCCAAAAATTGTATTTTGGTTGTTTGGTTTTTTTATCTGATGCCAATAAAATTTCCAGAATTTTATTTCTTCTTGTTTATATCTATTTCATAAATTTCTGTTTCATATATCATTTCAAAATTCAATTTTAGTAGTAGTAGTAGTAGTAGTAGCGGAGGGCAGGTCGAAGCCTGGTAAGTAGGCCTTTCTAGGCCGTTTTTACCGACCCCTAAAGGACAAGGAATTTGTATACGTAGACTAGGTATATTCATTTGGAGTGTGTTGAAGGAAACTGCCGAAAACCTTCACAAGCATACACTGATAGAAGTAATTCCTAGCAGTGAGAAAAAAATTTTTAAACCAAGAATTTTTGACTCTCATACATAAGGAAGATAATATAGATTTGGTATAAGAAAATAAGTATCTTGGCATCTATAGTTTTGACTTGACAAAATTATCTCAACTAAAGATAAACTGACTCTTGACTCAAGAATCTCGAAACTCTTAAACTGAAATAATGATTTCTTTGGACCAAGATACTAAAATTTCGGACGAAAATAAACATTTGTTTAATCCAAAGAAATAAAACTTTTTAAAGAAGTAAATAATTATATATATATATATATATATATATATATATATATATATATATATATATATATATGTGTGTATGTATACTTCAATTAAAGAAGCTGCATAAACTTTCTCTTCTTGAGTTTTTTTATTTATTTTATCAGTGATTTTATCAGTTTTATTTTTTTTATCGGTGGATCAGTTAATTTTTTCATATCAATATTTAATTAAACATATTCTACATAATTGAATTCGTAAAATTTTTTAAAATTGTATTTACAAAATCGAGCATACTTCTCCACAATCGAGCATATTTGTAAGAGCATATTACAATGACATACGATATTTTAATGCTTCCGTCCTCTTGTCATAAGTCATACGACAGTCATCAGGCAGGAAATAACACAAATATATAAATAAATAATTATTAATTAATTTAATAAATAGTTTATTTACTTTAACATGACTGAGTAGTGGTCCTTACATACCCAAATTAAAGACTATTTGCTGACTTATCGAATTTTTTTAACTCATTCATTCAGAGCAAAAGCATACTACGTCATTCATGATTTTTAGATATATAGTGAAATTCGTTTATTTTGACTCCGCATGTAATGATTAATCAGCAAGTATTTACTGGTTTTGACTATAATAGACCAGGAGATGGTGACAGGTGACGTTCTCCTATTTTATACCGCATGCCTCTTTTTAAGGCTTGATAATTAACACTAAAATATGAAAGAAAGATGGGTTCTTGGCCGCCGCACGCTTTCCGTTTATAAGGTCCTTTTGTTGAGAATTTTTGTGTTTTTACGTGATATTATACTGCCTGCCTTTGAAACATAAGGTAGTACAAACAAAATGAAGCTCAAATAATTGATGGCATGCAATCCGCAGAGGCCGAAAGGGCTCAAATGGTTACGAAAAAATGAAAAATATTAAAAGGGACTTCCGTGTTCTTAAATTGCATGCCGATGTAAAGAATTGAAGTTTTAATCACAAAAACACTTTGGGAAAATTGGCATGTGCCCCTCGTATGGCCAATGGTAGTTAGTTTGAGATCACGCAAAACCTGTACTGAATGTTTACAGAGTTTTGCCGAGATTTTTCACCGTTGGTCATACGATAGGCGCATGCCAATTTTCCCAGAGTATTTTTGTGATTAAAACTTCAATTCTTTACATCGGCATGCAATTTGAAAACACGGAAGTCCCCTTTAATTTTTTTCATATATTGTAACCCTTTGGCCCTTTCGGCCGCTGCGGATTGCCATGCCATCAATTATTAGAGCTTCAATTTGTTTGTACTACCTTATATTACAAAGGCAGGTAGTATAATATCACGGAAAACCACAAAAATTATCAACAAAAATACTTTATGACCGGAAAGCGTGCGGCAGCCAAGAACCCGTCTAGATAGATGGATTGTAGAGGCTGCCCTGGACGGGTTACACTTCGACCATAAGGTCCATTGTGATGCCTTAGGATGTGAGGATGTGAGTAGAGTGGAAGGAATTTGCGAGGAACCGACTCTGATAGAAACTATGCCGATATTCATCTGGAGTTCGTGAAGGAAACTGCAGAAAACCTTCTCAAGCATAGCCGGTTACTTCGTTCTTGTCCATACGCCGACTGTTTAGTCAATTAACCGCCAGTTTTTTTTAAAATATTAATTGACAAACTGCCGATGTCGGGATTCGAACCCATAAAGAACCCGCCTATCTTGCATATTTTAGGGTTAGTTATCAAGCCTTAAAAAAGCAGGCGGTATAAAATGGCAGAATATCATCTATCACCATCTCCTCGTCTATAAGAACTACGATCACATTTCAATCATTTTTGAACAGTGATTTACTCTGGCGAACTAAAAACTATCGATTACAGAAAATGGTTAAAAGTAATTATGGATAATCGCAATAACACCAGAATTGACGTAAACGGTCGATTTTCAGAAACCAATCAATTTGCCTAAAGAAATGCGTTAGTCCATAGCGTAAATAATACGAAGGGAATATTCTCAGAGTTAGCTTATGTTATCAACTCAATTAACCCTGGTCGTCATTTTAAATCCCCGAAAACAGTGGTTTTATAAGTATGACCCCTATGTGTGTTTGTCAGTGGCATCGTAGCTCTCAAACGCGTGGGTCGATTTGAATGCGGTTTTTATTAGATAGATGGTTTCCATACAGTGGTTCTTGATTCGGGTTGGCAAACATTTAAAATTGGAAACGCAAAGTGCCGGAACTAACTACATTTCTATCATATTTACCATATTTTGAAAGCATTCTGACAAAAAAATTGTCTCCGAACAGTTTCCGACACTCATGCGCCGACTCTTGCTAGACTAAATGGCTAAAATTTGTATTGTAGTGAATTCTCACTAAAGTAGGTAAGAACGTCTGAGTTTTACAGACCTTGAGTTATTCAAGGCAATGGACCGTCAAAGTTGGACGAAGAGGCAACCGGATGGCGAGTGATAACCTGGGCCTTGAAGTGATACTGAACGAGGCAATCGGATAAAAATGCTGTTGTTTTGAAGTTTATACCCTATTTATATAATAACATTTTTTTGCCATCCGAAACACGCGGACCGCATTCGCGTCGTGAATTTAGAAAAAAAAAGTTTTGAACAACCGCTCCAAACTTGGTGAACTTATTAATTGGTACCACTATATGTTGTATAAAAATGCCATCCGACCCGGATGGGCAGTTTCTGAGAAACAACCCTTCAAAGTCGCCAAAAAACCCTTTTTTAGAATTTTTGAAACAAAAATCGAAGAAAATAAAACCTATTTTGACAAAATGGAAACCCGACTTCTAAAATCAAATATTCTATAACAAAAGATGCACTAAAAAGTAAAAAAATAATTGCATATTCTTGTGCCAATTTTAGTTCACCAAAGCAAAATTTTTTAAATATATATGTACAATTATTGTTATTTTTGGAGGCGGTGTCAACATAGAGAAATTCACATAACTTTGGACACCGCCTCCAAAAATAACAATAATTGTACATATATATTTAAAAAATTTTGTTTTGGTGAACTAAAATTGGCACAAGAATATGCAATTATTTTTTTACTTTTTAGTGCATCTTTTGTTATAGAATATTTGATTTTAGAAGTCGGGTTTCCATTTTGTCAAAATTGGTTTTATTTCTCGCTTTTTAGTGACTTTGAAGTTCTATAACTGATTTTATTTGTCTAAATATGGGTAGACCTACTAAACGACCAACTAATTTTTAGTGAATTTTTTTATAACACTTTTTTTTTACCCGTTTTTTTTTTTTTTATAATTTTTAGTGCATTTTTTTATAACAGATTTTCAGTTTTTTTAACAAGTATTTTGTTTTTTTTTTTTGTAAAAATTTTTTTTTTTGGGGTCGGTTTTTTTTTTTGTAAAAAATTTTTTGAAGTCGGTTTTTAAAAAAAATTTCTTATTTTTCCATTATGAATGAGTATACCCTTTCAAAAAAAAAAAAAAAATTTCGCAGAAATCGGTTATCACATATAAAATGAGGATTTTCCTCAATTTTCCGGAGATCCCCTCATCAGAATGCGATTTGGTGACAATGAGACCAATCGGGAATCAAACCCTTTAAAACAAACAAAAAAAATTCAAAATCGGTTCATAAATGACGGAGTTCTGAGGTAACATAAAAAAAAAAATACAGACGAATTGAGAACCATCCTCCTTTTTTGAAGTCGGGCTAAAAAGTTAAAATTATTTAAATCGGATGGCATTCGAAATTTAAGCTCTAATAAGTGCAAGGAATTGTGTGTATCAATGTCATCCGATTTTGATAAAATTCACTCAATTTGATAAAAATTTTACGTTTTGCTGGTATCTGGTGGTGATGGTGAGTAATTATTGGATTTATTCACGTCATAGGATAAAAGCTGAAATTTATATACCTATTATTTAAACAGCTATTTTGTGCCAGTATTTATAAAACCAGACTCTCTCTCCATTGCTTTCGATGTCAGAAAACCAATATTTGGATTATATTCCACCTTTACGTTTTTAGGGTTGTCAAAACAAACTTTGAAATTTTCAAATCGAAAATCTCACTTTACTCTTAAATTTTTTCAGTATTTATGATATTTCATTACATCAGACACCGAAATCTTTTTAACTTTTTCACAATGTGATTTCTAGAATTTAAAATCTCTGAGCAAGGACGGTAGTGTGAATGTTGCATATTAAAATTTTTAAATTTATTTTGAAAGATATAGCCATGGAGACTATACAAGGAGACCGAACTCAAACGGGAGAATTGACAAAATATGACAACGTAATGGTAGAAGTTATATTTACTTTTTGTGCCACTAGCATCGCTAGTTGTCCATCCGTACCGAAGTGAATATAGTACAGTAAATAGAAGTGAAGTATATATTTGTCATTTTGTTAGACTTATTATTAATAAATGAAAGTTTAATTTAATATCTGATTCAATAATCTTTAAATTGATTTTAATAATTTTAATATAATTTATTTTTACTTAATTTATTTTCATTTTATAATTATTTTGTTTTTTATTGTTATGTAATTATTTTGCGAATTTTTAACTAGAGTTGAATTTTTTTGTTTTGAATATTATATACGCGTAAGGGGAACTTATTTAAAAGTAGAAGGGCAACTTATTTAAACCATATTTTAATCATATGTTTAATACTTAGTATTAAATATATGTTTCCTCCCATTCATTTTGAAAATAGACTGATCCACTCAAACTGTGACGATATTCGAGGCTTCTTTACAAATTAATATACTTCTATCACTTACTTCAACTAATTATTTTATTTCATTTATGAAAAAAAGTATTTTATTGGAAAAATACTTTGGCTGCAAATAATTGTTATAATACTACATAAATGCGTCATGTTTTTCAATTAAAACTCGCGCCTTATACTCTCTCCACTGCCTCCGGTACAAAAGGAACACTATTGACAAGTATTTTTGTCAATTATTTGTTTACATGCAGTTCTCCTTGATGAGTTTCCATAGATATAGCATTGACTATAGCATTTCGATCATAAGTATTACGGTATTAATTTTAATTCACATTAAATTCAATTAAATTTGTTTCGTTTTAAAAATAGATTTGAAGGTTTCAATAACAAATAACAAGTTGTTTTAAGGTAAGAACCATTGATGGCCAATAATGTCGTATCAAGGTTCAAAATTTAATTATTGATAATCATTTTAGTAAGTGCCTTAAAAAGAGAAATGGAGAAAGGTTTTATTAAATTCAAAATGATAAAAGATTTTTTAAATTGTTTTTTTTTTTTTTTTTTTGTAAACTAACGTCTATTTATTTCCATTGTTAGTATGGTTGCTTTTCGGTTATATTATACCAACGGAAGTGACTAGCGTTTACTTTATTTGACATTTAAGTAATATGTCTGAACACATTGATACCATTTTTTGACATAAAATGCTTGATGTGTATGATTTTTCATATCAAGCATTTGATGTCAAAAAATGGCATCAATGTTCAGATATATTACTTAAATGTCAAATAAAGTAAACACTAGTCACTTTCTTTGGGATAATATAACCGAAAGGCAACCATACTAACAATGGAAAAAAAATAGACGTTAGTTTACAAAACAACAATTTAAAAAATATGTATAAATAGTAAATAAACAAAATGAATAATACAATGACATCAAAAATGATAGTGAAAGATCCTATGTATAGCACTACCATAACATCTAAGGTAGCTCAGTTGGTAGAGCATTGGTCTAGAATGCTAGAGGTCGTGGGTTCAATCCCCATCCCTAGATGATAAAAGATGATAAAAAATGATAAAAGATTTTTTAAATACTTGGATAGTTCAAAATATTGTTTTTTTTCTGTCTATTGTTTTCAAGAGCCTTTGATTTCTTCAGAATGCATTTTTATAGAAAATACAGTTGTTGAGGTGTACTGTCATGTGCTATCCATAAACCACGTAATGCGTTCCGTACTTTTGACGTGAAAAACATTTAATCGCTCGTTATACTGGTAGTCGGTTGAACATTCTTGTGTGACGAAATACTGTAAGATTCCAATCGCTAACTACTTTAGACGAATAATGCAAGGATATAGCCCACAACAGATAGATCATGTCTTTACGTATCTGTCGCACTGTATTGCCTGTGGCATCATCGTACCGGTGGAGGATTACGAATTACGAATTCTAGTGTCATTGTGAAAAGCATGCGAAACACTACTAGGTGACAATAAAAATATTCGCCGAAATATAAGTCAAAATCTAACATTAAATTACAAAAATTACAAGAATTGAAGATTTCATCTCATATGATTCGTAAATATACTTGGAATTATAGAAAACGCATATCAGAGGAAAGCTTATATCGAAAAGCATTCAACGAGCATAAAAAGTCTAGTGCTGAATGAATGCGAGAGCTACGGCAGCTTCGAAAAGGAAATGAAAACCGGCTACCGACAGTCCAAACGTCAATGGATTATATGCAGGAATTTTTGAGGAAAAACCTACGGTACAGACCCGGACTGCGGGTAAAGCCAAGTTCGTAAATGAGTAAAATCGGACCGTGTTTGGGCAAAATTGGCCAAACTATCTATCTATCTTATTTGAAACTTTTGTTCATAAACTCAATATATACCGGGTATTTAAACAATTAACTCAGTTAGTTGTTAGTTTCACTTGTTTTTAGTTACATGAATATTCTTCTTACTGGTAATACAAAAAATAGGAAATTCGTGAACTTTTAAATCCACGAATTTCAGTATATATAGCTTGTAATGTTTAATAAGGCAAAAAATCCCTTCCCGTAATAAATTCCCTTTCCCGTAAGGCAAAAAAGGCCTTACGCACTTCCGTCAAAAAAAAGCTAATCTTGATATTCAGGTATTAAATTTTAAATATGGTTTAATTTTATTAAATCAGAATTTGGAATTGGGCCATTGTCTAAATTCATTATCTGTTTTCTCAACTTGTATATGTAGATACTTTCGTATGCATCTAATTCTGTGGGGTTTTGTACCGATTTCAGTAGTTTTAGATTCGATTTATCAATTTTGTGGTTGATCTCAATAACGTGCGTAGGCTATACACGATTTTTCGGTTCTCCCAAATTTCACATGACCTAGATAGTTGTCAAAACTGATTGAAAGTTTATGTTGGTCAAAGTCGTCGCCAAATCGGAATTCGAATCAAAGAACATCTGGCTCATGTGAAATACTGATAATGACTACATTGTAGTCGAAATACGTATTTATAAAATATAAACAAAAGTTCTAGGAATTGGGACAAAATTTGGAAAATAATTTCAAAAAACCTAGAGTTTTTTTTGGATTATTTATTATAATCTTTACGAATTAATATGTTTTTAAAAATTTTAGAAAACATTTGTATAAAAATAATAGATATAACTCTGGAATGATGAATTGAATGACACACAATGTTTATTTAATGATTAATAAACTAACTACGATACTATCTGTATAATAATACTATATTACTAAATAAAATAATTTAATTGAATAATTTATAATAAATAAATTCATCATATTTATAAACACAGAAGAGATGTTGAAGATGAGGAGGACCAAACATGAGGGGATCGATATTATAGGATCTTGGACATTTAACGAACTATTCAGTTAATCATTTCTATATACTAATTGAAATACAATTGGAATGTTTTAAAATAAATATAAAACAAGTGAAAATAACAACTAATCGAGTTAATTGTTTGAATACCATGTATATACTAAATACATTACTGTACGTGAAGTGTTTATTTTACTTTTACACACATACCGATTGTACAAAAACATGAGTTGTGCTTTTTAAACCAATATATTTATTGTACACTTGGCCACTAAAGTTGATGTCATTTTTTAACCCGACTTCAAAAAAGGAGGATGGTTCTCAATTCGTCTGTATTTTTAACCCGACTGCAAAAAAGGAGGATGGTTCTCAATTCGTCTGTATTTTTTTTTTTTTTTTTTTTTTATGTTTGTTACCTCAGAACTCCGTCATTTATGAACCGATTTTGAATTTTTTTTTTGTTTTAAAGGGTTTGATTCCCGATTGGTCCCATTGTCACCAAATCGTATTCTGATGAGGGGATCTCCGGGAAATTGAGGAAAATCCTCATTTTATATGTGATAACCGATTTCTGCGAAATTTTTTTTTTTTTTGAAAGGGTATACTCATTTATAATGGGAAAATAAGAAAATTTTTTTAAAAACCGACTTTAAAAAATTAAAAAAAAAAAACCGCCCCCAAAAAAAAAATAAAATGCTTGGAAAAAAAACTGAAAATCTGTTATAAAAAAAAAATGTACTAAAAATTATAAAAAAAAAAAAACGGGTAAAAAAAAAGTGTTATAAAAAAATTAACTAAAAATTAGTTGGTCGTTTAGTAGGTCTACCCATATTTAGACAAATAAAATCAGTTATAGAACTTCAAAGTCACTAAAAAGCGAGAAATAAAACCTATTTTGACAAAATGGAAACCCGACTTCTAAAATCAAATATTCTATAACAAAAGATGCACTAAAAAGTAAAAAAATAATTGCATATTCTTGTGCCAATTTTAGTTCACCAAAGCAAAAATTTTTAAATATATATGAACAATTATTGGTATTTTTGGAGGCGGTGTACAAAAGGTATGTGAATTTCTCTATGTTGACACCGCCTCCAAAAATAACAATAATTGTATATATATATTTAAAAATTTTTGTTTTGGTGAACTAAAATTGGCACAAGAATATGCAATTATTTTTTTACTTTTTAGTGCATCTTTTGTTATAGAATATTTGATTTTAGAAGTCGGGTTTCCATTTTGTCAAAATAGGTTTTATTTTATATTTTATAGTTGATTTGTGCCTTATTCATTCGAGTAACATATCACGGAGATAATTATGATTAGCTAATTTATACTAATGATGACTACTTTGTAGTCGAAATCCGTATTTTTAAAATACAAATAATTGATCAAGGAATTGGGGCAAATTTTCAAATTTAATTTCCAAAACTAGAGTCCTAGATTATCTTTGATTATATTAATATTTATATTAATTAATTTGAAGAAATATTAATTTGAAAAATTCAACCTAACCTCTAAGCTCTAATTCCTCTGGTGTCACAATTGGTCACATTTTCTCACATCCCCACGCTACCCCAACCGTGTGACATGATATGTTGATGTCCTTTTTATATACGTTTGCGGACAAAACCGTGGGAATAAAGCCCATTTCCATCAACACGGTGCGATTCATAGTTCACGCGAACTTGTTCAAATTTGAACTTAGTTTAAAATTTGGTTATATTTATTTTTCATTTCATTAAATTTACGTTCAGATACTGAACTTAGAGTTTGTTTACAATAAGTCTATATATTTTGTATCGATGAATATGATTGGAGTGCATAATTGACCGCGGAATTATAAATTATGAAAATGTGTACTGTTTGATCTAAAAAAAATTTTAATTTAAGCTCGATATCGTACAAATCATAAAATTATTTTTAAATTTTCTGATGAATGTACACTCCCATTCAAAAAAAAAATGAACCCACCTGAAATGATAATATTCTTACATTTTATAAAACTCCTCACTTTTTTAACTCTCTGTATAATGTATAATTTTATAATTATATTCACCAAATATATTTGATCCCAATATTAGTGTACTTTGTTTATTGTATTGATATATGTATAGTGTATATATATCCTTCTTTAATTGTTCTGTCGCAATTTTTTTATCAATCCTTTCTATATGCTGCACTGATTGTATGTGTGCATTTTGCAATGCAGAACTTTGGTCCCATTTTTTTACAGAAAATTTTTTTAAATAATTTAAAACATTGTTATTTTTGAATAAACTTTTTTCATATTGTTTGGCCAAACATAAAAGATTTTGTGACTTTTTAAAATAAAATAAATATTTATGAAATGTATAAGTTTTTAAGTTTAAAAAAGTCACAAATTTGACCATTTTCTACCCATTAAACATCCACTAAAATGCGTTTATAAAACGAAGGGTTTTCATCTTCAAAATTATAAAGATATACCCATAATCCCAAACATTTCAAGAATATGAAATATGTAAATAATAAGAATATAATATTATTGCCCTCGGCGATAATAATAAAATATTCGAATGCCCTTATAATTTCTAGGACTATTTTGCATGTAATAAGTAGAATAGAATATAATTATATAAACTACGACGTTTCTAGTTAATAGTGCAATCTTCTGGTTTTATATTGTTAAAAATCGTTAATCGGACAAAAATTGGCGTTCATGATGAACGTCGTCATCTCATTGTAATTGTTCAATTCGTCTCGAACCTGGATGGGGGGGGGGGGGGAGCAAAATGTCGTTGATCAGAGTTTAAACTAAGATCATACTATGAAATTGTTAGGTGGAATCGTCTTGGTATCTGTGAACTCGTTCAAATATTGAACTCAGTTTGAACTTTGATCAAACTGAGAACTGAGAACAACCTGTCAGCCGAAGGCGAGACGCCTCCAGACAAGAGGTACCATTTTAAGTAGATGAAGCTATAGGATTCTGTTGAGACCAGACGCAACACAGAAGGCCCACAACTTCGCCGCCTAGATTGCTCCCAGGGTTGATGGATCCAAAGTTTCGGACCCAAACATTCTATTTATGACCTGCAGGCTTCTGCAGATGTATATAACATGTATGGAGGTTTCATCGTCAGTTGATATGATTGGACGACAGGCAATATACTTAAGTGATGGTACTTTTCAAGTTATCTAACATATTTCATATTATCTTCCTCTTTGAACACGATTAGAGTGATTGTCGTTCAAATCATTTGAACGTTGACGGTCAAAATGGCGTTGATCGGAGTTTAAACTAAATTCAAATTTTGAACTTCGTTGGTGGAAATGGGCATAAAAGAGCTTAATAAACTTATAATCAAATTATTTTTTAAAAACTTAATCAATAAAACTGTTACCCGCGACTTCGTCCGAATTTTTATAAAATGCATTTATATAGCTATCCCCCGTGGTATATATAAAATTGGAGTCGGTTAAAATTTTTGTTGATTTTATCATTTCCATAGAAACTATACTTCTAAAAAATACTTATAAAATTATTTTATTAAAATTTTGTTTCAATTTTGAAATGTCAACTTTGATTGTCGTTTCCATATTAATTATAAACTTTAATAGCACACTATAAGGATATCTATATCTATTGAATAAATATTTTTTCTTCCGACTTACGTTACAAATATCGATATTGAACGCTAACTAAGAATTAAGGTAATGCTAGATAGCCTATAGCCTTCCTCATGAATGTGGCTATCTAACGCAAAAAGAATTTTTCAAATTGGACTGGCAATTTCAGAGATTAGCGCGTTCAAACAAACAAACAAACAAAACTTTTTAGCTTTATTATATTAGTATAGATAACTATTTAGTTTTATACAAATATTTTTGTTTTAAAAATATTTATCAATATAAATAAATTATAATCACTTATCCAAAATATTCAGTGTCATTTCAATAAAGAATATTTATCAATATTATTACACATGTTTAGTATAGGAAACGATATTTAAACAAAACGATAATTATAACTTATTATACATTTAAAAACATTTATGTATTAAACTATTGTTTATTAGTATTTATTTTATTTGTACGCAACCACTGTGGATTTAAAGTCTGCTCGATGTTTGCTTTTGGTATTTTAATGGCATAAACATGTAGTCTAGGCGGAATCTGCGTATGAATATCGCAAACAGTGTTGCCATATCTGATTTCTTAAAAAGCGGTAGATCCACCAAAAAAAAGCGGTAGATTAAGAAAAAAAGCGGTAGATTCAAAAAGTTGTATTTTGTATATGAAATATATATTATTTTACCATTTACATGCATAAAAAACTTAGTCTGTTTGGTATAGTATAAAACTGTTAACATGTACTGGTTTGTTACTGTAACGTACGACACGCTCATGACAAAATCAGTAATTACAGAACCATATTCCATTCTAAAATGCAGACACACATTCATGGCAAAATCAATAATTACAGAACCATATTCCATTATTTCAAATAATGGAATATGGTCTGTAATTATTTCAATTTCACAAAATTAGTTGAAATTGTCACCAAATTAGTAACAATTAACATATCCTGCGACAATATAAGAGTAATTTTAATAAGAGTAAAATTAACAGGAATAAATGAGAATAAAGGAAATTTTAACAAGAGTAATTTCAATATAATTTAAAATTTATTATATTTTAAATCCAGTATATTTTTAACCCGACTTCAAAAAAGGAGGATGGTTCTCAATTCGTCTGTATTTTTTTTTTTTTTTTTTTTTTTTTTTTTTTTTTTTATGTTTGTTACCTCAGAACTCCGTCATTTATGAACCGATTTTGAATTTTTTTTTTTTGTTTTAAAGGGTTTGATTTCCGATTGGTCCCATTGTCACCAAATCGCATTCTGATGAGGGGATCTCCGGAAAATCGAGGAAAATCCTCATTTTATATGTGATAACCGATTTCTGCGAAATTTTTTTTTTTTTTTTAAAGGGTATACTCATTCATAATGGGAAAATAAGAAAATTTTTTTGAAAACCGACTCCAAAAAAATTTTTCCATAAAAAAAAAACCGACCCCAAAAAAAAAAAATTTTACAAAAAAAAACCAAATTCCTTGTAAAGAAAACTGAAAATCTGTTATAAAAAAATGCACTTAAAATTATAAAAAAAAAAAAAAACGGGTAAAAAAAAAAGTGTTATATAAAAATTCACTAAAAATTAGTTCGTCGTTTAGTAGGTCTACCCATATTTAGACAAATAAAATCAGTTATAGAACTTCAAAGTCACTAAAAAGCGAGAAATAAAACTTATTTTGACAAAATGGAAACCCGACTTAACAAAAGAAGCACTAAAAAGTAAAAAAATAATTGCATATTCTTGTGCCAATTTTAGTTCACCAAAGCAAAAATTTTTAAATATATATGTACAATTATTGTTATTTTTGGAGGCGGTGTCAACATAGATAAATTCACATAACTTTTGGACACCGCCTCCAAAAATAACAATAATTGTACATATATATTTAAAAATTTTTGCTTTGGTGAACTAAAATTGGCACAAGAATATGCAATTATTTTTTTACTTTTTAGTGCTTCTTTTGTTAAGTCGGGTTTCCATTTTGTCAAAATAAGTTTTATAATTTAGTTAATTTTCTATTTATTTATATTTTTGTCTATTGATCTCGACTTTTTATTGTTTTTGTTTTGGTTTTGTTACAATTTAATAATATTAATTTTATGATACTCGCGTAGTCATAAATATATATTTTTTAAATCGTAAATACATCGATAATGGAAAATTTTGTATAGTACTAAATTTTAAAATCTTATTTAAAAATAATTTTTTCTGAAATGAGACTCAGGGCGTTGAAGCAAAAGTCACGAATACACTTCAATTAGGGTTAATAACATAGGATAATCTGTTCAGTTTATTTATTATTCTTTCTACTATCGAATCTTTTAAGTAAATATGACTCAAACTTGAATAATTTATACGAGTGAAATGAAGATTAATTTTTAAATTAAAATTTATAATTCTGGCATTTTGTTCAACACAAACTTATTGATGAATTGAAGTTAATATTAGTGATGTAACTATTTTCATTTTAATTTTTATTCAAGATTATGGTGATTAAAACAGCTGCGTAATAAACACGATCAATAAACAAAATTTAAACAACTATAATATTTGACAATTAGATTTCCTATGGGTTTCTTATGGGTCACGACATCTTTGTTGTTCTCCACCTTTATTTCCAAAAGAATCGCTGAGAAATCTTTTATACATATAAAATGCTTTGTCCTGAATGACTGACTGACGGGTCAACGCACAGCCTAAACAGCTGATCGTAGAGACCTGAAACTTGGAGGGTGTGTTCTTTGTTTGACGTAGGCATCCGTTAGTTCTACCCCTAAGGGGGTGAAAAACGGAGGCATAGTTTGTATGGGACAACGTGATTACTTGGTCCAATCTATTTCAAATTTTGCATAAACATTCAGTATATTTACTTAAATACTAAGTAGTATAAGGTCTGTAAAATTACAATTTTCGTGGCGAAGCTGCGACGGGCAGTGCTAGTATTTGTATAAAATCATGAATAAAAATAATAATGTATTGCGATCTCTAGCAGAGGGCGGAGCTTCCTATTTTAACACACTAGCAGTAGTTAGTAAGTTAGTAACCAGAGTGTGATCATGAAATTTGTAGGCCGAAGGATATGTCACGAGGGTTGGAGCTGGAAACATCGAACTACTAGCTCTAGTTTATAATTTACCCACCGGAGAGCATATCCAAGTGCTAGAGTTTCCAATAGATTAAGGCCAAATTACCAAAATTGCGAATTTTTCATTTAAAGGTTAGTTTGGCGGGAGTAGGTGTTGAAACAGGAAAAATAAAATTTGTTTTAAATAAAATACAAATGGCGTCAAAAGTCGAGTTAGTATTTTAAAATTTTATAATTGATTTGTGCCTTATTGGGATTTCGGAAAAATGCTTCGAATAAAACTTGTTAGTATAGTTAACATTGAACAATTTTTATCCGAAGCATTTTCAAAAGCCAAATAAATAAGGCACAAATCAATTATAAAATTTTGAAATGATAGCTTGACTTTTGACATTATTTGTACATTAGTGAATAAATAACGTAAACGTCGTAAACTTTAAATGTTTCCCGACTGTAACGCTTAAAAATATTGATCGTAGGCATGAATGTTTGGTATATGTGATCATAATATAACCTAATTAGGATATTTCCGCATTTCCGTCCGTCGTCTGTGAACCCGATAACTAAAGAACTTCTAGAGCAAAAAACTAAAGTCAAGTTCGTTAAAGGGCAAAATCGGATTGGGTTTCCCTCCGCCAGAGGGGAAAACTTACATCTTTGAAACCGTAAGAGATAGAAAAAAATGTTTTAACAAAAAATCTATTTCTTTTTAAAATAAACAACTTTTGTTTGAAAATTTTAAATGTTCCTCGGAAACCGAACTGTTAACAATTCGAATTCGCAGAATTGTTAACAAATCAATATTTACATACAACTCAGTATATACTGGGTATTCAAACAATTAACTCAGTTAGTTGTTATATTACTTATTTATTATTAAAATGTTTTTCTATTTACTTGTATAAACAAATTTTGAGCTTGTTTAGCCTGGTGGTTCCCTTGACACTGTGCCAAAAATACGTCGAGAATTATTTACGTCAATCTCATCATATATTTATTAATTTTGTACACAAAAGAACCTTTTTTTTTAAAAATTTTATAATTGATTTATGCCTTATTCTACCGACACTTCTAGCTTTATAGTATATTAGATTTTCTATTAACAACTTGTACTAAAAATATACTAACAACTTTTATTTGTAACATTTTCCCAAAAACCAATTGAATAGGGCACAAATCAACTATAAAATTTTGAAAAAAAGAACACAACTTTAGTGGCCCATAACACTATTAGAAATAATTAATAAATATAAATTTTTTATAGATATATTTTTAGACATTGTTTATAATTATTTGTTTATAAATAGAAATAAATTCAGTTTTTTTTACAATAACAAAGCTTATGTATAACTTAAGTTTAAAATTACAAATAATAACTGAGTTCCTTGTTTAAATACCAGTATAAACTGAGTTTATGAAAAAAGTTTAGAAACATTGTTTATATTGTTTATTTTTAATAAAGGATAATTTTTTTCTATCTTACGGTTTCAAAGATGCATATTTCCTACCTAGACGTCAAAAGCCTAGTCCAATTTTACCCAATCACGAACTGGCCCTAACTTTATAGCTCTAGAACACATACATAAAATTTCAGACCGTTATCTCTTTTGGTTTTTGAATTATCGTGTCGACGGACAGACAGACAGATGGACATGTGTGGAAATGAACTATCATTAGATCATTTTATGAACACTATACGGTAAAATTCAATAAATAGAAATTCCCAAAAATTCATTACTTACATGTAAGAAAAAAACCAAAATTTTACAAAAACACTCAGACAACACAATTTTTAAAACAATTTAAAATAATTAACACTATTAAATAATGTTTAAAGTATTGTCAAATATTTTTCGAGCATATTTAATAAATTGTATATAGCACCACACCATTTATAAAAAACCGAAACACAATAATAGTGAATACCAAAACTGCCAAAACATAAAAACAAACAACAAACAAATCAAAAAGATTTTTTAGAACATTTTGTTTATATTGTTTATAAAGACATTAAACATATACCATACACACAAACACATGAAAAATATTTATTAAATAAATTTTTATGAATAGATAAAAACGAATGCATATATTAAACAAGGCCTTTCACTTTGTTTGATGTTAAAATTCAAACTGTGCAAATATAATTTTATGGGAGAAAACTTCTTAAAACTGTTTGTTGTTATCATTAGACGGACAACTCCAATAACTAATAATATAAAATTAATTCATATGTTGAAATTGGCATATCTGTATTCAAATACAAATATATATATTATAGTGATGTACCGAATATACGTTAGAAAATATTTTATTTTAAATGCTAGTACATTACTAAAAATATTAATAAAATATAGGTTCAAAAAAGTTCAAGTAATAGGGTTAATAATAATAATTAGAAATAGGGGTACCGCAAATGGGTCCCTAGCACCTAGACCAAAGGGTCCTCTGTGCCCTTCTTGAGAACAACCTGTCACCCAAAGACGAGACCTCTCCGGGTAAGAGGTGCTATTTTAAGCAGATGAAGCTATAGGATTCTGTTGAGGCTAGACGCCATACAGAAGACCCACAACTTCTCCGCCGGGATTACTCCCAGGGTTGATCGATCCAAGGTTTCGGACCCAAACATTCCATTCCTGACACCCTGCAGGCTACTGTAGGGGCATATAACATGTATGGAGGTTTCATCGTCCTCCATACAGGCCCTACAAGTGGGATCATCAGAGATCCCCAAGTTATGAAGGTGGTAGTATAATCGACAGTGTCCTATCAAGAGCCCCATCATCCTTCTCAACTGCATTCTATTGAGTTCCAAACGAGCACAGTCGAGTGGCCTAGCTGTGCTTATGCACAACTTGGTCTTTCGCATGTCCTGCGCAAAGTCCCAGTAATCGAAATGAGCTTATCGCAGCCACCTCTTGATTCGTTAAATTACGGAGCATCTTGCTTTAGGAATGACAGGCTCAGGTGAAAAGGGCGTTTGAGATGACCCCTCTCGTGTCAACGAGCCCGCTACTTTGTTCCCTGATCTGGCTGATCCAAATTAAAGCAAGCCGTAAGGTGGGTGGTTTGATTCTGAGTATGCTACAGTTATGAATGTGACCCACAAGATCCGCAAGATGGATTTCCTAGTATTTTTTATTTAACTTAAAAACAAACATTATTATAATCATAAGATTATTAATACTAACAATATTTGTTAGTTAAGATGATGACAAAAGTAATAGAAGTAATTTAAAAAAAAAATCGCATATATTTCTGTAAATATTAGAGTTACAGAAAAAATGGTAAGGTAGGTGAGAAGTATTAAAAGTTTACTACAACTTTACTTGAAATAAGTTTCCCTTTCCTCTAAGCACTGGCCTTCCCTTTTCACAGACCCCGTTTTTGAAATGGGCACCGATGTACTTTTCAAAATATACTTCTTCTCGAAAACTTTCACTGCAGTCTGTGATAGGGATATGTGGAAAGAAATCATTTATATTTATTAAAAAAATATTAGTAATTTTTATTTATTAAATAAAAGTATTCTTATCAGCGATCAATTATTGTTAAAAATGATAATGGAAAACATAAAAAATCATTATGGAAGAGATTTTTTCAACGATATATCGCACGTATTTTAATTCGCAGTAGCAAGAATTAACACGTTTTTTAACTTGTAGACTATACAAATGGGCAGTAACGTAAACCCATCATAAGGGTAATCGATGATGTCCAACCACATTTTAAACGCGATTTAAAATCTTTGATTTATTTAAGTTTGAGGATTCCGTAAGAAATAGGTAACAAATGGAACCCTTATCGTACGGCCTGTTCCGTCTGTTCGTCTAGTTTCTTATATCAGCAACAAGTAATGCTACAGACTTTCAATTTGATTCAGTTGCAGAACTTGTTTGCCCGCATCTATCGAAGGTACAAAAAAAAAAATATAAAGTCAAAGTTTGACCGGTTTTGTTTTATTCAGAATAAGTTATTAAAAATGTATTTTTAACCCGACTTCAAAAAGGAGGATGGTTCTCAATTCGTCTGTATTTTTTTTTTTTAATGTGTGTTACCTCAGTAACACACCACTCAGTTACCTCAGTAACAAATAACGCCGTCATTTACGAATCGATTTTGAATTTTTGTTTTTGTTCTAAAGGGATTGGTTTCCCATTGGCACCAAATCGCATTCTGATGAGGGAATCCCTGGGAAATCGAGGAAAATTCTCATTTTATATGTGATAACCGATTTCTGCGAAATTTTTTTTTTTTTTTGAAACGGTATACTCATTCATAATTGGAAAATAAAAAAATTTTTGCAAAAAAAACCGAACCCAAAAAAAAAATTTTTACAAAAAAAAAAACAAAATGCATGTAAAAAAAACTGAAAATCTGTTATAAAAAAATGCACTGAAAAAAAAAAAAAACGGGTAAAAAAAAATGTGTTATAAAAAAATGCACTAAAAATTAGAAAGTCGTTTAGTAGGTCTACCCATATTTAGACAGATAAAATCAGTTATAGAACTTTAAAATCACTAAAAAGCGAGAAATAATTTTTTCACCCGTAAATTAAAAGGTTTTCTTTTACAATTTTACCCTTATATCAACAAAAACATGTCGAAATTTATACAAATGTAGTTGAAATGCAAGAAAATTCCAGAGAAAATAATTTAAATGAATTTTTCAAAGTGCGCCACTTTTTTTTGCTCTGCAGTGTATATATAAATTTAGATGAATGTACTCTTTATAAAATAAAACCTATTTTGACAAAATGGAAACCCGACTTCTAAAATCAAATATTCTATAACAAAAGATGCACTAAAAAGTAAAAAAATAATTGCATTTTCTTGTGCCAATTTTAGTTTACCAAAGCAAAAATTTTTAAATATATATGTACAATTATTGTTATTTTTGGAGGCGGTGTCCAAAAGTTATGTGAATTTCTCTATGCTGACACCGCCTCCAAAAATAACAATAATTGTACATATATATTTAAAAATGTTTGCTTAGGTGAACTACAATTGGCACAAGAATATGCCAATTTTTTTTTACTTTTTAGTGCATTTTTTGTTTTAGTATATTTGATTTTTGAAGTCGGGTTTCCATTTTGTCAAAATAGGTTTTATATGTTTACGTCAAAGGCCGTTTTCCTATAAAGAAATTAATTGAATGAAAACAGATAACTTCCATTCAACCAAATCATTAGTTCAGTATCAATTAACTTTTCAGTATAATTGTGGGATGTAGTTAATTGTAGTTATTTATGCTATTATGCTACATACCCAAGCTAAATATCAGTCATATTTAACACATAGATTTGTTTTGATTACCCAATTATCCGATTCACACTAAGGTTCTAGATTAGGTCTTGTTCAGCCTTTCCCCGTCAGCGTTTTAAGCTAGAACACTAAAAATTACGTAGATCATAAAAAATTGCGTTTAGTAATTTTTCAAAAGAATTAGCTAAGATAGTTATTCTTATATATGATAAGTATGTATGTATGTATATATGTATATATGTGTCTGTACGCGCTCTGGAGACCATAATTTTAGGTTGAACGCAAGGGAAATCGGTAAAGGAAAAAGGGGGCTTTAAAGAGAGGAGGGATAAAAACGTGAATATCTCTCTTAATATTCGTATAATGGAAAAATTTGTAAGGAGTAAAGTTATAGTAAATAAATTTTACAATAATTCATTAACTGAACATTGTTTCTGGAACTCTAATATTTACAGGCATATTTGCAATTTAAAAACAATACCCATAATAATGAATATTAAAAATGCATCACCATGGTTATTTGATATTTTTCATGTATAATCAATTTTTCTAATGAAGTTTTCTAAAATATGAATTATCCCTCTAAAGATAATTCGTATATTGTGTTTTCTTCTTGTACTGAAGCACCTTGTATATCTACCTACGTAAAAAACAACAAAAATATTTAACGGGCCAAAAAACTCCCGCCCAGTTTTTAATCATTTCTTAATTATAACAATATTTGTTAATTCAAATTAGCTGTAGATAAATACATATTTAGAATTTATTTTATTGCCTTAAATTTTAAACTTAATTTTATGACTGAGTTTGCATGTTTCTAACCAAAGAATCATAATTAGGTGTATATCTTGACAAAGACAATAATAATGAATGTATTTAGTATGGGAATCAGTCAGGACAGAACGTTGTTCAGCCTGCGTTAATTTTCAGTATGAAAATACCGATTCACACAGGTAAGTAGATCCGAAACAAGAATGAATACATTCGCTTATTTGCTTTTGTTGATATTGGGATATTTTTCTCGGTTAAATTATTTCCAAAAATCGTGATCAAATTTTCTTGACTTAAGGATTAAATCAGTTTGCAAAATTAGAATTCCATTTTCTATAATACCTATAATATCAAATACGTTCACCGCGTTGCGTTCGGTTCCAAGTGTAACACATTAAGTCAAGACATCGCGAGCGCTCAACTAAAATTGTCTTCGCGATCGACTTGTTGGCCACCCCTGTTATATATGATTGACTAAAGTTGAAACTTAATATTTGTTTATTTGTGTATACTTTCGTGTCAACACACAATGTTTGTCCAAATTCCTTTCGGTTACGTATGACAAACTGTAGAAGACTATAGCGTATACCCGACACATTTCATTGTCATTGAATTTATTAATTAAATTAAATACTGATATGAAAAAATTAACTCGTCAACCAGGAATCGAACCTCGGGCCTCTGGAGGTTCGATTCCTGGTTGACGAGTTAATTTTCCGTTGTACCACAATCGTCTTTGGTGTAATGGAGAGCACACTGGACTAGACATCCAGAGGCCCGAGGTTCGATTCCTGGTTGACGAGTTAATTTTTTCATATCAGTATTTAATTTAATTAATAAAGTTGTAACGTTACTAAAATATATCATATAAACTATAATTTATTTAATTTAATGATTAATCATTCATTAATCAATTACCTACATTAATAATTACTATCTAAAAATTAAAAATAATTTTTTTTTCTAAAATTTCACTATTGCGTTTACCGAATTCCTCAATGTTGTTGCCATATACACTAAACAAATAATTGGCTAAAGGATACATAACTCCATGTAAACAAATAATTGGCAAAAATAAGATGACAGTAGTGTTCCTTCGGCACCGGAAACAGAACAGAGAGTATAAGGCGCGAGTTTTAATTGAAAAACATTACGCATTTATAGTATTATAAAAATTATTTCCAGCCAAAGTATTTTTCCAATAAAATATTTTTTTAAATAAATGATAAGTAATTTAAATTTTTCAATAAGGAATTAGTTGAAGTTGAATTGATAGTTAAAATTCGCAAAATAATTACATAAAAAAAAAAATATCAAATAATTAAATAGTAACCTGTAATGTTGGAATTGTAAAAATGAAAATAAATTATTGAATCAGATATTAAATTAAACTTTTTTATTAATAATAGTGCTGAAAATTAATATAATGTCATACAATTTAATTAATTTTGGAATATTTATACTCGCTTTTGGTACATTAAAAAGTCCTGGTTTTTTAAACCCAATTGATCCCGTTGCTTATTGTCACAAGCACTGCAACTTTTACAATTGTCTACTGCACATACTCTTCCCATTTTAAATGTTTTTTAAACAGTTTTTTATTTAATAAATTTTTTTAAACAAATTTCATACTTCAAAATAATCACTTCGAAATAAAACTAGTACTTTTAGCTACTTCATTTCTATTTATTATACTATACCGTACGTTTAGTTTCCATCTTCGCATAGCAGATCTCGCACGAGTACGAGAGAGTACATATGTATACATTAAGACCTCCTTCTCATACACATTGCTTAATTTATACATATGTGATCTCTCATACTCGTGGGAGATCTGCTCATGCGAAGATGTCAACTAAACGTACGGTATTTCACTTCGGTACGGATGATTTCCTATCAACAACTAGCGACCCTAGCGGCTTAAAAAGTAAATATTACTTCTACCATTTCGTTGCCATATTTTGTGAATTTTCCCGTTTGAGTTAGATCTCCTTTATATAGTCTCTATGGTTGTTGCAATTAGCTACAAATGTTTATAATCTATGATGCGATTTTGTATTTACCTTTTCATTGTTTAAATAGTTTGATCTGTATCGTCACGTTTTCTATACACACATAAGGTATTTGTAGGTTACTTGTTTGGGCTGTATATACACAGAAATCTGTGAGGGACAGAGATTATATCCACAAATAGACCATAAACAAAACTAAATTGATTAAAATTTGTTGAGATTCGTATCCATACACGAATTGACGATTTGGCACATAACTAAACATATTTTATATAGTACAACAATTTCATTATTGTATATTTAAGAATCACAAAAACACAATTTTATTATAAAATTTTACAATTCAACAATTTTTATTTGACTCAAATATTTATCCTAAGGGGGTCTTGTATCTGAACTATCGCACTTGTATAACTGGTTCTAATAAATATTTTTGTGTGATATAATAAATATTATATGTATGTTTTATAATTTACAAATAATAATTAATTATTTATTTTTAATTACATTGTGTGTTTTAATAATTTATTTTAATAAAATATTTATATAAATTTGTACGTAAAAAAAAACACTTTGATATTAATTAATGTATTTATAATACTTTTACAATAAAATTAATTTTATTGTAAATTAAATGAACGGCGCGGCGCGATATATACGACAAACAGAAGCGAATAACTTTGTACACTTTATACACACTTGAAATGTGTTGAAGATAATCTCTCATTTATATCTGTCAAATATGAAATTTAAATAACTGACGTTATAATATATTGAATATTTTGTTGTGATTTTCGTGTACTATATGACTGCCTGCATGCTAGTTTGTACGGCCGCCTCCAAGATAACGAAGTATACACTGCATAGCAAAAAAAAATGTCGCACAGAAGGAAATAATTAAATTGAAAAGTTTTTAATTTTTAATAATTTCAATTATTTTGTCTGGAATTTCTTGTTCATATCAACTACATTTTTATAAATTTGTATATGCAGCTGCTGATATGGTGGTAAAATAAAAATAAAAAAACCTTATAATTTACAAAAAAAAAAAAATTAATTAAAAAAAAGTTTTATAATTTAAAAAAAAAATTTGATTTAGAGATTTTATGAAGGATTAAAATGAAGGATTAATGACTGCCTCAAGCCTTCTAGGCACACATTTAATTAAGATCGCTACGACATCTTAAGTGATTACCTCTCTTTCGTGCTTTAATGCTATTATGAGCCCCTGTGAGCTACCAGAAGGGTTAATTCATCCTCTTATACGTCGAACAAGTTCATGCCATAGATGTTCTATGGGATTTCACTCTGGGCTAAGTGGTGGCCATCTCAAAATCTGAATTTTGATCATTTTATTTTAATGTATACCCTTCGGTACAATATATAAAAAAATATATACTTGCCCTTGTAATATTTTAATAAATAACGTCTCTTTTATTGGATCGGGTAACTCCATGTTACGTAACACAAATAATATTTAAGAAAATTTAGAAAATATACATATATATATATATATATATATATATATATATATATATATATATATATATATATATATATATATATATATATGTACAGTATTTTGGCATGTGAAGTGAAGAACAGGTATTTAAATATAAAGAATTCGTTATAGACACGATATTTAAACAATTTGCTCAATTTTTACATTTCGAAATTTAAAATATAGAATACAAATCATGGGAGTAAAGTTAGGAAAGTTAGGAAAATAGGAAATGATTATTACTGCAATTTGGTTTCTAATTAACATTTTTTGTTACTCTAATATTTTTAGAAATATTTACGATTTAAGAAAAAAAATTAAAAACTGAATCGTGATTTTTTTTTACATTTTAAAATAAAAATTAAATTTACAAAATTTTGTTAATGCAGGCATTTCTATAGAAACTATAAATTAGCAAAAAACAGCTATTGCTTTGGAATTGTTTGGAATGGTTTGAACTTCTGATAGTTTTTCTGAAGTTGTAAGGAAAATATACCTTAGGGTTTTCTTTTATCATTATTTCGCTATCTCTTATAGTTTTCTCTACCGTTTTTGATTCGTAGACGCCATATTATACTATGTCACTCTCACAATTAAGATGTATTTAACGACACCTCATATGTTAAAATCCATCAAGCCGTTTAGGCTACAGAGCGTGGTAAAGAAATAGACATACACTCAAGCAATAAAATTGAACACACAATAAAATTGAACCAACCTAAAATGTTAATTTTCTTACATTTCAGAAAACTCCTCACTTTTGTAACTCTGTGTATATTATTTATTTAAAAAAACAAAGATAAGTAGTATATTTTTTAAATGTGAAAAAAGAAATGGAAGTTTTATATTTTTTATTTATGTAAACAAGTCAGTGATAGTGTAAGAATATTTAATGTAAATACTATGTTAAGTATTTAAGTATATCTCCCTTTTACGTATAAAAATTAAATAAAATGTTGTATCTGTCTAAAACATTTACTATAAGAATAATCAAAATTGTGAGAAACTGAATTGTTTCAGGTCGGTTCAATATTATTGAACGGGAGTGTACATGCATACACTCGAAAAACATTACCCTCCTTCTGGGGCAGTCGGGTAAAGAATTACTTAACTTAAACAAGTAGAGAGAGGGGTGATATTAAAAAAGTACGAAAAACGCATTCCGGTGGTATAGACTGTAGGATTTATTTGATAGATTAACAGAAAATAAATTACGTGAGTGATATTTTATTGACTACTTGCTTCCATTCAGACGAAATTAATTATTATTAATTTATATATTTAAGTAAAATACGTATATGCATCTATCTTTGCTATTAATATTTATGGCCAATTTTATCAAACAATAAATATTAGACATTGTTCTTATAAAGTGTAAGCTGGTTGGTGTAATTGAGTGTTAAGGGAGTTGGTGTAAAACAGCAATATATTCAATATAATAATTAATATCAAGTATATCAAAATAGCAGTATATCAAAATTTAAACCGATTCAGATGTGTGATATGTAGGATATTAATTATTTAACATGCAATTAATAGGGTTACACCGTAAAAGATATACGGAAAAACATAGCTTAGTGGAATAAACAAGTAGCATCTGCTGAAACGATAAAAATCTTATTTCAAGATAATTTAACTATTTTAAAATAGGCTTATTTCACACCAAACCGACAGTCGTGGAAACGACATTTATTCGACCACGACACTAAACTTATATCTATTCACATATACCCGACCATGGAGACTATATAAAGGAGATCTAACTCAAACGGGAAAATTGACAAAATATGGCAACGAAATGGTAGAAGTTATATTTACTTTTTATGCCGCTAGGGTCGCTAGTTGTTGATAGGAAATCATCCGTACCGAAGTGAAATACCGTACTTTTAGTTTACATCTTCGCATAAGCAGATCTCCCACGAGTATGAGAGATCACATATGTATACATTAAGCAATGTGTATGAGAAGGTGGTTTTAAGTATACCAACATATGTACTCTCCCATACTCGTGGGAGATCTGCTATGCGAAGATGTAAATTAAACGTACGGTATAAAATACGTATATGCATCTAACTTTGCTATTAATATTTATGGCCAATTTTATCAAACAATAAATATTAGACATTGTTCTTATAAAGTGTAAGCTGGTTGGTGTAATTGAGTGTTAAGGGAGTTGGTGTAAAACAGCAATATATTCAATATAATAATTAATATCAAGTATATCAAAATAGCAGTATATCAAAATTTAAACCGATTCAGATGTGTGATATGTAGGATATTAAGCCTTAAAATAATACGGTTTTTTAGCGGAAAAAATGATTGTTCCGATTGCATCTCTCTGGAGATTGCAGTAACAGGTATTTTGTATACCTGTTTGTATTTGTATAATATAATATCGAACGGTTATAGACCGTTTTCGACCACAGGATATGCTGCACCCTTTCAACTTAATGTTTCGATATTCAGTTTACGTTCAAAAATTTCTGTGTGGATGGATACATGTCTGAACATGATATCTCGAGACAGAAATATTCTTTCATTTTATTAAAGGATACTATCGAGATCGGAGGCAAAAGAACAGAAAATTAGAAATTCGGGAATATCTGCGTTAAATATATAAATAGAAATGAAGTAGCCAAAAGTAACTGTTTAAAAAACATTTAAAATGGGAAGAGTATGTGCAGTAGACAATTGTAAAAGTTGTAGTGCTTGTGACAATAAGCTACGGGATCAATTGGGTTTAAAAAACCAGGACTTTTTAAAGTACCAAAAGCGAGTATAAATATTCCAAAATTAAATTGTATGCCATTATATTAAATATTAATTTTCAGCACTATTATTAATAAATAAAAGTTTAATTTAATATCTGATTCAATAATTTATTTTCATTTTTACAATTCCAACATTACAGGTTACTATTTAATTATTTGACGGTTTTTTTTAATTTTTATGTAATTATTTTGCGAATTTTTACTATCACTTCGACTTCAAAATAAAACCTATTTTGACAAAATGGAAACCCGACTTAACAAAAGATGCACTAAAAAGTAAAAAAATAATTGCATATTCTTGTGCCAATTTTAGTTCACCAAAGCAAAATTTTTTAAATATATATGTACAATTATTGTTATTTTTGGAGGCGGTGTCAGCATAGAGAAATTCAAATAACTTTTGGACACCGCCTCCAAAAATAACAATAATTGTACATATATATTTAAAAATTTTTGCTTTGGTGAACTAAAATTGGCACAAGAATATGCAATTATTTTTTTACTTTTTAGTGCATCTTTTGTTAAGTCGGGTTTCCATTTTGTCAAAATAGGTTTTATTTCTCGCTTTTTAGTGACTTTGAAGTTCTATAACTGATTTTATTTGTCTAAATATGGGTAGACCTACTAAACGACCAACTAATTTTTAGTGAATTTTTTTATAACACATTTTTTTTACCCGTTTTTTTTTTTTTTGTAATTTTTAGTGCATTTTTTTATAACAGATTTTCAGTTTTTTTTACAAGCATTTTGTTTTTTTTTTGTAAATTTTTTTTTTTTGGGTTCGGTTTTTTTTTTGTAAAAAATTTTTTGAAGTCGGTTTTTAAAAAAATTTTTTTATTTTCCCATTATGAATGAGTATACCCTTTCAAAAAAAAAAAAAAATTTCGCAGAAATCGGTTATCACATATAAAACGAGGATTTTCCTCAATTTTCCGGAGATCCCCTCATCAGAATGCGATTTGGTGACAATGGGACCAATCGGGAATCAAACCCTTTAAAACAAAAAAAAAAAAATTCAAAATCGGTTCATAAATGACGGAGTTCTGAGGTCACAAACATAAAAAAAAAAAAAATACAGACGAATTGAGAACCATCCTCCTTTTTTGAAGTCGGGTTAAAAATAAGATGCAATGGGTTCATCCAGTGCAGAGATGAGTTGGGACATTCAATGTTCGTTTTTAGGAGTTGATTCAATTGAACATATAGCTATATATATATATTTAACAATTTTCGTATGGTTGTCGCAAGTTTCGACAGCCTTCTCACACGGATCGAAAAATCTATACGCCAGAACATCATTCAGGGAATGTATCCCGCCTAGCGCCTAAAGATATGTTGCACTGGAAGAAGGCAATGTGCAGTTTAATGGTTCTAGCAGGGCCGTCTTTAACCTATTGGAGGCCCTGGGAAAGTTAAACTGCCTTAAAATAATACGGTTTTTTAGCGGAAAAAATGATTGTTCCGATTGCATCTCTCTGGAGATTGCAGTAACAGGTATTTTGTATACGCAATATAATATCGAACGGTTATAGACCGTTTTCGACCACAGGATATGCTGCACCCTTTCAACTTAATGTTTCGATATTCAGTTTACGTTCAAAAATTTCTGTGTGGATGGATACATGTCTGAACATGATATCTCGAGACAGAAATATTCTTTCATTTTATTAAAGGATACTATCGAGATCGGAGGCAAAAGAACAGAAAATTAGAAATTCGGGAATATCTGCGTTTTGTAGTATAATATATAAATATATATATATATATATATATATATATATATATATATATATATATGTAATATATATATATATATATATATATATATATATATATATATATATATATATATATATATATATATATATATATATATATATATATATATATATATATATATATTACCAGAAATGTTGAATGAAATAACAAACAATACGAAAACATTTTAATTAACTTTTGGCAGTGCACCTTTAATTTAAATGCAAGGATAAGTTGCACAAACATATCCTTTTTCTTTCTATACTATATACGTATACGTGATATATTTTTTTAAAATTCTATCTACATTTTTTTTTCACCAACCGTTTAGTGAATGTTAATAAAATTGTGAAAAATTGTTTCTATAGAGTAAGTTTCTATATGTCAAACCTCCACTATCTTGTAATTATCGAGGTCTTTTCTCTGTTATCAAAAGATTTCCTAAATTTTTTGTTATATATATATATATATATATATATATATATATATATATATATATATATATATATATATATATATATATATATATATGTAGACTCCTCTGACGGTCTTCAATGACCATAGAGTATGTCTGAAAAATTATATTTAAATATAGACCTTTATTATTATTATTATTATTATTATTATTATATATGTAGATTGTAGAGGCTGCCATAGACGGGCAACACTTCGACCATAAGGTCCATTGTGAGGGTGTGAGTGGAGTGAGAATGTGAGGATATGAGTGGAGTGGAAGGAATTTTTGTTTATAGACTAGGAATTGGTAGGATATGCGGCTGCAGCCGACTATGATAGGAACTATGCCGATATTCATCAGGAGTTCGTGAAGGAAACTGCAGAAAACCTTAGCATAGCCGGTTACTTCGTTCTTGTCCATACGCAGACAGCTTTGTCAATTAACCGCCCCCTTTTTTTTTAATAATTGACAAACTGCCGAGGTCGGGATTCGAACCCATAATCTCCCAGTTTCCGAGTAGGCATACTGCGTAGATATAACGCCTTACACCACTCGGCCACTTGGACTGATATATATATTTATATATATATATATATATATATATATATATATATATATATATATATATATATATATATATATACATAATTTAAAATAAAGTCGGATATTTTACCAGAAATGTTGAATGAAATAACAAACAATACGAAAACATTTTAATTAACTTTTGGCAGTGCACCTTTAATTTAAATGCAAGGATAAGTTTATGCACAAACATATCCTTTTTCTTTCTATACTATATACGTATACGTGATAAAGACATATTTTTTTTAAATTCTATCTACATTTTTTTTTTCACCAACCGTTTAGTGAATGTTAATAAAATTGTGAAAAATTGTTTCTATAGAGTAAGTTTCTATATGTCAAACCTCCACTATCTTGTAATTATCGAGGTCTTTTCTCTGTTATCAAAAGATTTCCTAAATTTTTTGTTATTGATATCAATAACAAACCTACCTCTATTTCAATTGATAGGCTAAAACCTGCATACTTTTTTCAATGTTAATCTTTTCTTAATTTATTTTGTTTTTAAATATAAGATGTACATCAACTATTAAAGTTTTTTTCGCGTGAACAAGGTTGTTTTATGTTACAACCTTTTTCTAGTCGTTTTTCTTTATTAGTTGATGGAGGGAAGTATGTAGCGGTGTCGCTTCATCATTAAATTATTATTATAATTTTGTTCTTCATTTTTTATCTGTTGCATCTCAACTATAACTTCCCTCTATTATCACGGTTGCTGTGAATGTTAACAACCTTGGTAATTTACATATAAAAAACAATAACATTTCATAAATCAAATTAAAAATATCAATTTTAATTAATAAAGATCAACTATATATTTTTCATATATTTATTATTTAATTAAATAATAATAATTTAATATAACTAACATATACTTTACAAGTTCAAGATATATAATTTGAAAATTTGGGATGCTTCGTAGCTTTTTTAATTGCAATTGAAATGAATTTAATATTTTAAATGAACAAATCTTTTAAATAAAATACATGTAAAATTACAGTTTTTTAAATTGCAATGACTTTTAAACGACTTAGTCAGACTAAGTCGTTTTGATTCGATTTTCACAGTAGCTTTTTAGCATTACGTAACCTACCTAATATCTTCAAAATGTCTTTAAGGATTTTAGAAGTGCTATAAGTTTCATTGAACTTTTTTTAATTAATTTCTAATTCATTAAATTAATTATACTTTTAAGGAGTTACCATTTTTGAACCGTCACTGAAACAACCCATTGGCCTACTATTTATTCGTAATTCAACCGGTCGTAATTCAAAGTTATTGACAAGATGGACGCAGCCTAGTTACATCTGTAATGTACGAATGCAATATTTTTTCATGCGTATTTTTAGGTTGCCCGGTTTGTTGAATACACACTCGAAAGCATTAAAATTTTTTTTTCATGGACAATTATATATAGATTAACAATGGAAAATATTATGATTTTCTTTGGAATATAAAATTATAATGTTTTGTAAAATATTTGCATGAAAATTGCATTAAATTCAAGGCAAAATAAAGTATTATTTTATAGCATAAAGCGAATTGGTTAAGATTGATTACGTATAGATTATTATACATACGTTATGTACTGCAAGTGAAGGTAAAAACTTGGATAAACAATAACGTGATATATCAATTGTAAATAACTGTAACATATTCAATAAGGGAATCTGAATACTCTTCATTGGCTCAGTGCCTATTTTAGGAATTCCAAGGACTGCATGTAAACAGATGATCAACGAGGCTGTCAAATGCTAAACACCGTGATCACTGGGAAAAAGTATCGCGGCAGGGGCTCGGAAAGGTACTGCTTGAGAGTACAGCCAAGAGGCTATCTCCCGATGCTGAACAAGATACAACTGCGGAGGGTTACCTGATTCATTACCGGGCATTATCCCTTGCGGAAGCATCTGCACACAATGGGACTCCATAATGGGTCCATTGTGGGCAGATTGTGTGGCGAGGAGGAAGAAACATCCAGCCACATAATCTTTGACTGCGAATTACAGCAGATATATTCGGGGTGCATCTCACCTCGAATATATGAACCTTCAGGAAGATCTGATAAGCAAGCTCCTGACTATTGCCAACATATGGGAGAAGCGAATCTCGTTGGACTTAAGTAGAAGGGGGAGCACAATGGATCATAAGGTCGAAGTGCTAAACATTTAGATCCCAAGATGTATCTATCTATCAATCTAACATATTCAATTAACAAACTGACCTGGAGTGGACACGTGATAGAAACTTGGAGTTGGATATAGAACATTAAATAAAATTAATTTTTTAATTAAAAATATTTATTATTTGAATGCAAGGCCGTTAACTATTATTGAATAAATTGACCATTATAAAGGACGATTATATTAAAGGGTTGCAAAGACCTGACAGGCGATGATACGATTTCTTCAATATATAATAAGTAAACAAGTTTTTTATCTTTTTAAAGTAAATTATTTTTCCATGTGTGACTCCAAGTTTCCATTCTCATGGTTTAAACAATATTTTTGAAATTCTTAACACTATATGGACGACTTTGTACTAAAAATAAAGATTAATTAAATACAATTCCAACCAGTCCTTGATCGAATAGTTTGTATTTGATTGTCTATGATGATAGTTTCAGCTCCGATACGTTGATCGTATTTGGCCAATTAGCTTTGATCACGTGATATTGTTGGCTTCAATAGTTTTCAAATATTGATTAAATCTGAATATGGCATATGTTAATTATGCAAATTCATAGCTGATTTACCAAATTTACATAAATGCTCCGATGTGCATCTATTATTTAATATTAACATAATTCTGTACAGATTTCAAGCACCTTAAATTGGACTGGTATATTTTATTTTTAAACGCTAGTCACTTCCATTGGTATAATATAACCGAAAGGCAACCATACTAACAATAGACGCTAGATTACAAAAAAGAACAATAAAAAAATACCCTCTTCCGAATGTCTCATGAGTTTAGATTAGTCTTTTGAACCCAATTTGACGGCGAATTTTCCAAATTTCAAAAATTTCCTTATTTCTGACTCGTACCGTTCTCATTGATTTATTATCTTCGATTGTTCGTGTACAAATTGATTATTTTAATAAATATAATCACACCTCTTTTAATAATTTAAATAACTATTTTGTGAATGCAATTGTTGAGGCAATTGTCATAAATTAGTTGAGCAAAATATGTGAATAAACACGCCCAATCTGGCCGGGTCACATCAGTTTAAGTGAACGTTTAGTAAGTATTCCTTCTCGGTTACACTTTTCCTTTTTACCTAGGAATGTCGTATTTGCAATAGAAAAACTTTGTTTTTTGTTTTAACAAATTATTTTTATCACTTTTTCGGGAAAAAAAGCGATCATCTTTGTACAAAAAGAATCACGTATTCGTCAATTTTGTGTTATTTTAAGTATTTTTTAAAACAGTTGTTAAAATTACTTCACGGATGAAATCTGGGATCTTATTCGTTTAACCTCCCTCCCCTTCCCCCAAAAAATTCAAATTTGAATTTTTTTGAAATACAAAACAAAATTTTTTAATTTTAAAGGTTTTTACGAAAAATCTTTTTTTTTTAATTAAATTGTAAACCAACCACCCACTAAACTATCCCAACCCAATATCCTCCAATAAAATAACCCTCCGCTAAACTACCTCAACCCAACCCAACCCCAACTTTTTCATCCTTGAAATCCTTAAAATTCAAAAATGTTTTTTTTTTCATTTTAAGTAAAAAATATTGTAAAAAATTTTTTTACAATATTAAATTGTCGGGGTGTTGGGTTGGGTTAGGTTGGGTTGGGTTAAGGATTTTAAGAACCAAACGGACTTTTTCTTCCTTGAAATCACTTCCTGTGATCTTTCCTAAACATTTCCACCCATTTTCATCCATTTTCCACTCATAAACCCACTTTTCTTAAGAATTTCGAAATAGAGTTATTAATCTAGATAGGGTAGCTTTATTGCGAGGTATTCGCAATAAAAGGTGAAATTTAACATGCATGATATACGTAAGCGATGCGTGCATACGCCATTTTTTTATAAAACTGGAAAAATTTTATATCCATTTATTTCAACAACAAATATCTTATACTGAACCTAACTAACTATTTAAAACAAACATAATAAGTTGCGGATATTTTAAAAATCTATTGTTATTTAATGGTAATAATTTGCTGCCACCTCAAAAATATTGAATAATCACTGTCAAAACAATTTTTGTATAATACATCATAAAGTAAATTGTATCATAAATGTTAAAGCACTATATATGTTATACTAGATATGTTCAATTGGCATTGTTGTAATAAGTAAATGAATTATATTGTATTTTATACTTTTTAACCCGACTTCAAAAAAAAGGATGTTCAATTCGTCTGTTTTTTTTTTTTTTAATTTGTGTTACCTCAGAACTCCGTCATTTATGAACCGATTTTGAATTTTTTTTTTTTTTTAAGGGTTTGGTTTCCCATTGGTCCCAATATCACCAAATCGCATTCTGATGAGGGGATCCCCGGGAAATCGAGGAAACCTTCATTTTATATGTGATAACCGATTTCTGCGAAATTTTTTTTTTTTTTGAAAGGGTATACTCATTTATAATGGGAAAATAAGAAAATGTTTTTAAAAACAGACTTTTTTACAAAAAAAAAACCGACCCAAAAAAAAAAAATTTGACAAAAAAAAAAAAACAAAATGCTTGTAAAAAAAACTGAAAATCTGTTATAAAAAATTGCACAAAAAATTAAAAAAAAAAAGGATAAAAAAAAAGTGTTATAAAAAAATGCACTAAAAATTAGTTGGTCGTTTAGTAGGTCTTCCCATATTAAGACAAATAAAATCAGTTACAGAACTTCAAAGTCACTAAAAAGCGAGAAATAAAACCTAATTTGACAAAATGGAAAACCGACTTTAAAAATCAAATATTCTATAACAAAAAATGCACTAAAAAGTAAAAAAATAATTGCATATTCTTGTGCAATTATCACCTAAGCAAATTTTTTTAAATATATATGTACAATTATTGTTATTTTTGGAGGCGGTGTCCAAAAGTTATATGAATTTCTCTATGCTGACACGGCCTCCAAAAATAACAATAATTAATTGTACATATATATTTAAAAAATTTTGCTTATGAATTTGCTTGTGAACTAAAATTGGCACAAGAATATGCAATTATTTTTTTACTTTTTAGTGCATTTTTTTGTTATAGAATATTAGATTTTTGAAGTCGGGTTTCCATTTTGTCAAAATAGGTTTTATTTCTTTGACTGTAACGAAGTTAGCCATACCTTAATTCAAATTTTGTTTTCGTTGTAGATAGTAATACGAAAAAATAATTAAAAGTTTTTCCAATCTGTATATACATTGTACATCCCTGTTATATGAATACTAGTTTGTTAATTTTTTCAAATATTTGCATAATATACATATATGATGATTATTATTATTATTTTACATTATGCAATTGAAAAGAAAAAATGTAAATAGTGTTTAAAAAAATAGAATTATCATCTATCTAATCAATTAATTGCTGCAATAAAGCGTAATATTTTTTAATTCACCTTTTTTTTTTCTCTTTTGAATACAATCAATTTTATAACTTTGTTAAATTTGCCTATAGTAAATTATCCATGAATAATTTTAATTCACAAAACAAATTATCCAACTGTATCAATTAGGTATGAACTACGAATCATCAAAATGTTTAATAATGTCATACACTACGGCAACTATAGCTTATTTGTTAGTTACGGTCTTACGGCGGCCGACTCAGCGAATCGATGGTCTTTTACTTTTTGTCGTAAGTTAAAATTAAAATTTAATTTAGGCTCGTCATATCGGGTCTAACAAAAAAGAAATTTTCGAAAAAACCGGAGATTTCGGGTAATTAAGCTACTGTCGACAGAAATAACATTTACCCGAAATCTTAGTTGTTTTCTTAAATCTTTTTTTAGGCCCGTCATACCGGAATTTAATTGGATCAATTTCTTTATTAATATTTCTATTTTCTATTGCGTAGTTTTTTTTTATTCGTCTTATTTTATTCCAAGTGAAAATTATCAAAATATGTCAAAGTAGGTTTAAAAATAAGGGTTTCTGCATAAGAGTAATGCATTAAAATTCGAACTTTAACATTAAATAATTTATTCAAGAACCCCGTTACCCCCGCCCTCCCCCCGGAAACTTTTATAATTGATTTATATGCACTTCAACTACATGTAAACAAAAAATTAAGCCTTAATCTTTTTGAAGGTTCAGTGCTTCCTTCTGTACATCCTTAATAAAACTCTAAAACTGACCGACTGGGACTAAACTCTAAACCGGTGGGACTAGAAGCATGAAATTTTCCGCAGAGAGTTTCTTATATAACGTAGATGAATACTAGGGGTGTTCACCTACGTTATGGCGAACACTAGAGGTGTTCACTTTCCATGCAAGTTAATATGGAAGTTCATTTTGAAGTTGAAATTTGAAGTTCAAGTCATTTTGAAGTTGAAATATGGAAATTGATGTTTATAAATAAAAGTCAGTTGTAATGTGTGTGTGCGTAGGATCAATGCAACCTCCCGCCACGGAAAGGTGGATAAATGTATCTTTGAACTCATAAGAGATAGAAATTTAAATGCAACAAATATTCCATCCTTAAAAATAAAATTTCATTTTTCAGAAACTGCATAGTATTGCCACAATTTCATCTCATACATCTACAATTACTATAGATCACAATCGATATGCGGAAATAGACAAATTAGGCCATTTTATGAATAACTATACCCAAATTTTTTTTTCTGTACCAATATTTTCAACCGCTACAAAGTCGGGACTAAACTTAATATACCCTGGTATCTATCATATATACCGGCTATAAAAACTTTAACTTTGGAAATATTAACAAAATAGTTCATAAAAAATCTTGACAATTAAACCTTAAAATATTTGCAAGTAACGGTATAAAAAAAATGTCTGTGCTGTATGAAGCTACAGATTCATAAAATCATCTTATTAGTTAGTTGAATTTCAACCAGCCCAATTGGCCGAGCGGTCTAAGGCGTTATATGTCTGCGCAGTAGGCCTACTTGGAAACTGTGAGGTTATGGGTTCGAATCCCAACATCGGCAGTTTGTCAATTATTAAGAAATAAAAAAAGGGGGCTGTTAATTGACTAAACTGTCGGCAAATTGACAAGAACAAAGTAACCGGCTATGCTTGAGAAGGTTTTCTACAGTTTCCTTCACGAACTCCAGATGAATATCGGCATAGTTCCTATCATAGTCGGCTGCAACCACATATCTTACCAATTCGTAGTCTATACACAAAATTCCTTCCACTACACTCACATCCTCACATCCGTAGGCATCAGAGTGGACGTTATGGTCGAAGTGTAGCCCGCCCAGAGCAGCCTCTACAATCTGTCTATCTATCTAGTTGAATTTCCTTTCTAAAAGTTACTTAGTCTTTTATCGATAAAATCAGACAAATTTACTGGCTCACTACAAAAAACTTAAATTAATTGCATCCGATTATGAATCATGAATAATGTATTTTAAATAATGTCATTATAGTTTTTGATTCAGTTTAATCCAGAATTCTTTTATAACTCCTATTTATCACGACAAAAATCAGTTACAGACTAATTGGGATTACAAATTTATTCGGCAAACTAAAAGTGCTGTAAATAAATATGAATTGTAATCTACGTGTATATAGAGTTGAATTTTTTTGTTTTGACTATTATATGCGCGTAAGGGGAACTTATTTAAAAGTAGAAGGGCAACTTATTTAAACCATATTTTAATCATATGTTTAATACTTAGTATTAGATATATGTTTCCTTCCATTCATTTCGAAAATAGACTGATCCACTCAAACTGTGACGATATTCGAGGCTTCTTTACAACTTAATATACTTCTACATATAAAATTACAGGTTCTTACTGATTGACTGATTCATCATCGTAAAGCCAAAGCTATTGAAGTTAGAAACATGAAATTTGGAAGATACGCACGCCTCCTAGGGGGTGAACTAGGTGAAACATATTTTTCTAAATTTTGACAGCTCGAAATGTAAATTTTTTTTATATTTGAAATTTATTGCCAAATAATTTATTTCTAAAATTGTGTGAATGCAGGCATTTCTATAGAAACTATGAACTATATTACACTATAAATCGTCACAAAACATAAAATCTACGCTTATAAAAAAATCGGGATTAAACTATATCTATATATAAATATCTATATATAAGAAACATGAAAATGGATAGTGCGGCTCTTTCTGCAAGTATTTTGCAACAGCTGCTATCGAAAAACTTCGACAAAATTACAACAATGACTTCGTAGAAAATCAAATATTAATGTGCGTTAACATTAAGTCGTTCTTTATACGACCAGTAGTTATGTTAGAATTGATTAATGTTATATCATCAATGCAGAACAGATTTTCATGCGGAGTTGATGAAATACCTATTAAACTAATAAAAGAAAATTTATCTCACATAGCGGAAGTGCTAGTTTATATCTACAATCTATCTTTTGAATGTGAAACATTTCCAGATATGTTCAAAACAAGTTTGATAAAACCAATTTTTAAGAAAGGTGATACCTCGAAGCCTGAGAATTACCGACCTATATCTTTAAAACTGCAATTTGCTAAAATATTAGAGAAATTAATGTACAATAGACTCTCTAAGTTTTTAGAAACGGAAAACATCTTGACTAAATGCCAACATGGATTCCGACCCAAACACTCTACTTGCTCTGCAAGTAAGGTGTTTGCGCATCATGTTCTAGGAGAGCTTGATAAAAAAATATACGTTTTATCACTATTTTTTTACCTAAGCATTCGATATGGTCACTCACAAGTTTTTGTAGAAAGCCTTGGTATAAGAGGACTTCCACTTTCCTGGTTCATATCCTATTTAGACAATAGAAAAATAATAACGGATGTTGAAGGTATAAAATCAAGCCCACACTGTGTCAACATTGGAGTTCCACAGGGCTCAAATCTTGGACCATTATTGTTCTTGACCTACATAAATGACCTGCCGTCCTATATTCTGCACGGGAAATTATTGCTGTATGCAGATGACACCTCTGTGCTATTATCTTCAGATAATTTACATAGTTTAATGAATGAAATGAATAATGTAATTGAACAATTTGCTGATTGGTGTAGAAATAATCACTTAATCATAAATATGACTAAGACAACGTTTTTACTTTTTTTAAATAAAGTTATTGATGCATCTATTACATCATCAATAAAATATCCGATTAAGCAAGTAAGCGAAATGAAATTTTTAGGTAGAATATTAGATGAAGGTATGAAATGGTATCGACATGTTGACACAGTGTGTAAAAAGTTAAGTATGACTTATTTTTATATAAAAAAATTGAAACAAACTCATAACACTGAAGCTTTACTGTCTGTGTATTATGCGTTTGTATATATGCTACCATGCAATATTGTGTAATATTATGGGGACAATGTTCAGATTGTTTACGAATATTTATTCTACAAAAAAGAATAATTCGGCTCATAGTTAATCTTGGGTATCGAGAATCATGTGTTAACCATTTTAAACGGAATAATTTACTAACAAATTCATGATTATAACACTCGACATAATAATGATTTGCATATTACAAACTACAGATTTCAAAAATTCAAAAACTCTCCGGAAATTATTGGAAGTGAATTGTACAATAATCTTCCTTGACAGTTAAAAAACATACAGAGCAGGTCGAAATTTAAACGTGAGCTGAAAAGCACATTGTAATGAATTGCCCATACAGTTTAACTTAATTGGTTTAATTTTTAATTTTTTTTTTATATTGACTATACCTATGTACTTATGTATCTTATGGTGAAATAAATAATAGTAATAATAATAATAATAATAATAAATAAAGAAATTCACGTTTCAGCGTTTTTCGAAAATCAAACCTTAAGAGAGTCATAGTTTCAGGTCTTGTGAAGCTAAGAGTCATGCAAATATCTATTAAGGGAGTGGAACACGAGATGAGCGTTTGTATTGAAGTTCAGTATTTAAAAATTAGAGACAAACCAGTTCTTGACGGGGAGAAATATTATGTTTAGTCAGTTCTTTACACAATTTTCGCGGGCACAGCTGCAACGCTAGTTAGGTATATTGAAATACAAAATATTTTTTATGATACAAATTAGAAATAATTTTGACAAAAAATGCTTGAAATAGAAAATCATACACATCTAGGATGAGAATCGTACCCACGACCTCTGGCATGAGGGTAATTCGGGGGCCGGAGTATACGTGAAAAACAGAGGCATTAGAGCCAACTTTTCACTATAAGGACGCTACGCTAATTTTTTGCAAACAGAGGTTTATACCATACTCTCAGTGGCAAACATGGGAGAGTCGGTTGCCCTGAGCAGCGGGTTTAAATCTGCTTAGATAGTCAAGCTGCGCTCAATGCAATCTGTTCCGCAAAAATAATATCTCCTCTGGTTCACAAATGCGCAGAATCACTAGAGAGATTAGCAAGGACAAAAGAGGTCACCTTGATATGGGTATCAGGATACTGCGGGTTGCGGACAACGTAACGCTCTACAAACTCATCCGTGATGGAGCTGCGCCCCCATGTCAGGGACCAGAACCATATCTAGGAATAACTAGGAGACAGGCTATCTCTGCCGTAAACGAATGGATGGATGAATCTATGGATAGAAAATAGAAGGATACAGCAGGCTACTACATACAGGCCAAACAAATGATAGCGGGGTACAATGTTGCGAGGTTAAACTGCCTCATTGGCAAATGCCGGAAAGAGAATTCCTAGTTGGGATACTTATCGGTCACTGCAGGCTCAAAAGGCATCTATCTCTCTCTGTTACCGTCTGAGGTGAGCAACTAAAGTGGAGCTCCGAAGACAGATAGGTTCAACAACGAACACAGGGCTAGAGGAAACGAACCAGATGTAGTAGAAGATGGAGGAGTATGAGGGGATGGTCTTCACGTTACTACTCCTACTACTGCTACTACTATAACTCTGGCATGTCATATGCCGTAGGTTCGATTCCTATTCGGTGTATGATTTTTCATTTCAAGCTTTTCATGTCAAAGATGTTATCAATGTTCAGACATATAACTTAAATATAAAATTAAGTAAACTATAGTTAATTCCGTCGGTATAATATAACTGAAAGGCAATCATACTAACAATGGACAAATAGATGCTAGTTTATAAAAAAAAAAATCAAACTATAAAACTGGTAAAAATGTCCATCATGAAAAATTAAGAAAAAGGTCCATTAAAAAAAGACATTTGTAAAAGCTAATAAACCACTTTAAATCGCTCATAGATAAAATAAAAAAATTCGTTACGCAGGAGCTGCTTCAACTTAGCGAATTTCCTTAGAATACATAAATAACTCTCAAGCGGTCACAATTTTAGTCTGATCAAAATGAAATATCGTATATGATTTTAGTATTTGCAAGTCCAATTTTATTAATAAATGATATACGCCGAGGGGAATGGAGGCAGGAGGTATAAAGAAAGAAGAAAACACAAAATATAAAATATCTCTCTTAATATTAGAACAATCAAAAAATGTGTAAGAAATAAAGTTGTAGAAAATCAAATTTGCTACAATTTATCACCTTATCATTGTTGCTCAAACTCTAACGTGTACAGAGATATTAGAGAATTTAATTTTCAATCTTAAACCGTCAATATTTCTGTAAATATTAGTGTAACAGAAAAAATGATAAGAAACAAAATTACAGTAAAACTTAGTACCTACAACTTCACTCTTTATAAAATTTTCGATTTTTCAAATATTAAGGGAGATATGTCAAATTTTGTGTTTCCCCCTCCCTTTAAACCCATTCCTCTTGTCTGATTTTACCCATTAACGAACTTGACCTATTGAATACCAAAAGCGTTTGAAAGCACTCTAGCGGTGTGACCGCTAGAGTGATTACAGACACATTTATATATATATATATATATATATATATATATATTAAATTTTAATTTTATCTTACGACAAAAAATAATAAAGATTATTATGGACTACTATTATGAATGTACGATATAATATTTTGAAGAATTTTATAAATGGACTATACTATTAGCGCTCGTACATCCTTAATTTAGGTTAGTTAGTAAATATTAATAATTTAGTAACTATTACATTTGAATGTTTTGATTTATACAACATATTTTCAAATAATTTACGTTTCATTTAATATTTTTCCTTTACCAAGCTTTGAAAGATAATGAAACACTGTTTTTTGGGTTTCTTCATTTATTAGATGAGCACAAAAGTACTGAACAAGCTTGAGACATTATTAAAATATAAAATTTGCTAAATAAAAACAATGAACAGAATTTAATTTACATAAATCCCAAGTAAATTTAAAATATACTTATTATTTAGATTTTTTGTTAGTTACATCATATGGCCACCAGAGATGTAATGCATTGCGTAGCGGAGACATAAGTTCCACGTATACTTAAGATGAGAAAATTTTTGTAATGCAGACACGTGGTTTTTTTTTGCAGTAATAATATATCACTGTATTTCAAGTAAATAAAAGCTGTGCTTAAAATTGTATAAGTATAAAATCAATGTCAGGTCAGGAATAGGCGGAAGCAAATCCCATTAAGATGCATGCAGCAATTAAAGCGACAAATAAACGTTTCTTTCCCCAAAATTCAAATTCACTACATATATTGTCTATTCATGACAACTACCGCCCGAATGCTTCCGCATTTTTCAGCCCATCTTAGTCTATTATTAAGCACATTTCTTGAACACAATTAATTGTACACATACACTTGGGATCCAATTTTTGGTCACATTACTAATTTACTGATGCACATATTATATTCAAGAAATTTTGATCAATTTATTAAGCTATTGAACTAATAAAACCATTTAATAAGCCATTAAATTAATTAAAATCTTCCATTATTAAGAATCCATTAGTATTTAGACAATGATAACAAAATAATTGAAAAATTTAATGTAAGTTTGTATAAAACTGAAAATGACCTTCGAGCTTATTAAACAAAAGGTCTTAAAACTAAAAATATAGCAAATAAAAGAATTAGAAAAAAAAAAATTAACTCACGATTAAGATTCAGTGATGTGTGTTTTTATCAAACACAAATAAAACAAAAAAAACAAGACAAATTCACAATTGCGGAGGCTGTTCGAACACAACCAACCACAGAGTAAGAGATTTAACAAATTGCCACTTGCTTTTATATACAATTATTAATTTATTGTTATACATATCATAATAAACAAACAATATATATATATATATATATATATATATATATATATATATATATATATATATATATATATATATATATATATATATATATATATATATATATATATATATATATATATATATATATATATATATATATATTGTTTTATTATATTAGTGTCTTAACTACTATACTGTATCCACAATGTAACGGCGTTTTTTTTAAATAAAAAATTCATTTAGTCTATCAAATATGAAGTACATATATATGTTATATGAAGTAGGGCTTAGTTAGACTAAAAATTTACTTTTTTATTTTTTCCTTTTTTTTTCAAGGTTTAATTTTTTGTTACAAAGCAAATTTTTTTGTTATTTTTTGCTTTTCAGTTACTTTCTTCTTTCGTCGGTTCTATTTTTTGTCAAAAAGTTTTTATTTTTTTGTGGCTTATAGTGTCATTAGAACTACATATGTGTGTCAAGTTTCTACAGAATCGGTGCACAGATGAAAATTCAGTGGTGAACAATCAACCATTCCCTATTTTTCTACCCTTAAGGGCGAAATAAAAAAAATAAAAATTAAATGGTACCAATTTCGAAGTTTATACCCTATCCAATAAAAAAAGAATTATCGAAATCGGACTACTCTGTAAAAAGCTATGCGTGCTCATACATAAAAAAAAATATAGAGGTTGACTTGAGAACCTCCTTCGTTTTTTTCATCGGTTAAATACATTCAAATTGCGCAAAAATATTGAGTGCTTTCAAATAGTGTTTACACGCAGAACATGTATATGATATTTTTCTTTAGTGGAAGCGCTGGGAAGTTTTATTTTTTTGTGGCTATAATTTGAAATTTTTTTCAAATTTATATGGGACCAGCTTTGAAGTATACCCTATCCAACAAAAAAAGATTTATCAAAATCGGACTACTCTGTAAAAAGTTGTGATCATACATCAAAAAGACATATGCAGGTTGAATTGAGTACCTCCTCCTTTCGTCGGTAAAAAAATATATACAGACGAATTTCCTAAAAATTGGTATCGATATGTTGATGATGTGTTTGCTGTTTATGACAGTTCCAAAATAAACATATCAAATTTTGTTGGCTGTATGTGAAGTGAACACGAAATTATAAATTTCACAGCTGAATTGGACTCAAATGTCACATTACCATTTTCAGATCTTTAAATTGCCCGACGCACAATTTCAATTTTGATATTAATAGAAAACAAACTCACTGCACCGACAGATACACAGGAGGCACATATTGCCACAAAACCCAACGAATTTTAATTTTAATTTTTTCCGTTTTACATATTTCTTTATTTTCATTCTTATAATGTTTTATTACGTAATTAATAGAAGTATCTTAATAACGTTTTGTTAAAATTTGTACATTTTTGTCATTATCATATATTTTATGTAAAATAAAAATATTCTTACGAAAATTTCAAATATTTGTTTTATTTAATACTTGTATTAGTTGAACATGTTAAAAGTGCATTTAGTATGTTTAAAATTTGTTATTTCTCAAGGTATGACTCTTGTTTATTTTATTTTAATTTTATAATTATATATATATGTATATATATATATATATATATATATATATATATATTATATATATATATATTTATATATATATATATATATATATATATATATATATATATATATATATATATATATAATTATTTTCATTTTTCGATTATGTTTTACATTTGTTTGGTTTAGTTGCAATCGAAATACGAGTATCTAGGCGTAAGTCTTGGGTGTAGTTTTTAATAAAAAAATTTCAAGTACATTTTTTTGTATACAATTTTGTTATGCGTATTGTAGTTTAAGTTTTAACCGCATGCTCTGCTAGCTTAACATTAAGCTAGCAGAGCATGCGCTTACACGATACAACAAAGAGCAGTTAATTTTTAATTAGAGCATTTAATTTCATTTAATTAGCTTAATAATTTTATATTAAATACAATATAATTAATTGATTTTTTAAACATTGCTCTGCTAGCTTAACATTACGCTAGCAGAGCATGCGGTTACACGATACAACAAAGAGCATTTAATTTTTAATTAGAGCATTTAATTAGCATATCATTTGCTTAATAATTTGATATTAAATACAATATAATTAATTGATTTTTTAAACATTGCTCTGTTAGCTTAACATTAAGCTAGCAGAGCATGCGCTTACACGATACAACAAAGAACATTTAATTTTTAATTAGAGCATTTAATTAGCATATCATTTGCTTAATAATTTGATATTAAATACAATATAATTAATTGATTTTTTAAATATTGCTCTGCATTATTTATATACAAGGTGTATTGATAAGCTAGCAGAGCTTGCGGTAACACAATACAACAAAGAGCATTTAATTTTTAATTAGGGTATTTAATTAGAATTTAATTAGCATCTAATTATGAGACAATTATAATTGTGTTCTGCTCAAGTTGCTCACTAGAATAATCAATATTGTGAAGTCATGATTCATAAACAGGTATTTAAATATAATAAAGAACTCGTTATAGACAGGATATTTAAACAATTTACTCAATATATTCTTTTTACATTTTTTCATTTAAAATATAAAATAAAAATCATGGAAGTGAAGTTGTGATTTATCAGGTCATAATATAAAAGGAATAAATATTTGTATATACAAGGTGTATTGATAAGCCAAATATAATTAATGTATCAATAGTAAATAAAGGGTTTCGTATTGGAGGTATTACGTAAAAAAATAACAATAATACTATTCCTAGAGTTGCTGATTTAGCAAAAATATACTAATTAATCAATTGAAAAAAAGTTTTTTCAACTCCAAGCGGTGTGAAGTCTAGTAAATAAAAGTCACACTTTTAACTACCGCCAACTCATATAAGGCATTGAAATGATACTTAATGAAAAATACAAAAGTTGTTTTTTAGTTACGATTTTTGCGATCCGTGAAAACTTAGAAATTGTATGATTTTACCTTCAATTAACTAACAATTGCCAATGTTCACCGATTTATTGTTGGTCGACGATAAAGTGAAAAAATTTCATTTACCTTCTGTGTAGTTAAATCAAGATATTAGAAGACATTATTCAACTTTTTTCTTATAAGTGTCCTGAGAAGATGACGATAACAGACAACTTTTGTGAAAAAAGTAATGCATAAACCCATTAATTCAAAATGAGTATTGCCCTATTTTGCCCACTAAATTTAACAACTAGGCAAAAGTTAGGTTCTATTTTCTTGCAGTAATTCTTATGCTACAAGTCTAAGAAATTGCCCAAGTGGCACGAACCAATCGTTTCGTTTTGCAGTACCAATATAGTAATGAGTAATCCCAAGCCATTTAACTGTCATTTTTGTTCGACGATCTTCATGAAAAAAGTGAATGTGAAATAAAAAGAACAAAAGTGTAAAAGTCTATTCAAATATAGAATCGAATAGTCGTCCTATGTAGCATAGCGGTAAAAACCTTGTTCCTGAACGCCGGTCTGAAGTCCGGAGACAATGAAATCTCGGGATGCATCACCGTGTTAGAATACGGAACTAGTCCGTTATTTTAATAGCCGCATAAAGTAACAAAAGCTGAATTAAAGATCTCGAAAGGTATTGTACTTCCTAATAATTTGTAGAAACAACTTTGTAGGAAACAGGGGAGATAAAAGATGAAATATGCTATCGATAAATCCAGCACTTAATACTGTATACTGGGTTTGGTTCTCTTGACTTCAATGCGATTGAATCTGGATGATTCCAAACTATATTGGATGAAAATTCGTTTAACGTTCGTTTAAAAATCATCAGCTATTTCCGTAGTTTGTTTAGGGATCTTTAAGACGTGGAAAAGTTGTGGAGTGTTAGATAATGTTTAAATTATTATATAGATAGAATAAGTATATTTATATCATCAGTATTTTACATAATTTGTAGTACAATAAATCTTAAAACTATAGTTCCTAGCCTATGCTTTACCTATAATAATCATCATATTAAATTATATATATCGAGATTATAAAATCATTTTAACATCGTTTAGAAATGGAAAAAACTTAATACAAAAACCATTGACATAAAACTTAACCTAAATTGGATGGATAAGCCATCCCTACAAACAAAACTAAAATAGAAAAACAAAAGAAAAAATATACACTTAAGAAAACAACAGTATTAGTTGTAATCGAGGTCATGTGGCATGCGGAATCTTTTCCCGAAGAGCAAAGTATTCCGGTTAAATTTACCCAGTAAAAAATTGTAAAATGACTGCTACTTTTTGGACCCATAATATATAAAGATCCGATGAAAAGTATTTCGAGGTCCATAACCTTTATGTATGTATTTACATATTACAGTTGTAATCTGTACAGAGAAGATTCATACAGAGAAAAGTGAACATTATTAAGCCATTGAAAGGTGCTTGTTTTTTAATTACGACAGCCTAAAATAAATAAACCAAAGCAACCGATTTATACAATGCATTTTTATTATCTATAATCTGAATCATATTAATAGAATGGAATGATTTCTATATTTTGGAAAATTTTATCACATGATCATACATGAGTTTTTATTTAAATATTTACACGGCATAAACTTTCTATGAACAATACCTTGATTTGTTTGCTTATAGAAGCTTCTAAGGCCCCTTCACGTGTAACAATATATCATGTTGCATGCAGCACAACAATAATAAAATAGTATGTTAAGGGTCATCACAAATTCAAATTCGATCTTGGAATACAAATTCGAGCGTAGAGAACATGGGTGTTGCAGACCAACGATGTCACGGATGTAAGTTTTACTGACATATGCATATGTGGATGCGGATTTGGAATATTTGACGTTCAAGGATAATGAATTACTAACAATGGTAATTGTTAAATTTTTATAAAATAAAGTACACTAAATAATAACAAACCTGTCCAAGTGGCCGAGCATTATGTCTGCGCAGTATGCCTTTTTGGAAACTGAGAGGTTATGGGTTCGAATCCCGACAGCGGCAATTTGTCAATTATTAAGGAAAAAAAAAGGGACGGTTAATTGACTAAACTGTCGGCGTATGGACATGCACGAAGTAACCGGCTATGCTTGAGAAGGTTTTCTGCAGTTTCCTTCACGAACTCCACATGAATATTGGCATAGTTCCTATCATAGTCGGCTGCAGCCACATATCCTGCCAATTCCTAGTCTATACACAAAAGTTTCATCCACTCCACTCACATCCTCACATCCTTAGGACTCACAATAGACCTTATGGTTGAAATGTAGCCCGTCCAGAGTAGCCTCTACAATCTATCTATCGAAACTTAATAATCATTGATTATCATTTTATTGAGATTTATAAGTGTTTATTTTCATCTTTGGTATGATAATTACATAAAACTCACAATATGGTACACAATAAACCATATTTTGACAAAATGGAAACCCGACTTAAAAAATCAAATATTCTATAACAGAAAATGCACTAAAAAGTAAAAAAATAATTGCATATTCTTGTGCCAATTTTAGTTCACCAAAGCAAAAATTTTTAAATATATATGTACAATTATTGTTATTTTTGGAGTCGGTGTCAGCATAGAAAAATTCACAAACTTTGGGACACCGCCTCCAAAAATAACAATAATTGTACATATGTATTTAAAAATTTTTGCTTAGGTGAACTAAAATTGGCACAAGAATATGCAATTATTTTTTTACTTTTTAGTGCATTTTTTGTTATAAAATATTTGAGTTTTGAAGTCGAGTTTCCATTTTGTCTAAATATGATTTATTTCTCGCGTTTTAGTGACTTTGAGGTTCTATAACTGATTTTATTTGTCTAAATATGGGTAGACCAACTAAACGACCTACTAATTTTTAGTGCATTTTTTTTAACACGTTTTTTTTTTTTTAATTTTGAGAGCATTTTTTTATAACAGATTTTCAGTTTTTTTTACATGCATTTTGTTTGTTTTTTGTAAAAATTTTTTTTTGGGGTCGGTTTTTTTTTGTAAAAAATTTTTTCGAAGTTGGTTTTTAAAAAAATTTTCTTATTTTCCCATTATGAATGAGTCCTTTCAAAAAAAAAAAAAAATTCGCAGAAATGGGTTATCACATATAAGATGAGGATTTTCCTCGATTTCCCTGGGATCCTCTCATCAGAATGCGATTTGGTGCCAATGGGACCAATGGGAAACCAAACCCTTTAAAACAAAAAAAAAATTCAAAATCGGTTCATAAATGAGTTCTGAGGTAACACACATAAAAAAAAAATATAAAAAATACAGACGAATTGAGAACCATCCTCCTTTTTGAAGTCGGGTTAAAAATAAGCTCACAACTTAAAAAGTGCATGGCTATTTTCTAATGGAATTATCTTCATTCTGGCACTATGCGAAAACATGGGCAAAAAGTCGATAACGAAATCCCGGGTCCAAAAAATGTATTGAAGCTTAAAGGTGCCGAACTTAAAGGTCTCAAATAGAGATCATTATAAATTTATTCATTAACTAATTCTATACAAAAAGGTTCTATACAAAATTTACGTGGAAAATCTCCATTTGTATTTTCAAAGAATTAAAAGTACTATTTGACTTGGTCACAGACGTATATACCGAGAACTATTGGTTCTGTGAAAAGTTTTTAAGGGACCTTTTTTGTGCAAAATTAACTAGCTCTACTCTTAGTAGAGCTTCAAAATTGAGTAGCTCTACTAACGTCAATGACTACAATTTGAGGAAAACTAATTTTCACAACTTTTGACCTTAAAATTAATCTTCCTAATCAATAAATTGTAATCTTACCGGTTTACATAAACCCGCACGTACATTGTACGACACATCTTGGCCCTTGAAGAACTCAGTTTAACAGTTTGTCAGTCGTACATCTGGAGAGCTGTTGGTCCGGCGTTAATTTGGTATAGGGCCTTTCTGTGCAGAATTAGGTAAGAAAAAAATTTAAAAATTACCTCTGTTCACGTAAAACGAAAAGTTAACCATATATGTGAGAAAACTGATTTTCAGAATCTTTAAGCTTTTTGTCACGTTTTCATAGTGCCAAAACGAAGATAATTCCGTTGGAAAATCTCCATGTGTATTTTTTATATATTTAAAAATTTTTGCTTAGGTGAACTAAAATTGGCACAAGAATATGCAATTATTTTTTTACTTTTTAGTGCATTTTTTGTTATATAATATTTGATTTTTGAAGTCGGGTTTCGATTTTGTCAAATTAGGTTTTATTTCTCGCTTTTTAGTGACTTTGAAGTTCTATAACTGATTTTATTTGTCTAAATATGGGTAGACCTACTAAACGACCAACTAATTTTTAGTGCATTTTTTTATAACACATTTTTTTTATTCGTTTTTTTTATTCGTTTTTTTTTTTTTTTTAATTTTAATGCATTTTTTATAACAGATTTTCAGTTTTTTTTACATACATTTTGTTTTTTTTTTTTTTGTAAAAATTTTTTTTTTTTTGGGTCGGTTTTTTTTTGTAAAAATTTTTTTTGAAGTCGGTTTTTAAAAAAATTTTCTTATTTTCCCGTTATAAATGAGTATACCCTTTCAAAAAAAAAAATCGCAAAAATCGGTTATTACATATAAAATGAGGATTTTCCTTGATTTCCAGAGGATCCCCTCACCAGAATGCGATTTGGTGACAATGGGACTTACCTGAAATCAAACCTTTTAAAACAAAAAATTCAAAATCGGTTCATAAATGACGGAGTTCTGAGGTGGCAAACATTTAAAAAAAAATACAGACGAATTGAGAACCATCCTTCTTTTTGAAGTCGGGTTAAAAAATTATGATACATGTCATACTTTATTTTTTGAGTATTTGGTTCGACACCGAAAAACATACATTGAAACCCCCGCCAAAAGAGAAGAAGGCAAATTCTGTCGGTCGCCCAATCGATTTTCGTTTTCGGATACCAAACTAAAACATATTCACAGAAAATTGTACCAATTTTTTTCAAGTAACAGCTCAAAATACGTGTTCGCTTAAAAATTATTTGTGTTTTATATTAAGAATTTCAATATCTGTTTTTGTATTTTCTCTAAATTTATATTTAAATTTTTGTTCTGGTTAAGCGTTAATTTTTATAGACATTTTTAAATTCCAATAAATGTATAATAATAATACTTCATAGTATTTGTTTATAGTAATAAATCAATTTGCCCTTGAATAAATTTGTAATTAAAATTTAATTAATTTCTTTTTTTTGGAAATTAAAATATGTTAATATAAAGAGTTTTAGCTAATAATGTGTATTATTAGCTATAAAAAAAACTATTGTAGTGACTCACACTCATATAGCAGATACACATATCTAACCCATCAGTGTCAACATTGCAGTTGAATCTGCGGTACAGCACAGAACGATACATTTACGTATACACGCATATCTTTGTCTCTCATTATATACTCACGTATAGAAGCAGATCAGCTTTATAGGTATGTTCTGGTAGTGTAAAGAATATTCGATACGATTCTTTCACCTACTTAGAACGCATGCATTTCAGATGTATATGCAGTAACAATTGAACATTAGTACAGTATCAATGTAACATTAATTCAGTAACAATTCAACATTAGTACCGTAACAATTTAACATTAGTCCAGTAAGTCCAAAAAGTAGTGAAATTTCTTTATCACACGCACCCTTTTGCACTATTATTTAAAATATTTTACACACATAGTTTGGTACCGTATTTAAAACGGACCTATACATTTGTGAGTTATATGCAAGTTTCTTCGCTTTATCTGGAAATCTTGGACCCTCTTGTCTTTGCAAGTTTGTCCATATCTCTTTCTGTCGTGTTTGGGTTTTCTTTATCTGTTTTTGTATGTTTATTTAATTTTTCTGTAACTTTTTAAGGTCTCTATTTCTCAAGAACCAAGACAGCTCCTGAGTTTAAATTTTATATTTACGAAGAGATGGGTGGTTTGGCAAAACGACCATTGCTTTTTTTATATAGAATTAAATAATATTCTATGTGATTTTTAAAATTTTTAGTTTTAAAAAAGATATTAAGAATAAACGCTTTTTTGTTATAAACAAATTCAATTTTGACCCTGTTCCGTCACGAGTCGGGCCGTAAAAACTTAGGGTCATATTTAGGACGTCAAAATGACTCCATTTAAAAAAAAAATTGCGGTTCCAAGCAACCTGCCTGAAAAATGTTAATTTGACTCTACCAAAAGTGTAAGTCAGTAGAAGATTTAGTCCGGGAGACCAAAGGATTTTTTCAGGATGATGAGCATCAAGCTGGTACTTTGTAAGTAGCTTCGTTTTGACAAGACGCCCAACTTTTTTAATTATAAAATTTTGGAAAAGGGTATCGAAATTTTCTGAAAGCTATTGAACATTGAGGATGGGAGACTCGAAGTCCATTCCATTGAATTTGTGGGACGAAAATTTGTCACCATTCTTCACTTGATTATCTTACAATTAAACTTATATTCAGCTTCCAGAAAATTTGGACATTATAAGACATCGATTACAATCTCAATTGCAACATTATAATAATTAGTATTATTTTTTTAGCTATTTTGGCCTGGTGTTTCTTTTAATACTGTACCAAAAATTCGCCGAGAATCATTAACATCAATCGCTTTATAGACATTAGAAACATGAAAACTAGTCCATAATTATGTACCTTTAGCAATACTTTTTTTCTAAAAATATCTAATTGCACTGCTTGGAAGCTGCTCATCAATTTTTTCACTGGCATTGTATGTAATTATTTCTTTATAGTTAAAATTAAAGTTGACATTTTACATGTATGGAGAACCATAATTTAAAATAAAAAACACGAGACGGCGCAGAGGTCGCCCGCCAAAAATACTTTACTAGCGTATGGTAATAAACACATACACACTGAGTGATTACCACTCAGCTCCGTAAATGAAATTTGGTATTTAGTCACTTTATGTTCTGGAATAGGATATAGAGAATTTTTTTTCCCGCAAAAATATATAGTTTCTGTGAAATAGTAACAAACTCTATTACGTTATACGCTTACGGCGCAACGAAGCGAAGCCACGACGAAGAATACAAGTATGTAGGCAAAAAATTAGTACTTTTTTAAAAATAAAACAATTTTTGTTTGAACATTTTTTTCATAAACTGAATAGAGTTTTGCCACAATTTCAGCTCAAAAATTTAAGTAAACAGTTCACGCATTCATAATGAACTCAGTATATACCGGATATTTAAACAATTAAGTTTTTTTACTTATATAGTTTGTTTTTAATTTGAATGAAAAATTGTTTAATTTTATTTTAATGAAATAAAAAAGTAAACAATTGTAATATTATCAATTCAGAATTCTACATTATTATCAGCAACATTATAACTATTTTTAATTGTTTAAATATTTGCATTTAAATTAAAAGTATTATACTCGTATTATATTATTAAAAATGTGATATTAAATCCTAAACATTCTGTTTGTCCTGTCTACGCCAGAAGTTCTTAATCTTTTTATTTAGGTTAATCTAATTTGATTACAAAATAGATTTTTTTGTAAAAGCGTGCGTTAAGTATAATGATAAATTTGAAACTGTTTGCATTGTGTGAGTTCATCCCCAGTTCGATAAAACAGCTTATGTGATAATTTTTAGTTTGGGTTCAATAGTTTTGTGATTTATTAAACACTTTCTTGTTCTGCCATTGCATACTATTCAAATTATGTCTTTTGTTTAGATATACAGTGTACTCCGTCGGAAATTCAACTTGAAGATTATGAAGCAAATAATATTAGTGTATGTGTGGAATGCCAAGTTCAAATTATAACTTCGGAAGTTGTATGCGAAATTTGTAAAATGGTTTTACATTTCTCATGTGCAAGAAACAGGAAAATATATCAATTCTGCAGTTCTGAAGAAATCATTCAAACTCAACAAACAGAATCAGACGAAGGTCAAAAACGTCAATTTTTATTTAAATGAAATAAAATATTTATTTTGTATTGTTATTTAATATAGTAAAAATGTACTGAGTTTATTTAAATTTAATTTTGAATAAAACTATTTCTTTCCAACTAATATACAATATGCTTTCTTTTCTTTGACATTTCACGTAACACCATATGCTTTCTCCCTTGGGCACTTTAAGAAGCTTCATCAATTAAACTATGCCAGATTATGTTAGACATTATCTGTCGAAGTATGATGGACTTTTCACGAAACGCCTAGGCACTACACGTAACATTTTATTTTTACACAATACGTCGACGTTTCATGAAATGTCGAGTCGTGAAAAAATAGAATCCGTAATGAGACTACGACATATATATTCTTGTTTTGAATTCTTAAAACTGTATAAAATCAGTTTTCTTAGATATTGCACCTCTCTTAAGTGTTAGCGCTTGTTTAATTTGTCACAAATTATTAGTCAAAGGATGAATCGGCGCATATTTCTTGTCAAAATATGCTAAATATTATAGAAATTTAATTTGCCATGGAGCATTGCGGTCCAAATTTTTTTAAACTGCTTTTTTTGCTGCCAACTCTTATAACCATATAGTTTAATAAACGGTCATTAAAAGACTGTTTTCAAGTTATTTCAACAGTTTAATGTTTGAAAAAAAAGCAAAAACGTTAAAGACAAAAAAACAACATTAAAAATGAAATTTTTGAGTTTACCAAAATTCTTAAATGATCTTTGAACATCCTTTAACAAAATCCTGAAGAGTAACAACAGATTATTTCATTCTAAAACTTTGTTCGCAAGCTTTAGAATGAATTCCCTAGACTAAATATCTAATCTGAAATGTTTAAGCTTATACTACATGATAGTTTTTGCTTGCATTAAATAACTCCCTTACCGAATTTTTTATAATTTTGTAGGAAATATACCTAAATGCTTACATTAACAACAAATTATAGTAAATTAAATTTTGAATAACAATGGTCTCTATCATTTTACAAGCTTTTTAACCCGACTTCAAAAAAGGAGGATGGTTCTCAATTCGTCTGTATTTTTTTTTTTTTTTTTTTTTATGTGTGTCACCTCAGAACTCCGACATTTATGAACCGATTTTGAATTTTTTTTTTGTTTTAAAGGGTTTGGTTTCCCATTGGTCCCATTGGCACCAAATCGCATTCTGATGAGGGGATCCCCGGAAAATCGAGAAAAATCCTCATTTTATATGTGATAACCGATTTCTGCGAAATTTTTTTTTTTTTTGAAAGGGTATACTCATTCATAATGGGAAAATAAGAAAATTTTTTTAAAAACCGACTTCAAAAAATTTTTTTACAAAAAAAAAACCGACCCCAAAAAAAAAAATTTTTACAAAAAAAAACAAAATGCATGTAACTAAAATTGAAAATCTGTTATAAAAAAATGCTCTTAAAATTAAAAAAAAAAAAAAAAAAACGGGTAAAAAAAAAAGTGTTATAAAAAAATTCACTAAAAATTAGTAAGTCGTTTAGTAGGTCTACCCGTATTTAGACAAATAAAAATTGTTATAGAACTTCAAAGTCACTAAAAAGCGAGAAATAAACCATATTTTGACAAAATGGAAACCCGACTTCTATAACAAAAAATGCACTAAAAAGTAAAAAAATAATTGCATATTCTTGTGCCAATTTTAGTTCACCTAAGCAAAAATTTTTAAATATATATGTACAATTATTGTTATTTTTGGAGGCGGTGTCCAAAAATTATGTGAATTTCTCTATGCTGACACCGCCTCCAAAAATAACAATAATTGTACATATATATTTAAAAATTTTTGCTTAGGTGAACTAAAATTGGCACAAGAATATGCAATTATTTTTTTACTTTTTATTGCATTTTTTGTTATAGAAGTCGGGTTTCCATTTTGTCAAAATATGGTTTATATTCAACTTGCAATGTATGTATGTATGTATGTATGTATGTATGTATGTTGTATGTATGTTCGGGTCAAATCTTACAAGCTGAATTAGAACCACTTGCTCTTATCCTACGGAGTTGAATATTTACATATTGCTTCAGTTCCAATGACAATGCATTTTTATGGTAAGCATGACAAGAATCAACAAGGGGAAGAGGGGTTTAAAGGGAGGGGGAAACACAAAATTTGGTATATCTCTCTTAATATTGAAAAAATCGAAAAATACATAAGAAGTAAAGTTGTAGAAAATTAGTTTTACTATAAAAAACTTGTTTTTAAAAATGTTTTTTTAATAGAAACTTATTTCCGTTTCAGTCAATATTTACGAAGATGGAGGCGTAAATTTTAATGCATTATACTGATTTTTAAATAGTTTATTGCTGAAACGAAGCGTTTAACATTTTTATTCAAAATTTGATATAATATACTTATGACTATTTTCATCAAAAAATCCACCAACAAGAAAATAATTAAAAATATATTATTGAAGTATACGATTTGGCATCTCATTTATTCTGTTTTTGGCTAATATTGCCTGGACTATTGACGTTACAAAAAAACTATAAAACAAAAATGTGTGCATTTATATATCCTACATTATTGCTCATAACAACTTTTTCAATAAACTGAACGGTTGGGGAGATATCAAGGAACAAAAGATATTTATCCCCGTCAAAGAAAATGCGGCAGGGAAGAGTTGACCCAAAGTGGTTTTCGTACTTTAGGATTAACCCGTTTTATGATCCCAAAAGTTCCAATTGACGTAAACATTTTTTGAAAGATGAGATTTTATTTTAAGTATCTTGAAAAAAGCAATACACGATTTCTCCGTTAAATGAAGAGCGAAAAAAAATTTTTTTAACACTACTAATTCACGACCAAATAGCTGCAAATTGGGCGCCTACTTTCGACTTGATCTGGAAAAGTTGTTGTGCTAAGTTGACAGGCATGTAAATAACATTAAGTTTTTTAATAAAAATGGAATATTACATATTTTTGCTCATGTTACTGCAAGAACAATATATTTTAAAATATACAACTATTTAATGAAGTTCTTTTTGCTTACAGCTGTAAATTTGTGTCAAAATAATAAAAAAGGTTTGACATTGAAAATATCAATTTTAATTAATTTAATTGTATTTTTAACCTCTATATACAGATTACTACATAATACGTAATATGGAGGTATTGTTTTTTATTTTGAAAACTTATATTCATTTATGTATGGTTTAATTGGGCTATTGGGATCTCTGGTAATAGGCGTGTCTTACAAAATTGCATCTAGTGTTAAAAATATGAACTAAATGAAATGGGTCGAATCATTTGTTTTAACGTATATATGTCAAAAATAAATTTATAAAATTTAACTTTCTTTATTTTAAAATATAAAATGAAACTTTCAATGCGAGAAATTTGTAAATTTTAACTTAAGGACGTTCCAACACTGGTTGATAATCCCAACCGGTTTGATTTTATTATAGAACAAATGCATAAACACCCATATACAAACACATAGATAAATTCACTGTTCATATATGCAAAATAATGTAATTTTGAAAAAAATAAAAATTTTAAACTTTTATATTTCGAAAATAAAACGGTAATACACGATTATTTTTTTAAAATTTATATAATAAATATTTATCTTTACTTTCCTGAGTTTTTTTATAATTCTGTCGAGTATTTTTTCTAATACAACAGATAATAGTTGGGTGGGAATGAAGTTTTACATGCTTCTAATGAGAGAGAGAGAGTGAGAGAGATGATAACTTTCATATTAATTATCTCCCGTTCTAAACGGTCAAAAATTCTGAAATTTCGGGATTTATTAGAAAACGTTATTTTTAGCCTGTGAAAAAATGAGCTAAATATGTCGAAAAGTAGTGGTATGCTAGAACATCCTTAATATTTATTTTTTGAACATACTCTCATTCTAGCCGTTTCATTTTTTTAAATTCTCAATACTCGGATCCAAGCTAGACGTTTATCAATACATTCGTTATCACCGAATTTATTGGTTCTATTAAAAAAATTTTGTTTGGGATGTGGAAAATTGAAAAACTTGATTTTTTTCATCACAACCTTTGCTATGACATAAAATTTCAAATTCGCTCCCTTTACCTAGATCAGTTTTTTGTATTATAAATACGTATTTCGACTACAATGTAGTCATCATCAGTATAAATTAGCTAGTCGTACTTTACTCTTTGACAATTAGAAATAGATATAAAGTCGAGATCAATAGACAAAAATGAAAATAAATAGAGCTCCGTCGCTAGAGTGCTAGAGCTACAAAAGACAAGGGTGGCGGCGTAGAGTAAGCAGCAAAACAATTTTTTGACGAAACCAAAAACTTAAAAAACCTGAAAGCTTATCTAAAAAATTGAGTCCTGTTGATTATTTTTTTATAACGAAGTCTTTATTATTAATTTTTTAAATATTTCTGACAAAATAATAAATATTGCGGCGAAACGATTCGATAGTTTGTGAAAAAAAGTTTCATAGAAAAAGTGTTTATTTTTGAAAGGGGGATGGTTCCCCCTGACAGGAGGATGCGCGGTCGATTTTGTCCGTTCATACGAACTTGATTTGACGAACCCATTTTTTAGCTCTAGGCTTCGCAAAAAATCAAGTTCGTTATCTCTTTTGTTTTTGAGTTATCGTGTACACAGACGAAACACTGGCCGATGGATGGATACGTGGAATTGGACTAATAGGCCATTTTATGAACCTTTAGCAAAAATTATTTTCAACAATTAATATTTTCAACCGTTACAAATCGGGACTGAACTTAACATACCCTTTCATATCAGTAATAATAACAAATCTAGCTTATACAGGATGAGTTAAAAGTCATAGAGTTTTTTGAAAGGGTTGATAGGGGATGAATGAAATTCTAAGATGAATTTTTTCATCTTAAAAATCTAATTAACTGAATTATTCAATTTTTATTAACTTTCTTACGATGAAATTTCATTAAATAAATGTTTATAAATTTTTTATTTCAGTCCGATTATGATTATCAAATACTCAGTTTTTATAAGATCCTGAATTTTTGAGGTCCTAAAAAACTATCCTGACTATCTTTATAATAATACTAAAAATGCAATTTAAAAAAAATTTTTTAAAGAGCGTTTATACTACTGTACCGATCGTAAGAAATCTAATAAAAACTGAATAATTCAAAAAATTTCAAATCGATAGAGTAAAGTGTATAATCATAGTGCTTGAAAAACAAATGTAACTTTAACCATTTCTGGAAAACCGCTTTTCTTTATAAATTTTTTTTTCCACCAATGAATATTTAAGAGGATTCTTAAAAAAATTATGAAATCGCACGCCAATCAAAGAATGTTTAAAATTTGAATAACAGCCTTAATTAGATTTTTCGGAAAAAAAAAGGTAAATTATTTTTCCATAATTTTTTAAAACTCTACTGTAAAAACTGTACCGGATTTGAAACGCATAAAATTGACTCGCTCTACGTTAGTGGTGGGGAGACCTCGCTTCCCTCACGTCTCCCTGCTGTCGCTGCGTTCATTACCCACCAATTCTTATTCCGTTAACGCGCTTTTCTAATTGGTTACTTTATTTAATTAATATTTAATTTACAGTGGGTCAGGTGCAAAAATGTCCAACGACATTTCATCTTAGAATTTCATCCACTATCCACCCTTTCAAAAAACTCCATGACTTTTAACTTAACATGTATATACGGGCTACAAATATCTATATTTTTAATTTGTTGTTTGTTGAAGAACTCATAGGACAAAATTGGTGAGTTTGAATATGCCAGTGGTAGCATTCTTGTCAGTATATAGAGGCCGAGTGACGTTCGTATAAGACTTTTTCAATTTATAAATTTTATTTTTATATTTACTATCATCGTTGTGTATAGCTCAGCCTTGTTGATGTGTATTTGATAAGAATGTACCAAATTTTATTATTATAATGCTATTACTATAATTTAACGTTTATATAAATGTATGTCGTACTATTTCATACGACTTTTGAGGTGGTACTGGTAATATACCCAAAGAGAACTTTCAATATCGGTGAATGTTTATGTTCATTAAAATTATTAATAACAAGTAATGTAACAACTTATAGGTTTGTTTTCTTACTTAAAGTTAAATTGTTGTGTGATGTATGGGGTTTTTTTAAGTGAACAGATCAGTTGTTATGATTTGTTCTGTTGTTCAGACTTCAGTATGCTATAACATGTAATAATAATAACAAAACAAACTTATAAGACCTCCTTCTCATACACATTGCTTAATGTATACATATGTACTCTCTCATACTCGTGGGAGATCTCTTATGCGAAGATGTAAACTAAACAACCGGTATACATTATTTGACATTACCATGAAGAATATTTATCTATTCTTCATGGACATTACCATTTGTTGTTTTAAGCCATCGATTATTTCTCTCTCTCTACTTCTTTCCTTTCTCTCTTGGAATTCACTTATACGTTATGAAATTCCTTGTCGAACAAACTCACGTGAGATGGCTCACATTTTCACTATGGTGGAAGTTACGGAATCGAGAGAAGTGCTCACATTTAGTATTTTCACCAGGTTTCAGTCACAGAATCCGTATCCTGATGGCAATACACTTTCTATTATTATTAACAAAGCAGGCAAAGCAATAATATGCATATGCAATTTGTAATTGTAATTATAATTAAAGCATCTTCATCATCAGAACTTTCTGACGATGATAACAGTTCCAACTATGTCAACATTCGTCGATTTTTCGACGCCATATTGCTCTGCACTATTTCTCAGACCTTACTAGTCAGAGCAAGACGAAGCGCACTAGGAGTGCTCTCTATCGCCAATCGAAAACGAAAAACTCGTGCGAGCAATCTATAATAGGGAATATGCATGAAAATTTTTTTTCACATTTATTTTCAGAATATGAAGATACTGTTTATACTGTAATAATATTTAAAAACGAAATTTAAATCCGACAAATATCAAGGAAGCTATAAGCTTTTAAAGATTATTAACTGTCTCTTTCTTGCAAAAATACTATTTTACGTGTATTTTAAATGGTGAAAGTGTAGTATGACGTCACAAAACATATCAAGAGGGCTATCACCCTCTTTGTCTAATCGGGAATTTTAATCATTCATATCTCGCTTATTTTTAAAGTTATTTAAAAAGTAATTTTACCTTGATATTTGTCAAGTAAACATGCTTCAATTCAAGTAAAAAAAATTTTCATGCATATTCCCTATTGTCAATCGAACATACATTTTATGCTTAGGTGATCTCAGCGCGCATGAGGGTTGTCAAAAGAAAACGCTATTATAGCGTTTTCTTTTGAAGCCGGAGAGAGAATGCTCGCTACTCTGTGATGACGTCATGCTTGACCGCAGTTTTTGGTCGAGAGTTGAGCGGCCATTTTTTTCAATCGAACGTGTGTATCTGTATAATTAAGTTTCTGTTAGTGTCAAATATTTTACGTTTTAATACGTAATTTATTTTCTATACAATTTTTACAGGCGTAGACTCCACGATGTACGTTAAAATGAATTTTTAGTTGGTATGGATAAGAAATGTTGAAAATGGAAAACAAAACAAACCCGGATGTAGCAATACAAAAATTGAATGGTCTTGCAAGAAAACAAAACTAATGTTAGATACTTACGAAAAATACCTTAGCAGGATAGAGCCCTTATAATTGTTCAAAAAACAAATATACAAAGTGGGTTCAAATATACAAAGATATTGAAAAAATTTTAGGCGTTAAACGTTCACCGGCTCAATGTGAAAATAGGTACAAAACAATTTTAAGAGAAAAGGCAAATAAATTTTACAAAATAAAACATGGATAAATTTATGAAACATTTTTATCGTTTTTAACATTGTAGGCAAGATGGAAAATGTCTGAAAACCGTATTTTAGTAATGTCGGTAGCAATACAAAAGATTGGAAACAAATTTGAAGTTAATTGCTATGATACGAGTCGGCTAATTTTTATGACATTTTTGAAAATGCGCTTTGGTCAAACGCAAGACACAGAATGTCTGAAAACAGTATTTTCAGTAATAAAATCACAAAATCTAAGTACATTTCCAATAATTTTTTTCATAGCAGAAATCATCCTCGGCGACCTTGCAAGATTACTGAAGATTACTACCCCCCTAGTCAGGTCTAGGGTCATCTAAACTATCGATTCTATAAATAATATTAAAGAGAACTCTAGGATTTTTCGAAATAAATTTTGATTTTTGCCCCAATTTCCTAGATCAAAATTTTTGCACCGTTTTGGTGCAGACCGTCACCAAAATAGCAACAAGTAACATCTCCTCGGAGAATAATTACAATTAGCTAATTCATACTGATGATGACTACTTTGTAGTCGAAATACGTATTTATAAAATAAAAAAATTTTGATCTAGGAAATTGGGGCAAAAATCGAAATTTATATCGATTCTATATAGTTTTATCCTTGGTGCGATGAGATATGGTTTTGGTCGTGGGCTCTCGCACTATTAGGAACTACGGTATTCTGAATCAATTCGAACGACAGTTTTAATGCATTTGGCAGTATGAAAATTTTGTGTAAAATGAAGAAGGTCATCCTATATAATATACTTTTTAAATATCAAGCAATCAATTAAATAAATTATGCATACATCTGGTTAGTTAGAGCAAATAATTAATCGAATACAATAATTTGCGTAAATAATTAAAATCACTTGATTCATTAAAAAAATTGCCTAAATTTTTACGTTATATGGTTAGTCTTAACACAACAGAATCCACAAATTAATATATATCCTGTTAATTGTATTAATGATTGAATAAATTTTTTATGTTTGTTCTTATTATTTAAAAAAATTCATTACGCAGGAGCTGTGTCAACTTCAGCGAATTTCCTTAGAATATATAAATCACTCTCTAGCGGTCAGAATTTTAGTGTGATCAAAATGAAATATAATATCTGATATGACTTTAGTATTTGCAAAAATTTATTAATAGCCAAAAAAAAAAACCGGTATAACGATTATAGTTTATAGTTACTATGGAAACGACAATCAAAATTTTTTACAATAAAATATATTTTATGTATTCGTGTCAAACAAACACAAAATATTAAATATATGTCTTAATATTAGAATAATCGAAAAATGTATAAGGAGTAAAGTTGTAGAAAATCAAGTTTGCTACAATTCATTAACTGATAATTTTTCTCAAACTCTAATGTGAACAGAGATATTTAGAATTTTATCTTTCAATCTCTAATTTTAAATATTTCTGTAAATATTAGTGTAACAGAACAGAAAAATGATAAGAAACAAAATTACAGGAAAACTTAGTACCTACAACTCCTGATAAATTTTTCGATTTTTCAAATATTAAGGGAGATAGTCAAATTTTGTGGTTTCCTCTCCCTCTAAACCCTCTTTCCAATCGCCCGATTTTACCCATTAATGAACTTGACCTTTAGAATACCAAAAGCTACCCAAATACTCAATTTCATTCCAATCGGAATAAAACTGTGACCGCTAGAGAGTCCACAGATATTTAAAAAAAGTACATATGTTGTATACATATATATATATATATTGTATATATATATATATATATATATAATATATATATATATATATATATATATATATATATATATATATATATATATATATATATATATATATATATATATATATATATATGCAATAATCGTGATGCACTGGTAGGCCCAAGCGTATATTACTTATAGTATATTTTGAAGGAAGATAATATCTTCAGAATGCTACCGACTGTACTTTGACCATATCTGTCTTTCAGTACCACAAGTACGCTCTTCTCTCCACTTGATATTGGCCTTTCTTAGAATGTTACAGGAGTAGCTGGAAATTCGCAAAGGGTGCACTTGCGTGTTTAGTGATGCTTGTGTCTGATAGCTTTGTGTCATTTCTAGCTCGTCGCCTGCAATTCCCTAGAGTGCCTTTATGACTCGACACCCATATACGGTTCACATTGACACTTGTCGATAGCCTTTTTAGAGAAAATCGGTAGTTCTGTACCACCTGAGAAGATAAATAGCCTAAACTTAGAGTTTTTATCGCCGCTTCATTAATGGCCGTCAATTCTACTTGATATACAATCGGAATAATCTTATTTCTGGATTTTCAAAGTAGACCCCATAGCCTTCTTTACCCTCAATCTGAGATCCGTCAGTAAAAATACCGCACCCTTCAGCGTAATCAAGTTCTCGTCCCATTCCTGCCTTGAAGGTATTCTTACTGAGAACTTGTTAAGAGATAGTAAAACATTTCTCTCCATAAAGGTTGATCGGCAATAGCTGCAGTGTTACCTCAAGGAACTTCAAGGGTGCACTATCTATACATGCACAGATATGTAAAAATATGATTTGTGATATATTCTCACCAAGATGCTGTATTGTACCCAGAGTTTGGGGATCCATTTAGAAAACCAAAAAACACATGAAAGAAAACATCAAAGTGTAGTTATTTCAGAACTTTACTTGCACCTAAACACTCTTTCAAAATTTTCCATCGATTGTTCGAACCCATGCAAAATTGAACAATATTTGGACGAATTAATTGATGAATTGGTGAGGAGAGCAATATCCCTACAAGCCCTATCAACGAAACAATAAAGAAAAGAAAGTTTGGGTGGATAGGCCCACCTTAAGAAGGCTATGTAATACCATCAGCAAGCCCTAGGATGGAACCCCCAAGGAAGCCAAAAACGTGGAAGACCCAAGATAACCTGGAAGAGGTCAGTCAAGAAAGAGATAGAAGAAGAAAGAAAAGCCTGGAGAGAAATAAAGCAAATGGCCCAGAATTGAGTACGGTGGATGGCATTTGTTGCGGCATTACGTCCCCCAAGGGAAAACAGGAATTAATATATATATATATATATATATATATATATATATATATATATATATATATATATATATATATATATATATATATATACTGTGTGTTTTGGACAGCTTTTCCTATAGTGAATCAATGTTAAATATTATTTATTACTGCCTGGCCATCTGGTTCGAATACTGTATGAAGTCAGTCAGTACACATGTGATGAGAGTATACTTTAGTATGTGCATTGTGTCCCCACTCTTAAATGACAAACCAACAACCATACGCATACAGTATAGCTATGCAGTATAACTGATTTATTCTTACCTTAGGACCAGTATAGTTTCCAGAACTTACAATTTGTAAGTTCTATTATCTGACTCAAAAAATAGAGTCCCTTTCACTCCATTGTAAAGAATTTAAGAGAATGTGTATCATATTTTTTCTTGATTAAGTGGCTATTAAAAGCCAAACTATTAATCAAAAATTAAATTTTCAAACAAATTTGAAAATCTTCAATTGACGAAACTTGTTTGTTTATGATGAACATTTACTGAATTTATACTTTCCATGCACACGTCAAAAAGAAATTGCAATACCTGTAGGCCCCCAACTGAGATGCGAAATCTCTAATCTGCGTGCAGCAAGCTCTCTAGATCCTACCTTAAATTTTTTTAAACATGGGAGCTGGACCACAAATATTCATATTGAAATTCTATCGGAACTTTATTTACGGTGTCGTAGGTTATAATGAACAATATCGATTAAAATAAATCAATAAATGATAATTTTCGTGAAATTTTCGAGTAAACAAACGTCTGATTAGCGTATACAAACTCTGCTACCTAGAAGTCCGGCACGCCTATACCAAATCTCAACAGAATAATAGGTAAATTTTTGTCGTGAACTCACAACCTAATCATAAAATAATATGAAATGAATATTTCTTATACAGGGTGTACTGACATCATTCAGAAAAACTGTACCACGGTGTAGAGCTGCATAAAACAAACAAAAAACTTTAATAAAGTTTTTCGATTTGATGCATAGTTTTTAAGATATAATCAATTAAACATTAATAAATTCAACCAATCACAGAGCGCATAGTGTAAGGGACGTGGCCTCAGCAGTAGAGCGGAGGCGCTTTACCTTTTAAAGGCTCGCAGACGGTAAGAGGCCCTGTCTCCTTACACTATGCACTCTGTGATTGGTTAAATTTATCAATGTTTATTTGATTATATCTTAAAAACTAAGCGTCAAATCGAAAAACTTTATTAAACTTTTTGATTTGTTTTTTGCAGTTCTACACGATGGTATAGTTTTCATGAATAGATCACCTTTTCCAATTAATCTATGCGATGAAAAAATCCAAATAAATATACTAAAATATTACCTATTTGGACGCTAACAACAAAACTATAATTACATTTGCAAATAATGAAACTATAGAAATTTCATTTCCCCCATGCGCTTATGTGGGTGAGGCAGATTTAATGTTTAGGCTTTTATGAGTCAACGTAAAATATTCGTAAGAAATCATTCCCCAAGAGGAAGCAAACTTAAAGTTTTTTATCGAAATCCTGTAAAAAACAGTACCCGGAATTTAACATAGGTTGTTTTCAGTTTTTTTAATTTTTTATTTTCATTCATGATCAATAGTTATCAAAAGTTCAATATTCGTCATATATTACAATGTTAATATTGAGCTAGATAAATTAACGTAATGTGACTTTGAATAATATACAGGCAACTGTATAATTCACGGACTTTTACAAAATACTTTGGACAAAAAAAATGTATAATCACTAGACCATAAATCATTGTGACACAATAATTAATCTTTCAATAATATTCATTAAATTTTTTATCATTAAAGTAAACAAAAACTTCTACAGGTACTATTACAATCTGTGTATAAAGGTAGCCATTAGTTCATACCAGATAATCCTTCCATACACATTTTTAGCGAATTTTTGAAGAAAATTTTTTATGAAAATTGCATTTGTACCGATACACCATTTATCAAAAATTGCTTCATCGACAATCATCAATCCTACCTAGTAGATGCGAAATGTTAATGAGCAAACTCGGAAAAGGGTGGTTTAGAAGGAGGGGGAAAACAAAATTTACTATTGAAAAAATCGAAAAATATCTAAAAGTAAAGCTACAAAAAATTAATTTTATTTTAATATCTTATCATTTAATTTGGTTTCTTATTATTTTTTCTGATGCTCTATTATTAACAGAAATATTAACGACTTACAATTGAAAATCAAAATCCTAACTGTATATATGTTACAGTAAATGTACACTCTTGGGAAATGTACACTTTTACCGTAAAATGTGTACATTTCCCAAAAAGTTAGGTATATGTGAACTGAATATAATGTATATGTACATTTCCCAGCAAATGTGTACTCTTGCCTTCACGTTTTGGTAAATGTATACTCTTACCTTCATGTTTTAAGAAAAGTTGGAAATTTTGGCACGATTACGATAAAAATATGCAAAATTCCAACAGAGAGAGCTAAAACATGATGAAATTAGATGATAAAATATATACCCAACCCAACCAGGAATAACCCAACTCGACCCAATCCAAACAGACCCAACCCAAGTCGGCCCAACCCAACCAGACCCAACCCAACTCGACCAAACCCAACCAGACCCAACCCAACTCGACCCAATCCAACTCCACCAAACCCAACCAGACCCAACCCAACTCGACCCATATCGATATCTCTATTTCGTATTTTGCGATTTCGTATTTTGTATGCTCACATTGACCAAAACGACATGGTCATTGTGAATTCAATGTACATTTACCTTCTTTGAAATTGTAAATGTTAGTTGAATGCACATTACCCAAACGAGGAGGCAAATGTGCACATTTACCGGAAAATGTGTACATTTGCCGCAATATCTACTTTTACCGTAACATATATATATTAGAGTTTTAGAAAAAATGACCAGGTAATGAATTGTAGTAAAGTCGATTTGCTACAACTTTACTACTTATTCATGTTTCGATTTTTCTAATATAGAGAGGTATTCTCTATATTTGTGCTTTCCTTAATTTTTATTAATTGGCGTTATTCTAAATAAAAAAAGATTGTAGTACTCGGTTGTAACAGTTACCTTATTTAATTTCAATAAAATTTGACACTTTAACTCAAATATATAGAACGCCTTTTAGTGTGGGGCCCATAAACACGCAAACGCGACCAAGTCAGGGTATGACCGATGAAGTGAAAGATTGTAGTACTCGGTTGTAATAGTAACCTTATTTAATTACAATAATTTTTGACATTATATCTAAAATGTATAGAATTTGTTAGGAAAACAGACCTTTAGTAATGGAAATTCCATTAGCCCGTTTACAATAATTCTAAGCTATGAATTTAAGACTTAAACAATATAGGTACTGCTAGGTAACTGCTAGGCTGACGTTTCATTTCACGCTGTTTTACATAACGTCTAATCGTTGACCCGCAGCATTGATTACGCAAAACGTTTAAACAATATTACGTGGTAAAGTTCAGTAATTATGTAAAACAGCTAAACGTCGTTCAGTTGTTTTAAATAACGGAGTTGTTATGTAAAATAAACCGTATTTTGACAAAATGGAAACCCGACTTCAAAAATCAAATATTCTATAACAAAAAATGCACTAAAAAGTAAAAAAATAATTGCATTTTCTTGTGCCAATTTTAGTTCACCTAAGCAAAAATTTTTAAATATATATGTACAATTATTGTTATTTTTGGAGGCGGTGTCAGCATAGACAAATTCACATAACTTTTGGACACCGCCTCCAAAAATAACAATAATTGTAGATATATATTTAAAAAAATTTTGCTTAGGTGAACTAAAATTGGCACAAGAATATGCAATTATTTTTTTACTTTTTGGTGCATTTTTTGTTATGGAATATTTGATTTTTGGAGTCGGGTTTCCATTTTGTCCAAATAGGTTTTATTTCTCGCTTTTTAGTGACTTTGAAGTTCTATAACTGATTTTATTTGTCAAATATGGGTAGACCCACTAAACGACCAACTAATTTTTAGTGCATTTTTTTATAAGACATTTTTTTTTATCCGTTTTTTTTTTTTTTTTTTTAATTTTTAGTGCATTTTTTCATAACAGATTTTCAATGTTGTTTTTTCTTGAGTTCGGTTTTTTTTTGTAAAAAATTTTTTTGAAGTCGGTTTTAAATAAATTTTCTTATTTTCCCATTATGAATGAGTATATCCTTTCAAAAAAAAAAATTCGCAGAAATCGGTTATCACATATAAATTTGGTGACAATGGGACCAATCGGAAATCAAACTCTTTAAAACAAAACAAAAAATTCAATATCGGTTAATAAATGACGGAGTTCTTAGGTAACAAACATTAAAAAAAAAATACAGACGAATTGAGAACCATCCTCCTTTTTGAAGTCGGGTTAAAACCGAGTAGTGTTTTGCAAACAAAGCGTAGTAGCTTGTTTAGTTGTTAATGTATAAGTACTTAATAATATAAGTTGGTTGTATGGCATAGTTAATTCGTCTTATTCACCATAGTCATTCATGTACAGAATGTTACGTGTGACGATGGTAGTATGATTTTACCATTATATATGAATGCGTACTATATAAATATATATATATATATATATATATATATATATAAAATAAAGCATTGCTAATAGAGAATCAATGTTAAATATTATTTACTATAATAACTATACACAATATGCTTAATAAAGAAATAAATAGTGGGGGTACTCTTTAGTGTATCTGTTGTGTATGCTTGCTGACCTGTGTGATTACTGTCTTGTACTCAGTACTGCATTAACATGTAATGAGAGTGGGTTAAATATGTTCATTGTTGTCTTCCTAAGCTTAGCATTGGAATAGCTTAGTGGAATGTTTGAAAATAAATGATAGTATTCTATTGACATAACACAACAATTCACACAAATTAAAAGAAAAATCAAACTCCAAAAAGAAAAAAAAATTGAATTCCAACCAAAAAAATATGCTAACCAACGGTTCGAATATTCCTGCATTATTTGCTAAACAATATTCGAGTCGATTGTAGAAATCTAACCGGGTATTTTCTAGCACTTGAGGAGAAATATTCGCACAATTGTCAACAATTATTTGCCTTAATTGATGCAAATTTTCAGACCTATTCCGGGAATAGATCTGTGTTTTGAGAAAAGCCCACAAAAAAAAGTCGTTAGGAGATAGATCTGGCTGGCCACTTGAAGGTTCCAAAATACTCATAAAATGTTCCTAGAAAGTTTGTTCCAGGAAGAGCCTTTCTATCATGGCATTGTGTGCAGGGCAACACTATATATATATGTATATATATATATATATATATATATATATATATATATATACATATATATTATAACCAGCGCCGGATTTAGGCCCGGGCCCATTGGCCTCCACAAAATTCAACTCTTTCCAAAATTTCTAAAACTTCTGCGGAAATTAACAATAATTCAAAGTAAAAAAATATGTTTTATAATAAAATTCAACAATATCGTAAAATTTTTATTTTATTTACGAAACTGTAACGTTTTCTGTGATCGTTTACGAAATAAAATTGTTGCTCATTTTCATTACTTTTAGACTTCAAGATTTCATAGAAATGTTTTACCCGTAGTAATAACCATTCGGTGAAGGAGTATATCAGCACAGAAAATGCACGTTTTTTCTTCTTTTCGTTGTTTGAGATAAGATTGCCAGAAAAATTCTTACCGAGCCAGATTTTGTTTTTGTTTTTTACATATTTATTTTCCTTTCGGTGTGAAAGTTTTTATTGGAAATTTCACAGGGAAAAAAGTGATCAACCTTTGCTCCGTTATTAAGATTAAAGACGAAGGACATCCCTTTTCTGAAAATCTATGTGTATACGAAGTTTTTGAAAGTTTTCTGTGCGTATGTAGGCTTCCACGAAATTTTTGGCCATAGGCCTCCAAATCGATAAATCCGGCGCTCATTATGACGGTAGTTTCACACCTCGGAATCAACGAGGTGATGACTGGCCGATAAATTGTGGCGACAATTCGAAAAACAAATGTATGTTGGGCGTCCGGTTTTTATGAGTACCACTCACGAATTCGATCCAGCAGCTTGTCAATCCTCAATCAAGGCCGCAGGTCAAAAGGCGGACTCCCGTCAAATTTTTTTTTACGAGTTCGGATACATAAATTAATGCGAAACAAATTGCAACAAAATTCGAAACAAAACAAATTTATTTCTTTACGACAAAAATAATTTAAATATGTAACAACAAAAAAAACTAATATACTTGGATTTAATAATAATAAAAAATTAACAGTGAAAAAAAAAAACTTAGCTACGATACCAGTTCGGAACGTGTTTACGTGAATCGATTAATCAGAAAAAAATAATGATGAAATAAAACAATACGGAAAAAAAATTAAGAAATTTACAAAAAAAAAACTTCACGTGAACACGCTCACACGCAAAAAAAAATACCACCAACCTCGCTCGATTTACGTTTGCCGGTCGATGAATTTCAGATTCACGTTCTATTAGTATCGTTTTAATTTCCTCCCACAATAAAAAAAACAAAAATAAAATCAACAGTTCAAATTTTTTTAAAAATAATCTTCAACAATTTGAAAAAAGAATAGTCTCAACAATTTATCAATTTTCGATACGATACGAAATGCCGGCTTCCAAAATTAAGAATATAATAAATAATCGTTTTTTTCTTGTCCCTCAACAAAAGTCCGTCACACGAAAACAGCAGTGTTTTCACATATTTTAAATTCTTAAAATTTGCTTGTCACTAAATGTTTAAATTTTAACACCAGGACAGGATTTAGGAATAATCAATATTTTGTAATATTCACTTGCTTTGCTAATAATGTGGCTGATGCTATTTTGTATTTCACCACACATCATTAATTCATCCAATAAAATTATGCTTTTTCAAGCTTGAATATTAAGTCCGACTCGCAAACACCACCAACATTTTTATCCAATAACTCAACACAACGATGCACTACTTCCAATGTTTGCAATTCATTATCATTTTCATCCATCGTACAACAGAAATTATAAACTTGCAGTTTATAAACTATTTTTAATTCTTACCATTCGACAAAACCAAACATTTCGGGCTTATATATACATATATATATATTCAAACATTTCGGGCATATATATATATATATATATATATATTCTATTGATGTTGCGTGGATCGCCCGAAATGTTTGGTTTTGTCGAATGGGAAGAATTAAAAATAGTTTATAAACTGCAAGTTTATAATTTCTGTTGTACGACAAGACCAATGCGGGGACCTATGACAAGACCAAGTAGCCGAGCGTTCTAAGGCGTTATGTCTTCGCAGTATGCATATTTGGAAACTGGGAGGTTATGGGTTCGAATCCCGACATCGGCAGTTTGTCAATTTTTAGGACAAGGGGCAGTTAATTGACTAAAATGTCGGCGTATGGACAAGAATTAGTGATGATCAAAATCTGTCTGCGTCTAGCAGTGTTGGTCTTAGTTTTGCGATTTTGAAAGATCAAGACCAAGACTAAGATCAAACATACACTAGCAAGACCAAAACCAAGACCGAATGAAAAAAAAATAAGACTGACACCAAGACCGAGAATGCAAGAGCAACACCAAAGTGCAAGACTAAACTAAAACTTATAACTTCCGTTGTAAATAGGGTATATGAGAATATTTGTCGTAACTTCAATATATGTTTTTGTTGGAACAAAACATTTTGTGTGTTTAAGACTTCCAGTTTACTTCACTAAATTTAAACATCAAATATAAAAAAAAGTACTGGTAAACTTTATATCATTGTCTGAAAAACATGATCTACAAGAATATTCTTGAAGTAACTATTCTTTTCCGATGTCTGGTTAACACATGGTTGATGTAGAGCTAAGCTAATTTTATTTTTACTATAAAAACCAATAGAATACGGTTAAAATTTTTGAATATAGTAAAATAAAGCTTAATTAATTATGGATATTAATTGTTGATCATTTATAATTTATACCTATAAAAAGACTTGAAAAATTTCCAAAACGACGTAAGTAGTAAGTAACAGACTAAATGAGCACGGCCAAGATCAAGACTACAAGTATTTGAGTACGACCAAGACCAAGAGCAAGACTGAATGCGTAAGACCAAGACTACAAGTATTTGAACAAGACCAAGGCTAAGACCGGACAAGCAAGATCGAGACCGAAACCAAGACTGTCTTGATATTGGTCTTGCTTTGCTCATCACTAACAAGAACGAAGTAACCGGCTATGCATGTGAAGGTTTTCAGATGAATATCGGCATAGTTCCAATCAGATTCGGCATCACAATGGACTTTATGATCGAAGTGTAGCCCGGGGCAGCCTCTACAATCTATCTATCTATCTATATAGTCTATACTGACAACGGTTAACAACCACGGATCGGTTATAACAACATCGGATAAAGCAACATACCGCTTAAATCGACGAACCTTTATCACACACACATATATATATATATATTTACCTCATCGGCTATATAACGACCAACCGTCATACTTATAGTAAAATAAAACATTATTTTGAACCTTATTCTAATGAAATAAGGTATAATAAGGATTATTTTGTCTTATTATTAGCTATGCACACTCTCCCACTCCACCCGAGCCTCTTGCGTTATGTTGAAGAAAAATAACACATTATATGGAGATTAGAAAATGGTGAGTCAAATGGGATATTGCAAAGGACGTCTATGTGACGTCTCACACTCTACAATATCAACTATTTGGAAGAATAAGGACAAAATAAAAGCTCTTTTTGAAAACAATTCTTTGAAAATGAAACGGTTGAGGGTACCTGAACATAAAGTTATAGAAGATGCTTTAATAACGTGATTTATACATCAGACAACAAACAACGTGCCAATAAGTAGTCCGGACCTTCAACAAAAAGCCAACGATTTTGCTCAAGTTCGGAAAGAAAATTTCGAGTGATCGTCATTTTGGGTACAACGCTTCCGCGCTCGTCAGAACATTGTGACTGCCCGAAGGTTACAACCCAGAGGAAATCTTTAATGCGAATGTAACCGGCTGTTTAAAACTGTAACCGGAAAAATTCTAAAACAAGAATCACAATGTTGGTTGTTGCAAACATGATTGGATCGCGTAAAGAAAAACTTTTAGTGGTCGGAAAAGTTAAGAATCCACGTTGCTTTAAGAATATTCGCTCATTGCCTGTAACGTACAAAAACAACACAAGTAAAGTGTAAAGTGAACGTTTTTAGTATAGTTATAATGAACAACATTTATCCAAAGCATTTTTCGAAAACCGAATATATAAGGCACAAATCAATTATAAAATTTTTAAATAAAAGCTCTTCTCATATGTATATCACTTATAACGACTATCGGATATAGCGTCCTTAGTTCTGTGGTCTCGTCAATGTCATTATATGCAGCTATATATATATATATATATATATATATATATATATATATATATATATATATATATATATATATATATATATATATATATATATATATATATATATATAGCCTTATTTCATCGCAAAGTTTTTTTTGTGAATACAAATTAGTAATTATGTCACAACTATTTTAAAAATCGATGTATATATATATATATATATATATATATCGATTTTTTAAATAGTTGTGACATAATTACTAATTTGTATTCACAAAAAAAACTTTGCGAAGAAATAAGGCTTTCGATAAGAAATAAAAGAGGTTATAAAGTAGATCCTTGAGAAACCCAATTTTGACATTTCTTGCCGTAGATATTTTATTCTCTCACGTTACATATTGGACTCTATCCGTCAAATAGAATTTAGGGCTTAGGAACACATCCTAGGCTACTCCTGATATACCATATCGCTCCAATTCGAATCAAAGAACATCTGGCTCATGTGAAATTTGGGAGAACCGAAAAATCGTGTATAGCGACGCACGTTATTGAGAACAACCACAAAATTGATAAATCGAATCTAAAACTAATAAATCGGTACAAAACTCCACAGAATTAGATGCATACGAAAGTATCTACATATACAAATTGAGGAAACAGATATGAATTTAGACAATGGCGCAATTCCAAATTCTGATTTAATAAAATTAAACAAATGTTCTAGGAATAGGGGCAAAATTTGAAATGTAATTTCAAAAAACCAAGAGTTCTCTTTGATTATTTTACTAATCTTTAACAATAAGCACTGTTTTTTTGACTGCCTACGTACCAGAAAAAATTAACTTCTCAACTAACATGCAATCATCCCGTTAGCATATTCTATTTTTATACCCGGTATATATGTTATAACCGCTAGTTGTTTTACATAAAAAATCCGTTATGTAAAACAACTGAACGACGTTTAGCGGTTTTACATAATTACTGAACTCTAACACGTAATATTATTAAACGTTTTGCATTTATCAATGCAGCGGGTCAATGATTACACGTTATGTAAAACAACGTAAAATGAAACGTCAGATTGTAGTTTAAACGTTTTTAGTTTAAACTAAAGGTCGTTTTTCCTAACAAGTTCTATAAATTTTAGACCTGATCTGAGTTGGTCAGGTTTGCATGTTTTTGGGCCCCGCATTAAAAGTCGTTATATACATTTCCCTATATCAAAACGCTCTTTCTGACTACAGATAAGCAAACATTCTACATTACGTCAAAACGTGGGTAGCAATTTTGTAAAACGTATCGCAATGACAATCCAACTGAACTTCGTTCAGTTGTTTTACATAACGGAGTTATTATGTAAAACAACTAGCAGTTTTGTAAAACAGCGGATTCGACAATGCCTCTGCGACATATATATGATAATTACCAGAGTTTATTCAGTTTAATTCCTCATGTTCGTTTGCGCGTTTGTGTGTAGATAGATAACTCAAAAAAAATAAAAGAGATAACGAAATTCTGTGTGTGTGTGTTCTAGATCTAAAAAGTGAGAATGGACACCATCGGACCGTGTATCTCCCGTCTGAAGGAATAACCATTTTTTGAACCATAAGAGGTAGAAGAAAAGTTAAAAACACAAAACTGTTTGCCCTTTTCTTGAACTGAATGGTTTTGCCACAATTTCAGCTCAAAAACTAAAATAAACAGTTCATGCATTGATAATAAACTCAGTATATACAGGGTATTTAAGCAATTAATTTAAAAAACAGATTTATTTCCTAAAACTTTTTTTCATATCTAATACAAATTTTGAGAAAAGAAATATATAAAGATAATAGATATATAAATAGTATAAACTATAATCGATATAAAAAAAAACTTTCATACCATAGTTGTTTTGTATTCCATGAAATAAAATTTTATGAAAGAAAGTATTGATATGTTTTTCTCGTAATTATTATAGAAAAAAATTTATGCGCCATAAAATATTTGAGGGTGAACCAACCTCTGGCGTATCAGTAACCTCTGGCGTATCTCGCAGGGCAGTCAAGACAAGTGATTGAAGTCACTATGTTCTATTTTTTAACCCGACTTCAAAAAGAAGGATAGTTCTCAATTCGTCTGCTTTTTTTTTTTTTTTCATTTTATATGTATCACTGATTTCTGCGAAAATTTTTTTTTTTGTTTGAAAGGGTATACTCATTCATAATGGAAAAATAAGAAACTTTTTTAAAAACCGACTTCAAATAAAAAAATTTTTTACAAAAAAAAAACAGACCCCAAAAAATAAAATTTTTACAAAAAAAAAATCAAAATGCATGTAAAAAAACCTCAAAATCTGTTATGAAAAAATGCACTAAAAATTAGTAAGTCGTTTAGTAGGTCTACAAGTAGGACAAATAAAATCAGTTATATAACTTCAAAGTCACTAAAAAGCGAGAAATAAAAAAAAATTTTGAAAAAAATGGAAACTCGACAAATATTCTAAAACAAAAAAAGCACTTAAAAGTAAAAAAATAATTGCATATTCTTGTGCCAATTATAGTTCACCTAAGCAAAACATTTTAAATATATATGTACAATTATTGTTATTTTTCGGTGTCCAAATTTTATGTGAATTTCTCTATGCTGACACCGACTCCAAAAATAACAATAATTGTACATATATATTTAAAAATTTTTGCTTAAAATTGGCACAAGAATATGCAATTATTTTTTTACTTTTTAGTCCATTTTTGGTTTTAGAATATTTGATTTTTGAAGTCGGGTTTCCATTTTGTCAGAATTTTTTTTATTCTGAAAGTTATATCATTATTAAATATTCGGGTAAAAGTTTGTTTTAAAGTACACAGATTTTCTTTTTATTTAACTTTTATTAGAATTAATTTTACTTAGTAGGTATTTAATTTGACATCAGGATATATCCTTTTACCTATGGTTTTCTGTGGTTTCACACAGGAGCAGTAAGGTCAATGCCAGGATAGTTCCTTATAAAGTCAGTCATAACTGCATAGATTGTAGCGGCAGTCCTGGACGGGACACACTCCGACCATAAGTGCGGATGTGAGTGGAGTGCAAGGAATTTTTGCTTCTAGACTAGGAATTAGTAGGTTGTGAGGCTGCAGCCTGCTTTGATAAGAACTATGCCGATATTTATCTGGAGTTCGTGAAGGAAACTGCAGAAAACCTTCACAAGCATAGCCGGTTATTTCGTTCTTGTCCATACGCCAATAGTTTAGTCAATTAACCACCCCCTTTTTTTTAAAATAATTGACTAACTGCCGATGTCGGAATTCGAACCCATAACCACCCAATCCCAAGTAGACAAAGCGCGTTAGACCACTCATAACTGCATAGTTTACCTTTTCAAATATGATCAGCATTTTTTCACACATTACTCAATTAGGGTAGAGCCCGCTAAAACCCGCCGCAAGGACACAGTCAAATGAATATGGTGACAATTTATTAAAATTATGTTTATTATCATAACATGAAGGTTGAAGAATGCTTCGTATGTTACCAATGTTTCTAGAACGCCCTGTATCTATTAAATGTATTATGTATATTATTTGAATTGTATAATGTACTGGTTGCACATTCAATCTAGTTAAATCTGGATCAATTCAAACAGATTAACAACTTTCATATTATGGTGGTATCGTATTAATAAAAATTTTTGTCAAGGATTTCAAAAAATATTCGTTTATTTCTCACATAAAATATTTATATTTTTAATGGCAACACGGAACAATAGTGGAATGAATTGGAATCGAACCTTTTTAACGATTGGTTGGATTGTTTTTCGGATAGTTTTCGAAACAATTTTAACAAGCTATTATTAATAACTGTATAAACAAAAATCGAATTTACGGTATCTTTAGTTTTGAGATAAACGAAATTGTCACCGTGAAACTGTCACCAAATTAGCAACAAGTAACATATCCTGCGACAATATAAGAATAATTTTAATAAGAGTAAAATTAACAGGAATAAATGTGAATGAAGGAAATTTTAACAAGAGCAATTTCAATATAATTTAAAATTTATTATATTTTAAATCTAGTATATTATAATCTAGTTAATTTTCTATTTATTTTTATTTTTGTCTGTTGATCTCGACTTTATATCTATTTCTAATTGTCAAAGAGTAAAGTACGACTAGCAAATTTATACTGATGATGACTACATTGAAGTCGAAATACGTATTTATAATACAAAAAACTGATCTAGGTAAAGGGGGCAAATTTGAAATTTTATTTCAAAAACCTAGAGTTCTCACTAATTATCATTCGATAATATAAGGTTTAGTTTTGAGATGCCAAAAATTCCATTTTTGATCATTGTTGTATGTTTTCTTGAAATTTTTCACAAAATTTAAAGTTTTTCGTCTCAAAGAAATAAAGTTTAATAGAATTTATAAGCTGACCTTGTCATTGTATTTAGGTCTACTATTATAAAATTGTAAATATTTGTTTATTTATATGTTTGTTCGAGCACCACGCAAAAACTACTGAACCGATTTTGATGAAATTTGGCGGAAGTGCTATTCTACACCTACTAAAGCTTTGTTTGAAAGATTTTTTCATACATCGAATAGTTTTGGTGTAAGTACGGTGCAAAAGAAAAAAAGATTATCTAATAATTAAATATGTGGAAAAGTATCTGTACAAAAAAATGATTTGGAGGACTACTTATAAGAAAACGTGGCAGAACGCAATGGTAGCAAGTGGTAGCATATACGTTCTAGCGCGTTCAATCGGAATGAAAATAGTATCGCATCATCTTGTTCATATCTGTAGTAAATTTTTTTCCACGAATAATATCATATTTGTTAATGTTTCTACCTAAGAGCTAGATGGAATAGCTAGTTTACATATATTTTTATAGGCTTACTCTGCCTATTATTTACAAGAAATCAAAATACATATATACTAGAGTCAAATTAGCTTCAAAAACAGATTTTCAGGCAGGTTATTGGGAACCGCAATTTTTTGTTTAAATCGAGTTTTGGCGTTCTGTCCCTAATATGAGCCTAAGTTTTTACATTCCGACTCCGGACCGAAGAGGGTCAAAATTGAATTTGTTCAATTCAACAAAAAAGCAACAAAACGACAAAAAAGCGTTTATCTTAAAATTTTTTTAAAACATTTTTTAAAATATCAAAGAATATTATTAAATGCTATATAAAAAATAAAAAAAACAAACAAAAAAATGAGTCTAAATATCAAAATCCGGCTAAACAGGATGCAACTGCGGAAGGTTACCGGGTTCATTACCGGGCATTATCCCATGCGGAAGCATCTGCACACAATGGGACCCCATAAAGGCTCCATTATGTGCAGATTGTGTGGCGAGGAGGAAAAACATCCAGCCACATAATCTTTGACTGCGAACCTCTGGGTTACAGCTGATACAGGATATTCGGTGTATCTCACCCCGAATATATGAACCTTCGAGAGGACCTGATAAGCAAGCTCCAGGCTATTGCCAACATATGGGAGAAGCGAGTCTCGTCAGACTGAGGTAGGAGGGAGAGCACAATGGACCATAGGGTGCAATAGTTTTTACCCCGATATTAATCAATCAATCAATCAAAATGTCTGAGTCAAAATTATTAATACTTCATTGGAAAGACTTTATATGATAAAGGTAACTAACTGTATTAATAAAAATTACTTTATATGTTTTGTAATAAAAAAATGAGAAACACTCTTTGATGGCGTTGCCACATGCAATTAACATAGTACATTTTTCGTAATTATTTGCTAATTACTCTTATCAAACTCTCTGAACCTCGATTTGTGAGTAAAATGTTCTAAAAATTTTGTTCTTTTTGTTGATATCACTTTCATTGTACTCTGAACGGTACTTTTTGTGAAATAAAATAAAATCTGTAATTTCTCATAAAAATCAATTGTAAGAGCAAATATTTTTTTATATTAATATCTTTTTTCTTTTTCTCTGCAGGTCTTTAAAAATTTAACTGGTTCATTATCATATTATAATGTACTAAAATATGCAAATTTCATTAAATTCTGAACAGTAATTCTATAACCGAGGGTACTACCTTAAATTACGTGTGGTATATCTTAAGCGCCTGTCCGTCAATCCACTAAATACAATATTTGATTTTTTTATGTGCAGAAATTATTAACTTCATCTTCCTCCGGTCAATATTTAGTACTTTTTATATCGTTATAACTATAATCAAAGGGGTGCCAATACATATGAGGGAATTGTGCGGAAAAATTGTGTCCCTATCCCAATGCGAGGTATCGTTGAGATCATTTTTTTTAAATACAAAAGAATAATACTTTCCTAATACTTACAGCAGAATTGTAGTGCACTTTATAGAATTTTTTGAAGTTCGGCCAACGCTACTGAACCCTAAATATTAATTGATTTGTATTATACATGATTCGTTAATCAATATAATAAGAAAACGAGAAATTTTCATATTATTATTGCATGTCTCTAATTTATTCACAAATTATCTGGTGATATGTGTATAATGTACCGATATTCAAGTTAAAACTAGTCTAACGATTAATTTTGAGAATGAAATTTGCAATACTACTTCAAACATTTTTCCGATTGCATCTTAACCTTTTGTATGAAAATTTCTTTCCGAGAGATTCATAAATCATTATTACATATATATTCTTTATTTGACATTAATAAAAAGAAACAAAAATATTAAATAAATAAAATTCGTTATGCAGAAGTTGCGTAAACTTGGAATACATAAATCATTCTCTAGTCACAATTTTAGTCTAATCAAAATGAAATGCCGTATCTGGTATGATTTTGGTAATTTTACAAGGAGAATTTTATAAATTAATGGCATAGGTTAAGGGGCATAGAGAAAAAAGCAAACACAAAATATAAAATAACTCTCTTAATATTAGAACAATCGCAAAATATATAAGGATTAAAGTTGTACAATTTTGTGTTTCCCTCTGTCTCTAAACCTTTACCATTGTTCGCTTTAACCATTAACAAACTCGACCTTTCAAATACCAAAAACACCTCAATACAAAATTCCAATCGATATAAATGTTAACATATATATATATATATATATATATATATATATATATATATATATATATATATATATATATATATATATATATATATATATATATATATATATATATATATATATATATATATATGTTAACATTTATTTATTTATATTGTCGCGGTATCTTGGCTCTCTTTAGCCTTAAAAGGAGCGCTGTACAACAGATTTCGATACTCGACACACAAATAAATATTAGTAAAAGTTTTACTGAATATCTGTCAATTGGATAACACACTTTAAAAAAAAAAAAAATTAAATAAAACAAAAAAACTTTATGAAAATCAAACCTGAGTTTATTTGATTTCAAAAAAAAAGAATTTTAATTTAATTATTTTCAACAATTTTTGATTTATAACTTTGATTATTTTAATCCAACAATGGTTTAATTTGAACTGACTTAATCGAACAATCGCTTTTTTTTTAAACTGAATATTAGTCGAACAATTACTTGTTTTAAACTTGATCTTCAATTTTTCAACTTGATCTTCAACTGGTGATTATACTCGAACAAATGTCAATTTTAGACTTTTTCTAGCAATAGCCGTGGCTTTTATACCCGTCATAGACCTTTCTAGAATATTAGTTATTGATGTTTTTGAAAATATTTTTGAAAATATATTTTTTACAGACGTTTCTCGAACAATTTAGTTTCTCAACAACCATGGGTACATTTGGAGGTTCTGATTATTTATAAATAATTAAAAATTATAATGAATTATAATTAGAACCGAACCAGTATGACACCCCTCTTGTATGAATTTTTAATATTCACTTATCGCACACGGCCAGTGTCAATTTAAATAATTGATTCAAAATTCAACTTGCAAGTTATTTACCAAATTATACTTTTGAACAGAATCATGCTTGATTTTATTCGTTTTATCGTAAATAAATTAAATTTGATTTTATGATAATTTTTTTCCAATAAAATAAATTATTTAATTTTTTATTTTTTTCTTTAAAAAAAAATCGAAACTTGATCTTATTATTAAATTATAATAATATAAATAAAAATTATATAAATTAATTATATAAATAAAAACGTTGAATTTAATTAAACGTTTAAACGGTTAATTATATAAATAAAAACTCCTCATATTATATATATATAAATTATTAATTAATTTTAGAAAAATGTGTGAGGTTCAAAAATTATTCTTAATAACTTTCATCACAACAATATATATACATATATATATACAAATTTTAACGATGATCATTTTTAGCAGCTATCAGGTAGCTATTAGGATATTTGAAGAAATTTTACAAAATTCTATCATCGGTACAAAAGCAATAGCTCGCAATAGCAAATCGCTAAAAAATATAAGTAAATGAATAAAAATATAAATTATTCTATTATGAAACATAAACGGCTTCATCAAATATAGATCGATTCTCTTCTATTAATTGATTATAAAGCTATAAAGCGAAGGTATGCAACCACTGGTTTTAAATTTCGAGGCTCGGACACGTTACAATCATAAATCTTATTAGTAGATTCAATTGCTGTTTACATTTTCAATAAATTACAAATGCATACAACAATTAAACCTATTATATAATATTATTTATTTTAACAAAAGCATAATATAATAATGTTATCTACACGTATAATAAAATGTAGGAAGGGTGAATTTGTATATGGAAAATATTCTTAAAAGAGTAGTAAATTTGGTTAAAATAATTAATAAATGATGCTAAAAACAGATTTTAAAGGTTGTTGTCTGTCTGTTTGTTCAAAGTGATGCCTTTTTGATCAAATGTGTGATAGATGTGGCAAAACCTATTTTTTAAACGGTGCGAGACAGCAAAAAACTTTATATATAAGATAGCACAGTCAATTTAGTGTTTTTCCAAAAGTAAATTTGCGGCAGAAATTTTTTTGAAGTAGTTTTGTTCTCTCCTTTTTTTAGATGCTAAAAGTGAAAAATTATAACAAATCACCACGTAGCGTTGACCACCATCTTTGATTTATGCAGTTGATTCGTTTTTTCTCATTATCTCCGCAGTATTTCCCTTTCGAGCCCAAGCACACATTTTCAAACATATGCAGAATTAAATCATACTATTTTCGATATCCTATGTACATTACTCATTAGGCCAAATAGAGTTCTAATTATTAACTAAATCAGGCTGACAGAGTCTGAGAAAAGCTTTGGATGGCGTTCGACACATGGAAATTTCCGTACGGAATCTTTCGAGCAAAAGTTCAGACAATTTACAGGCTGAGGGTATTCAGTTGTTTTTTGCGTCTGGCTTTTCTTAACTGTTCCATAATTGTTTGGGTTTGGGGTCATGATAGTATTGAGTTTAACAAACACTGATCGTTTAGCGTATAGGAATGCAGAAGTATATATATCCTTTTTGAGGACCTTGTTTCGTTTTTAGGTTCTACTTCAAGGATACACCAGTTTCTTGTATGGACAATCACATGGTTCCACCCAGCTGTGGAACAAAGCTCTAGGATAAATAAACGGGGATCATTAGGGTGGCCCTTTATTATCAACTTTCAAAAAGTTTAGGAGACGTCTCGCCTTCGGGTGACAGGTTTTTCTCAAGAAGGGCACAGAAGATCCCTTGGTCTAGGTGCTAGGAATCCATTTGCAGTACCCTTCTTTCTAATTATTATTCTTATTCTAAAAATTTAGCTCCCACACATCATGTTTGAATCAACAACAAAATTGTAGATTTTAGCTGAATGATTGAAATAAGATAGGGAGACTAAACTTTTAGAAAGTAGAAAAAAAGTTAGAAAGCTCTTTTTCTAGGCGAAAATTTCAAAACTTCATGGTCGATGAGGGTCACCTCGCAGTTTTCTGATCGGGCTAAACTTTTGCACATATCGCTTTTTTGCTGATTCAAAATATATTAGGGGGTGGGAGCCAAAAGAAAAAATTTTAACTTTCAGAAAATACCCAGCTAAGAGCCACTCTGGGCTCATAGACCATTCATGAAGCACGGTCGCTCGCTGAAGATGATCATCACATAGCAGATTAGACATTAAGATCATTATAGAAATTCTACCTGGACCCATTACCCAATAACGTATCATCTAGGGGAAATTAGGAAGCTGTTAAAAGTAAACAAATTGTATGATTAAGATTTGAAACGACGAATCTAGCATACCACGGAGAATATTTCTAATTATGGTAATGTTTTCACAACCTATAAGTACATTACTTGCATTTCTCAAATGCCAAGAACATTATGCAACAAAAACGTGTTGGAAATATCCTCAATGAAACTTTTTATACCAACAACTTGCGTCAGGCTAAATAAAAATTCCTATTTTTTAATGGAAATATTTTGTTTTTGAGAATCATCCTATTAAAAATAATTAATATTCAATATTAACGAGAAACCATAAATATTCGAATAATTTTAGTATAAAATGAAAAGTATAATTAATTGAATTTAGTTCTAAATAGTTAAAACAAATAAGTTTTACTTTTTAACCTAAATTAATCATTTTTATATTTTAGTAAAATCAAATCAGCATTTTTCAGGCAGGTTGCTGGAACCGCTATTTTTTAAATCGATTCATCTTGACGTCCTGATATGACCCTCAATTTTTACGGAGCGACTCGTGACACAACAGGGTCAAAATTGAATTTGTTTATAACAAAAACGCGTTTTTTCTTAATATCTTTTTTAAAACTAAAATTTAAAAAATGACAGAATCTTAAAAAAATTAGGTCCCCGACAATTAATAAAATACCATGTCACCTATTTTTATATGCATTTGATCCGAGACGAATAAATCTTTTTTTAAATGAAAGGTCTTCAAAATATCTATAAAATGAAAAGAAAATTATTTTTTTAACTGTATTTTTACCCATTATTTTTCAATTTGTTTATAACACGCTATAAACAAATTTAAAAAAAAAAAAAAAACAGTTAAGAAATTAATTAAATAAACTTTATTTTCTTTTAACTTATAGATTTTTTATAGACCTTTAATTAAATTAAAAAAATATTTATACGTTAACTTTTTAGAGAGTTATCATATATTTTACCTTTTGCTAATTTACTTATAAACAAATTAATATTTTTAGGTTTTATAAGGCTTAATTGAACGCTTAAATACCAATATGGTGTTTAAACAATTTTCCAACCAATATGGTTTATTTTTTAAAGAAAAGCAGTTTAAAATCCGTCGGTATTTGATTAAAAAATAATATTCTTATAATTAAAATACAGCTTGATTAAATTTATCAAAAAGAGACCCAATATATCTGTAGCTTTATAGTCGGTGTAGCTCTTCTGTAGCTTTGGACAAGCATAAAAATATACAATTGGTAGAAGCTTGTTTAAGAGGTAATGCTTGTCCAATCATTCAAACATTGGATAACCATGAGATAACCATATAGACCAGGGATGTCAAAGATACGGCCCGCGATCGTAATGTGTGACAGACAGAAGAATCATGACTTCACTCGATTCCTCATTTGGCACGGTGAACCAAAATAAATTGGATCAGTATTCTCAACTTCTGCAAAATCTGATCACGGAATTCAACAATCGTTTTAAAGACTTCCACAAAATGAATGAAATGGAATTCCCAATTTTCAACAATCCATCCAATTTTGAAGCTTCACAGGCACCAGTTCATTTGCAAATGGAGTTGATAGATCTTCAATCAGACAGTATTTTGAAAGAAAAATTTAAAGACGTTAACGCTCTTACATTTTATACACAATATTTCAAAAGTTTGGATAACTACCTGCAATTAAAAAAGCATGCAGCACGCATTCTGTGCATGTTTGGTAGCACCTATTTATGTGAGCAGATGTTTTCCGTCATGAAAATAAATAAGAACAAACATCGCACACGACTTACGAATGAACATCTCCAATCAATTCTTAAAATAATTACAACGAATATGATACCTGACATCAATGAGCTTGTCAAAAACAAGAGAAGTCAGGTATCTGGAGCCTCGAGCTCAAAATAATTGTCCTCTTTTATAACTATGATATGATTTTTAACAACCGTATATTATATACTATATAATTAAGTAAATAAAATGTTATAATAATTCAGTACATTTTTTTTTTTGAATCTGGCCCGCCTACACATTCTAAATTTAATATATGGCCCTCTGCAAAATTGAGTTTGACACCCCTGATATAGACTATTATATAAAAAATTGCGGTTCCGGGCAACCGCTTTTTTGAAGCAAATTTGACTGAAATATTTATATATTTTTTATTTCTTCTAGACTAGAAGCACTTAAGGCTGTATATTAATAATGATTTAATTAATTTAATATTTATGAAAAACATCTTATTTACATATGTTTACGTTATAAATTATATTTTAAAATTAGATGCATACTTAATACTACTATTGTTAATTAAATATGTACACATGATCAGAACAGTAGCGCTTTTGCTAAATTTTTTAATTGATTTGTGCCTTTTAATTTTTTTTTGAAAAAATTGCTCGAATAAGAGTTATTTATTATAAGTATACTAACAATATTTGATTCGAAACTTTTCTTCCAAAATCTGAATGAATAAGATACAAATCATCTAAAAAATTTTAAAAAAAGAGCGGTATTTTGGAAAGCATTTTTGGAAATTTAGCGAATTAAATGCATAGCCTATGACGTATAGAAATTTCCGTACGGAACCTTTTAAGAGTATTAAATTATACTTTTAAGGCTGATCGTTTAGCGTATAGGAATGCAGAAGTATCCTTTTTTAGGACGTTCATTCGTTTTTAGGGCCTACTTCAGGGATACATCAGTATCTTGTATGAACAATCACATGGTTCCACCTATTTGTGGAACAAAGCTCTAGGTTAAATAAACGGGGTCATTAGGGTGGTCGTTATTTATCAACTTTATAAAAGTTTAGAAGACGTCTCACCTCCTCCTTTAATTTAGCGAATTAAATACACTAGTACAAAATATATAATTTTTAATCGACTTTATTTACTATAATAAACATCACGGCGTTGGTCACACCGTTTGGATGTGGATACTATAATTTAGTATATATATCTATTGCATAAGAAGAAGCACAAGTGTATAGTTTTTGGACGAAATCGGGTGAGAGTCCCTTCCTCTCCCCATAACCAAAAATAATTGTTTTTTCATACATTATTCAATATATAAACTTCATATTAACTATTGTTTTACGTGTTTTTGTTTTAACTTTCCAAAATTCATTCAAGTTTCATTAATCCATTATATTTATATAAATACTTTTTGAAAACCCTTCATAAGATTGTGTCCCTAATCGAACACTCTCAAAATGAGTAGTAAATTAATAAGTATACATCATCATCCTTCGAGGACAATCGGTTTCGAATTAAATGAAGTTAGGGAAACCTAATCAAAGAGTGTATATTTAAAATCTGGATGGCACTCAAAGGAACTCGCCTTTGTAATATAAATTCTTTACACACTTTGTAATATAAACTCGTGTTCTATTCAAGTATTCTGGACGTAAATCTTTCATTACGAACCGATGTTCATTTGGTCAGGTCTGTCAACCTGGAACCCGACTTTATAAGACCCATTTTGAACTGAATAAACTACAAACCCTACAATTGTTTGTAGTAAGGTTCATTTGTTTGTAGTAACAAGATTCATCAAAATTTTTTTTTATAAGACTACAGTAAACTACATATGTCATTTCCTGCTACATTTATGTTTTTTAGAGAAGTTAATGACAAAACAACGAGTAAAACCAATATTATTTCAATTTAAGTATAATAATGTTTCTGATAATTTAATGTTAGTTGTATTTGTTTTTTTCTTCTAATCTATCACTATCAGGAAGTTTATTATAATTAGAGAAAAAACTCAAGGGATGTTTCAAAATCGGACGAAAACAACATTGCATTTTAAAATTTTGGCAACTGCAATTGCAAGACATTACATGTGACGTGGCTTTTGGTTAAAATTGATTAAATATATATATATATATATATATATATATATATATATATATATATATATATACGGTTTCTTTCATGATCCTCGAATTTTTCAACAACATCCAATAGAACTGGACAAATTGAAACAAAACGAAGACTACGCGTGATTGGCTCAAAAGTATGGTAAATACCAAAGCACTCAAAACAATGTGCGCATAAATAATCAAATCCGGGAACCAGAGCACCGATGGATAACAAATATATGGTGTGAAGTACTAGGCAAACATGTATTAAGCAACAAAGTTTGTTATTATTCTTGCATTCATAAAATGATATTGATGTTAAATTAAAATTTTAGTGCTCGGTTAATTTACTCCCCCATAGATTTTATGTTGGTATTTTTAACTTTTTATAAACTTTAATTAACTATTTTTTTATTTATTTATAAATAATTAAACAAATTATCGTCCTTAGGTTAGCCCTCCTATTAAAGATATTTAGTTTTTACCCCCAAAAACGATGAATTTTAATCAACTGTTCGATCCTCATTGATAATTGTTCGATATATACATATTTATATACAAACAATATATACCAATTTTTATGTTGTAAGGCTTATAAATTTTTAATTATCCACAAAACGGAAAAAAGTTCCCGAAGTCAACTTGTACCGAATTCGATTTCGTTAACATATTTTGCAATATGAAGTCCCATTCCAATATTGTCCTGAAGTGTATCGACTCACTGAAAAATGTAGGTAAACATAACAAAGTCACTTCTGGATGTAAATAATCATGGAGTTTTTGCAAAGGCCTCTTATAAAAAGCCGCTCATGGAAAAAAACCTTTGAGCGTTTACAACTAGGAAAAAACTAACGGAGAATAACTTACTGACCTTCTTACTGATCACTGCGCACAAAATCTATCTCACAGAGAATGATCACTGCAAATGTTGTCATCAAGAGGAGGAAACCGAAATTCACATTCAGTGTGAAGTGGCGAATTGAAGTTGGAAAGTTGGCGAATGCCTCTCTCTCAAAAGACACTAGCATTTGGGTTGGACAGATCTCTAGTCAGAGAGATATCCTAACGTTTATCAAGACTATAGGGCACCTGGAACACCTTTCAAGGAAAGGAGGTACAATAGATGAAATTGGTTGCTGTACAAAAGCTCTTTATAAGACGACTCCTGATTTGAATCGAATCTAATCCAATATGGCGGCTCAATGGATGCAGATCCTGACATAGAAAACTCAATTTTAAGCTGATACTGGGTCGCCCTTCCAATGGCCTAGCTGGTACGCCAAAAACCAAATGATTTAAAGTTATTCATCGATGTTCATTAAGCTAGCAGAGCAGAAAAAAATTATAATTATCTCATAATTAGACGTTAATTAAATGCTAATTAAATGCCCTAATTAAAAATTAAATGCTCTTTGTTGTATTGTGTTACCGCATGCTAACAGACTTAACATTAAGCTAGCAGAGCAATATTTAAAAAATCAATTTATTATATTGTATTTAATATCAAATTATTAAGCTAAATACAATATAATTAATTGATTTTTTAAACATTACTCTCCTAGCCTAACATTAAGCTAGCAGAGCATGCGGTTACACGACACAGCAAAGAGTAGTTAATTTTTAATTCGAGCATTTAATTAGCATTTAATAGGCTTAATAATTTGATATTAAATACAATATAATAAATTGTTTTTTAAATATTTCTCTGTTAGCTAAACATTAAGCTAGCAGAGCATGCGTTTACACGATACAACAAAGATCAGTTAATTTATAATTAGGGCATTTAATTAGCTTAATAACTTGATATTAAAGACAATACAATTAATTGACTTTTAAAATATTACTCTGCTGGTTAAGCTAGCAGAGCATGCGGTTACACAGTGCAACAAAGAGCATTTAATTTTTAATTAGAGCATTTAATTAGCGTCTAATTACGAGACAATTATAATTGTGTTCTACTCGGGTTGCTCTGTTAGCTTAATGGACATTATTCATCGTTTATACCCGGATGCTTTATAGAACGTGATCATGTACTTTTAAATTTAGTCATTTGTAATTAGTAATTACTAATAAATTAATAGATTAATCTATTGATAATATCTTTAATAAATATTGTCCAGTATTTAAATTAAAAATAAATTTGCGATTAAATCTCACTAGAAGGTACACGAATACAACGATTACATTTTTTAAATTGCACATTCTAATCTAAAAATATACAATATACAGATTAGACAAAGATCTAAAATGCAAAATTTGGACAGCTTTTGTTTTGATTTGTATAGTAAACTTCTACAAACATTGTAAAATACGTTTGTGATAAGAATTTATCAGTATTATCACCATTAAAATATTGAATCCTTTTAAAGAATAATAAATAAAAACATATTTTTGCAATTTTATTTTTATGAGACAATACACAATTAAACACAATATCTAAAAAAAATTTGACGTCAAATAACTTAAATAAATACATTTAAATGTTATTTATTTTAGCAAAAAGTTTTAAGATTGTTGTTTTTTGCTTGTTTAGCATTATTCATTTAAAAAAAAATTATTATTACAAAAATTTTAATGAATATCTGGTTGAAACCTGTTGAAAAATCTAAGGTGTAATCCATTGAGACTATATAAAGGATATCTAACTCAAACGGGAAAATTGACAAAATATGGCAACGAAATGGTAGAAGTTATATTTACTTTTTATGCCGCTAGGGTCGCTAGTTGTTGATTGGAACTCATCCGTACCGAAGTAAAATACCGAATGTGTAGTTTACATCTTCGCATAGCAGATCTCTCACGAGTATGAGAGAGTACATATGTATACATTAAGCAATGTGTATGAGAAGGAGGTCTTAATGTATACTTATGTACTATCTCATACTCGTGGGAGATCTGCTATGCGAAGATGTAAATTAAACGTACGGTATAGTATAATAAATAGAAATGAAGTAGCCAAAAGTAACTAGTTTTATTTCGAAGTGATTATTTTGAAGTATGAAATTTGTTTAAAAAAATTTATTAAATAAAAAACTGTTTAAAAAACATTTAAAATGGGAAGAGTATGTGCAGTATACAATTGTAAAAGTGGTAGTGCTTGTGACAATAAGCAACGGGATCAATTGGGTTTAAAAAACCAGGAATTTTTAAAGTACCAAAAGCGAGTATAAATATTCCAAAATCAATTAAATTGTATGACATTATATTAAATATTAATTTTCAGCATTATTATTAATAAATAAAAGTTTAATTTAATATCTGATTCAATAATTTATTTTCATTTTTACAATTTCAACATTACAGGTTACTCTTTAATTATTTGATTTTTTTAATTTATTTTTATGTAATTATTTTGCGAATTTTAACTATCACTTCAACTTCAACTAATTCCTTATTGAAAAATTGAAATTACTTATCATTTATTTAAAAAATTATTTTTTTGGATAAATACTTTGGCTGGAAATAATTTTTATAATACTATAAATGCGTAATGTTTTTCAATTGAAAGTCGCGCCTTATACTCTCTGTTCTATTTCCGGTGCCGAAGGAACACTACTGACATCTTATTTTTGCCAATTATTTGTTTACATGGAGTTAGGTATCCTTGTTTACTGTCTATAGTGTAATCGCTCCCATTATTGTCGGTAAGTTTTGTATTGTATGAGGTACTGTGAGTATTCTGTAAAAAGAAAAATATTTTCATAATAATACTAAGTTTGGATAATATAACGATAACAGATGTTAAGAACCGATTTCTAGAATTTATATGCTGACCATTTTTAGTGTGATATTAACAAAAGTATTTACGCAAAAAAATGTTCTAATACGTATTGTAATTAATATTGCAACTGTTACCATGATAACTTGGTTTTGTATTCAGTATGATTGCTTTCTCTGAGAAAATTCGCTTGTCTAAAAGATATGTTATGCCTACGATTAATATTTCCAACCATTACAAACCTGGAACGTAACGTGTAATTCTCATAGGCTTATTTCACACCAATCCGACAATCGTGTAAACGACACAAGGGTTTTAAAGTAATGAGATGTTTCATATTAGGCCGACATTGTGTTGTAGAAACCGACAGACGACAGTAGGACATACGCTACACTGTTAAAAATTTTGGTCTGAATTTACAATAAAAGTATAGGAGGTATATTCAATCCATTTCACTCTAAGATATTTTAACATCTATTTAAAAAAATGTAGCCGCGCCAAGTCTAAAGTTTGGATTTTAATCTCACTAGCGACAAATAATTTTATATTAGTTAAACATTTTTATTTCCCCTTTCTCGGAGATGCAAAAAAAGTACAAATTGTATCAAATCACCTTCTGGCGTTATCCGCAATCTTGGACTTAGAAAGGTGGTTGGTTTTTCTTCATTACCTACGTTATTTTCAACTTTTGACGAAAATCCATATTTTCGAAGTTGTGAATAATTAAACTATCAACATTATTTGTCCCCATGACGTTTCGATTTTTAACTGTTCTGACTGTTTCAATATCTGATTGTGAAAAAGGCAAAAGTGACTGAAGCCTAAAATGAAATGTTTTTGTGTGTCTAAAGTGAAATGGTCATTTAATTTATGCACAGTTCAAGTTTTAAATTCTAATTCTATTTTTTGTTTAATTTATCTGAAAAAATAGACAATGGTAAAAAAAAATGTTTAATTGTTATGTCTATGCATATTTTGTTTTCTAATAATTCAAAATGCAATAAAAAATTGGGGTTTCCATTGAAAGTTTCAAAGTTTATCTTCACCATACAATAAATAATTCAAGTTTTAAATTGTAAGAATTTGTTGTTCAAGTTTATACGTAGAGATCACGAAGACTATTTAAAGGAGAGCGATCATAATGTTAAACTCGTGACATTCAAACTGGATAAAGTGAACTCAAATTCAAAAATTTAAATAAAACATAAAGTAGATATTTTATAATTGTAAACATACATCACATAACTATTGGTCTTTATTTAATTTATTATTAATAATTATTAATTTTTTTCGTTTTGATTTTCTACCATTCTTACAACCTATAACTGCACAACACTGCACCATTTTTTGTTTGTTAATAGCTCAGTACGAATTCATAAACCACTTAATATTGTTTAAAAAATGAATTTTATTAAAAATATTATAAATTTAATTATAAATTGAAAATAAATTGATTAAATTTTTTATTATTAATTATATTATAACCTCCATAATAAATATTTATTTATAAGGATTTGAAATTATCATGCGCAGTAAGGAGAAAAAGAGGATCTGCGCAACACAACTGTCGTCTGTTGGATGGCAATGTAAAACTAATCTGTACGCGATAACAGCAGCAACCCCTATCCCGATCGTTTTCCTTTTATATAGTCTTCGTGGTAGAGATGTTGAAAGAAATTATAATTATTTTAGAGGACATATAACAAATTTTATTCTGATTTAAAATTGTGGCCTCTAGTGCACGTATACATAAGACCGTTTGACTTTTGAAGAAATTGTTTGACTTTTCATCAATACTAAAACATTATCAAATTCGGATCAGTTTTCCGATTTCTAAGTAAAATTTTTCAGCTATTTTGGGAATGTCGATAAAATACGTTCGTATGTAGAAGGAAATGGGTAATTACCTAGCGGGATAATAGGTAATATAAATTTTATTAGTGAATTTTTAAATAATTGGATAGACAATCATTAATTTGAGGGAGGTCTAGGTTTTGTAACATGGGCAATAATAGTATTAAGTTAGAAGGTTTGACCAGTTCAAGTAGCCCAGCGGTCTAAGGCGTTATGTCTGCGCAGTATGCAGTACTTGGAAACTGGGAGGTTATGGGTTCGAATCCCGACATCGGCAGTTTGTCAATTATATAAAAAAAAGGGCGGTTAATTGACTAAACTGTCGGCGTATGGACAAGAAATGAAGTAACCTGCTATGCTTGAGAAGGTTTTCTGCAGTTTCCTTCACGAACTCCAGATGAATATCGGCATAGTTCCTATCGTAGTCGGCTGCAGCGGCATATCCTACCAATTCCGAATCTACTCACAAATTCCTTCCACACCACTCACATCCTCACATCCTAAGGCATCATATGAGCCTTGTGGTCGAAGTGTAGCCCGTCCAGGGCAGCCTTTACAATCTAACTCTACCTCTAGAAGGTTAGAATATTAGTATACTCATACATTAATATGATTTTTGGTATCGGGGGATCTTAAGGACTTCGAAAGAGAAAAAAATGCAAAGAAGTTCCTGTAAATTAAATATGTTATAAAAAAAGTCAATACGAATTCATTGATATGCTTCCAAATGTTAGTTCAAATGCATTTTTTCGTTTTTTTCTATATTGAAAATCATACTTTTAACATTGGAGAAACTACAAATTTAATCTTTATAATCGAATAAAAAATAGGTTAAAATGCAGAGAAGTTTTTATAAAACTATGTAAATTGTTGTTAAATAAACAACACCACGATCTAGAAAGTCTTTTACGCTCCCGCGCTTGGTACCTGCCAGCACCTAATTCAGCCATGTTTCCTTTATGACGTAAAGGAGCATAGTACCCATAAAACATGGGGATTACAAAATCAATTACCGTACTAGTCGAGAAATCGACACGGGGAAAGCCGAATCGCAAAGATTATATACAACAAAAAAAAGATCACATTAAATAATTAAGTTTTTTTTTTTATAAATATTATCACAATACACGTTTGTCGGAAATATTATACAGATATTTCCGTTGTTTTAATAATTATTTGAAAATTTTCATTCAGTGTTGTGAATAATATTCCATACACTGCATGAAAAACAGACGGATTGTAAAAAAAAAAACTCAATGCCATAGACTTGACAAAAAATAATTGTTTGCATTGTAAATAAATTTTAATATTATTGGATAAATTTGATGTGATTCAACAGACAACCTCTATAATCTATATCTATAGGTACCGGTATACAGGTTGCACAGAAAAGGTAAGTTACTTAAGGATGTACACTTCCGTTCAATAAAATTGAACAGATCTGAACCAAATCAGTCTCTCGCAATTTTGATTATTCTTGTAGTAAATGTTGTTTACTATACTTCCATTTCTTTTTTCACACTTAAAATATATACTAGTTATCTTTGTTTATAATTGAATAATTATACAGAGAGTTACAAAAGTGAGGAGTTTTATGAAATATAAGAAAATTAACATATTAGGTTTGTTCAATTTTATTGAACGGGAGTGTACGAGCAGCACAGGAGCTTCAAAAAGATTAAGGCTTGATTTTTTTAAACATGTAGTTGAAGTGCATATAAATCAATTATAAAAGTTTCAGGGGGGGGGGGGGGTTACGGGGGTCTTGAATTAATTATTCAATGTTAAAGTTCGAGTTTTAATGCATTATTGCTCTTATGAAGAAACCCGTGAGCGTTGGCATATTTGGATAATTTTCACTTGGAATAAAATAAGATGAATAAAAAAAAAACTACACAATATAAAATAGAAATATTAGTAAAGAGATTGATCCAATAAAATTCCGATATGACGGCCCTAAAAAAAAGATATTTATGAAAAAAACTGAGATTTCGGTTAAATTTAATTTCTGTCGGCGGTAGCTTAACTACCCGAAATCTCAGTTTTATTCTTAAATATCTTTTTTTTAGGCACGTCATCCTGAATTTAATTGGATAGATTTTATTCTTACGCCAAAAAATAATAAACTTTATTTTGGACTTTTAGGAATGTACTATATACGATTTTTGAAGAATTTTATAAATGGGCTATATCTATAGTGCTCGTACATCCTTAAAGCAAAACATGATACCCATTCATGATTTCAGAAATAATTTTTAACGCAGAGTTAAAGGGCTCGATTTTGGGCCATATCGAATCGACAAAAAATTGTCGCAAACAAAAATTATTTGAAAAAACATTTTACATTTATGTTCGGAGAGTTGAAAAACTCCAGCGACTTCGTTCTGAAAATATTGATTTCGAAATAAAACCATTTTAAAGATCACTATTACCCATTTGCACCGAATAATGCCCCCAAATTTTAAGTACGTTTTAAGCTATTCTTAAACAAACTAAGCAGTTCTTAACTTTAAGCTCTCGATATCAATTGCTTGAACCGTTCTTAACTTTAAAAATTGCGCATTCAATAATCTTCCTAGCCAACTAATCTTACCTAATAGACGTCCCTAATGACCATCATTACTGCAACAACTAAACTGTATAGCTGAAAGTTGCGGATTGCTACTAAACAGGGGCAAATCGCTGGTATAGTAGCAATTCGCCATTTTCAGCTGTGCAATATTGTTGGTGCAGTAATAATGGTCATTATCGACATCTATCAGGTAGGATCCATGGACCTTTGAGGAAATTTTAGTAAAACCGTTTCTTCGGTGCAATCAAAATTGCTGAATTTTGTTCTGAAAGAAAATTCACTAAAAATTGATAGATGTATTTTCCTTTATATTAAAAAAAATTATTTACGCACCATTCAAATTATGCGGAAGTATCAAGAACATACATATATTTTCATTGAATTTTCATTGAAGTGGATATATAATATAAATTTTAGAAAAATGCAAATTATTACGCTCTGAAGCGAAGCGAGGTCTCGTTATTTTATAATTTACTATGTGACATTACTCTTCCACGCATTGCTAATTTTTCATTTAAATGAAACAATAATTAAAGAACCTCCAACAACAATATCTGTCTGTTCATCAAGAAGCTAAATAAAGATTCATCAAACCAGATCGGTTTATGAATGATATTAACGAGTAATGTTACCTGTTAGAGAAGCATAGTTTATTCGAAATGTAATAGAAATATGTATCCGATCAAAAACATAAATGCAAGACAGGGTCGAGTTTTCGGGGAAATCCTTAATGTAATAGTTCCTTCTTAAAAAGTGACGATATGAGAGTAGGACCGAGCTATTTACAAAGTAAGTGCAATGTAGGTAATGAAGTATTCTGTTAACTTAACTTTATTTCGGGTCGATTGGTGAAAATTCCATCATATCAGCATGTATAGAACTGAAAAACGTAATTTTGGGGGGTGTTTTTTCGATTTTCCGGGAGTAATAAAAAATATTAAGTTTTTCAAAATAACTTCCTAATTTGTAGCTATTTAGAGTCGATTGCAAAAAACTGCATCTTTCTAGCATGTATAGAACAAAAAAGTTGGTTTTGGGTGTTTTTCCCATTTTCGGTGGGGTTGCGATGTAGGAAATTTTTCAAAATATTCTGTTAATCTGACGTTATTTTTGGTCGATTAGTGAAAATATTTATCTAGATTTACCATATGTTAGGTATTAACCAATAGTATTCAAAAAATTTTCCGAACCAATCAACGTACAGCATTTATATGTCATGTAAGATCGGTTTTCTTATCATTGAAAAAACAGTCTCTTATAAATCCCCAAAGCTTGGCTCTGATATTACCTGTAGTAATAGCACTGTAGGTGAGAAGGCCAAATGTCCCTTAAACTCGGCCTTGCGCACTACCGTGCTCTAGATAATAGTAAATGAAATACCCGACGTTGCACAGTAAGGGTTTTTTTTTCAAATAGAGTGGCTTGCCACAGCGGCAATGATGTCCTCCATTTTGGATGCATGAATTTGTTACGAAATCTATACTAATATAATAAAGCTGAAGAGTTTGTTTGTTTGTTTGTTGGTTTAAACGCGCTAATCTCTGGAACTGCCAGTCCGATTTGAAAAATTCTTTTTGTGCTAAATAGCCACATTTATGAGGAAGGCTATAGGCACTATCTAGCATTACGTTAAAATTCTTAGTTAGCGTTAAATATCGATATTTTTAAAGTAAGTCGGAAGAAAAAATATACAGGGTGTCCATAAGTCACGGACACAACTGAAGGTATTGATAGAAAATTTAATTCTGAGACGAAAAGTCCTGTACTATTTTTCTATCCAAATTTTCTATCCATACCTTCAGTTGTGTCCGTGACTTATGGCACCCTGTATATTTTTCCGACTTACTTATGAGAGCCACGGACACAACTGAAGGTATGATAGAAAATTTAATTCTGAGACGAAAAGTCCTTTACCATTTTTTAATCAGACGTACAGGTAATTAGTTATTAATTAAAATAAGTAACCAATCAGAGACGCGCATTGGGTTACGACAGACACACGAACATGCATTCCCCCCACTAACATACTTACAAACACTCACTCACACACGCTATTCGGCGCCTCTGAGTGGTTACTTATTTTAATTAATAACTAATTACATGTACGTCTGATTTAAAAATGGTAAAGGACTTTTCGTCTCAGAATTCAATTTTCTATCCATACCTTCATTTGTGTCCGTGACTTATGGGACACGCTGTATATTCAATAAATATAGATATCCTTATAGTGTGCTATTAAAGTTTATAGTTATTATGGAAACGACAACCAAAGTGGACATTTCAAAATTAAAACGAAATCAACAAAAATTTTAACCGACTCCAATTTTATATAAACCACGGGAGATAGCTATAAGCATTTTGTATAAATGCGGACGAAGTCGCGGGAAACAGCTTGTAAGCAATATTTTTAATCCATAATTTTTTTTTATTTCTTACAAAACACATGCATTCAACAAGGAAAAGAAACTTTGCCGTCGATGGCATGCCGCTATGTGTGCAAAGCCCTGAGAATAGGTATACAACATGTAATTCTTATACTAAATGATTTATTGTTTCAATTATTGAAAAATACATAATCGTATTCGTAAAAATAGGATCGCAAAGGTAGCCCGCGCGGTAACATTAAAGATGTATCTCCGCTTCTCCCATTTATTATTATGCCACCTCCTAGTAGTAAGTTTGGGCCTACTATATTGGCATTTGGAATATAACTAAATGGCGAGGCCATGCATTTCAATGATGGCTCAAGTTGTGATGAGCCCATAAAAACCGAACTAACTAATTCACTTAAAAAATAATAAAAAATGTAACATAGCTTGTAGCAGTACTGGAAGGTAAATCCATTTTGTATAATTTCTTATTCTGAAAAAATAAGTTATTTTGCTGGATTTACATAATAAATGTAGTCTTCTACCTCCATATACAGATTGTTAAAATCTTCTATGAAAACAATTGTCATTATACTATCAATTGCAAATCTAAATTGTCTCCCATTAAATTGATTTCAATGTGATAGATGTTCCCGGTTAGGATATATTTGGTTCAAGAAATCGAAAGCATTCAATGAGAAGTCTGTGGATACAAATCCCACTATTCAAAGACAATTCTGTTGTTTTTTCGTAAACCCGGTAGTTCCGAGTTCGGTATAGGTAATCATAAAATGACCTAAGCAGTCCCCATTTTTGCATGTCCGTACACACGATAATTAAAAAACGAAAAGAGATAACAGACGGAGTGAAAATAACGACTAATTTAGTTAATTGCTTAAATACCCGGTATATAATGAGTTTATGGAAAAAAGTTTCAAACAAAAGTTGTTAATTTTCAAAAAAGGGACATTTTTTGTATTTAAATTTTGGTTCTATCTCGTACGGTTTCAAAGGTGGACAGTTTTGTCCATTTTCCCAAACATGGTTCGATTTTGCCTATTCACGAACATGACCTTACTATTTAGCTCCAGAATACACACATTAAATTTCAGCTTCAGCTCGTTATCTCTTTTCGTTTTTGAGTTATCGTATCCACAGGCAGACAGATGGACGGATATGCGGAAATGGACGAATTAGGCCATTTTATACACCGATACCAAACATTTATTTCTGCGACCAATATATTCAAGCGTTACAAAGTCGGGACCAAACTTAATATAACCTTGTATATGCCATTTATATCGATTATAAAAACATGTGAATGTTCACGGCAGATTTTTTTTAACGATTCTCATAATTTACATGTTTGTTTTTCATACCCGTATACGCAGGTTGAGTGAATGTCACGCTATAGATTTATAATAATTAACAATATATTAACCTTGATTTTCGGTTTCAGAATCATTGTATAATATAACTATTACAAAATGTTTATTATAAATTAATAAAAATATATTTACTTACTTATTATATACGGCTAGCCTAATATACATAATGATACAGAATCTTTAATTTTGTTATTGCAAATATAATTAGTGATTAACATTTTAATAATTATTGTTTCGTAAAAACTTAAAAATATTTCGTAAAAACTGTGTAATGTTTGTTTTTGTGTGTTAATACAAGGGTACAGATACGTATCCGAGGAATACATTTAAAAAAAAATTCGTTACGCAGGAGCTGCGTCAACTTAGCGAATTTCCTTAGAATACATAAATCGGTCATAATTTTAGTGTGATCAAAATGAAATATAATATCTGATATGACTTTAGTATTTGCAAAAATTTAATTTATTAATAGCCAAAATAGAACGGTATTACGATTATAGCTTATAGTTACTATGGAAACGACAATCAAAATTTTTTACAATAAAATATATTCATGTATTCGTGGCAAACACAAAATATTAAATATCTTCCTTAATATTAGAATAATCGAAAACTACATAAGGAGTAAAGTTGTAGAAAATCAAATTTGCTACAATTCATTACTTGATCATTTTTCTCAAACTCTAATGTGAACAGAGATATTTAGAAATTTAACTTCCAATCTTTAATTGTAAATATTTCTGTAAATATTAGTGTAACAGAAAAATGATAAGAAACAAAATTACATGACCTTTAGAATACCAAAAGCGACTCAAATATCAAATTTCATTCCAATGGGAATAAAACTGTGACCGCTAGAGAGTCCACAGACATTTAAAAAAAGTACATATGTATATATATATATATATATATATATATATATATATATATATATATAATTTTAGCGATAGTGATTTTTAACATCTTATAGGTAGGATCGATGGACATTTGAAGAAACTTTTACGAAATTCCAACATTAGTGCAAAAACAATAGCTGCATTTCCTTTGGAGGAAATTCGCTAAAAAGAGTAGAAATTTAAGACTGAATTAATATTAATTAATAAAAGTCTTATTCATTCGGTTTTTGGGAAAATTTTTTGCTAAAAGTTGTTAGTGTAACTATAATAAACAACTTTTATCTGAAGCATTTTTTTTCAAAAACCGAATGAATAAGCCACAAATCTATTATAAAATTTTGATAACGCTAATTTTGTGGCTTTAATAACTCTAAAGATTGTTTTGATTTTTTGAACATTTTGAAAATAGAATACTATTTTTATGTCCCTAGTACTAAAACCATTTTTCTTTCTGTGGGATCTAATTTACATGTGCATCACCAGTTCAAGTGTCCGAGCGGTCTAAGGCGTTATGTCTGCGTAGTATGCCTACTTGGAAACTGGGAGGTTATGGGTTCGAATCCCGACATAGGCATTTTGTCAATTATTAAGAAAAAAAGGAGGCGGTTAATTGACTAAACTGTCGGCGTATGGACAAGAAACGGAGTAACCTGCTATGCTTGAGAAGGTTTTCTGCAGTTTCCTTCACGAACTCCAGATGAATATCGGTATAGTTCCTATCATAGTCGGCTGGAGCCGCATATCCTACCAGTTCCTAGTTTATACACAAAAGTTCCTTCCACTCCACTCACATCCTCACAACCTTAGGCACCACAATGGACCTTATGGTCGAAGTGTAGCCCGTCCAGGGCAGCCTCTACAATCTATCTATCTACATGTGCATCAAGTGACATCGCTTAATCAAGCCTTGCACGATTGCTAAATGGAAAATGTACGCTAACCTACTAATGATAATCTTTGTAAGTTATGATATAAAGAATTCGTTAAGTAGGAGCTACATAGACTAGCGAATTTTCTCAGAAGAAGGAATCATATGTAAAGAATGTAGTAAATAAATAATGGTCATTTTCTATTAGGTAGGATCGATGGACATTTGAAGATTTTTTTTGTGAAATCGTTTCATCTCTACAAATACATTAGCTGAAGTTCCTTATGAAAAAAAATTGGCTAAAAACCCTAGAACCATGAAATTTCCTTGCCAATAACCGACTATGAAGTCCTAGCCAATACACGGAAGATGCAGTCGATTACGTTAAATCGTTATAACTGGTTTATCATATTCATAAATTCTGATTAATAAGATAAACCGGTTAATGCGTTATTAATAAATTCTTTGAAATAAATTAATAAAACTTCAATGAACATAAATATCGATAACACTAATTTAAGCCATGTTTCTCCTCACTCTTTGACCATGTAAATAAAAAAAAAAAAGATGCAAGTAGTATTTATTGTATTCACTATTGTATTGTAGTACCTCTAAGTCATATATGTGTTACGGTAAAAGTAGATATTGCGGCAAATGTACACATTTTCCGGTAAATGTGCACATTCGCCTCCTCGTTTGGGTAATGTGCATTCAACTAACATTTACAATTTCAAAGAAGGGAAATGTACATTGAATTCACAATGACCATGTCGTTTTGGTAAATGTGAGCATACAAAATACTAAATCGCAAAATAAGAGATATCGATATGGGTCGAGTTGGGTTGGGTCTGGTTGGGTTGGGTCGAGTTGGGTTAGGTCGAGTTGGGTTGGGTCTGGTTGGGTTGGGTCGAGTTGGGTTGGGTCTGGTTGGGTTGGGCCGAGTTGGGTTGGGTCGAGTTGGGTTATTCCTGGTTGGGTTGGGTATATATTTTATCATCTAATTTCATCATGTTTTAGCTCTCTCTGTTGGAATTTTGCATATTTTTATCGTAATCGTGCCAAAATTTTCCAACCTTTCTTAAAACATGAAGGTAAGAGTAAGAGTATACATTTACCAAAACGTGAAGGCAAGAGTACACATTTGCCGGGAAATGTACATATACATTATATTCAGTTCACATATACCTAACTTTTTGGGAAATGTACACATTTTACGGTAAAAGTGTACATTTCCCAAGAGTGTACATTTACCGTAACATATGCACTAATTTTTTATTTATTTGTTTAAATAAATTTTTTAAGATGTATAAATATATAAATATAATAAATTATAATTGAAAGGAAGCTGATTTTGATATTAATATAAACACTTACAGGATGTAATGTTCAAATGAAGAATGCAACAATTTTACAAGAACACAAACACAATTGGTCATTTTTTTTAACTTTCATATAGATAGTTATACACTATGATAGATATACGAGTACACTATAAACACTGTGATATCTATTTCAAATTTTGCCCCTATGCCTAGAACATTTGTTTGTATTTTATAAATACGTATTTCGACTACAATGTAGTCACAACAAGCAACATATCTCTGAATCCATATCCCAGAGATAGTTACGATTAGCTAATTCATACTGATGATGACTACATTGTAGTCGAAATACGTATTTATAAAATACAAACAAATGTTCTAGGAATAGGGGCAAAATTTGAAATGTAATTTCAAAAAACCTAGATTTCTCTTTGATTATTTTAATAATCTTTACTGTGATATCTATGCAGTGGCGGATTTACCAACAGGCTGAGTAGGCTGGAGCCTAGGGCGGTAGATTTTAGGGGCGGCAAATTTGGGGCCAACATTTTTTTTTGTCTTACAGAAATTAAAAAGATTCTTATTTATATACCTAAATGTTATTAATTTATCTTAGTTCTCCACTAAGATAAATTTTTCTACAATTTGCGTAGTAGCGTTTGGTTGCAGCGCGGGAACGAGTGACGATTGATCAGGCTTCTCCCGTTGATTTTATCACTGTTGCGATTCTCTTTACAAGTTTTTCGTAGCTTAACGAGAAAATTTTAAGTATTTTGAAGAATAGGCGATGGAATTAAGCGTGCCAAAGCAGTATACAAAAAAAATGGGGAAAGGACAACCGAAAAGGAAAATATTTTATGATGAAACACCTGATGAAGAAATGAAAATGACTGCGAGTGATACTTTCAGGGTTAACACATTTCTTGACTTAATTGATAATCTCGTATCCGAATTAGAAAAACGGCAGGAGGCCTGCAACAAGTTCAATGAAAAGTTTTTATTTCTGATCAAAATGAGTGAATTATCATCAATCAACCATTACGGGAAAAGCCCTTTTTCTTGGAAGAAATGTATACTAATCATTTTGAGAGTGACTTAGTTCAAGAATGCATACATTTTCAATGCCACCTTTCTTCTGAAAGGCAGATTCTGGATCATTGGAAAGTCTATCTTCGTTCTTGCGAAAAAATAATTTGCAAAACGTTTATCCAAACTTGGATATAACAGTTCGCATGACTCTATGTACACCAGCGACAAATTGTTCGGGTGAGAGAAGCTTTTCTTGCTTAAAACGGGTGAAAAATTATCTAAGATCAACCTTAAGCCAAGAAAAGCTAAACGCCTTAGCTCTTTAGCTCTTTTGTACATAGAGTCAGAACTAATGAACAAGATTTCATACGACGATATAATTGATGATTTTGCGAATAGAAAATCGCACAAAAAGGCATTGTCAAACTTTCATACCTTAATTGAATTTCATCGTCATTATCAGCCGAATTGTTACCAAATAATTGAATATATTGTTTTTAAACTGCAAATAAGCGCAAGACAAATTTTTTAATTATGTTTACCGAATGTACATATATTGTGTAAGTAGTATTAAGGCATCCCTTACTCCGCTTTATTAGTAGTGCATGATTGTGCTTTTATTACCTCAGAAATATACCCAAAAACTATTTATTGTGCAATCTTAGCTAAATCGTTGGATTATAAAAATAATCTAGGAACTGGCAAATTGTACACTGATGGAAGGGAATTTCTTGGACCAAGTAAATGTTTTCTTCAAAATATTTACTCTGAGAAAGAAATCCTTGTTTTCATTCAAGAATGTGTTTACTTGAAGATGCTTAAATTACGGATGTCAAGATACTTATTTACTTGTGCAAAAAATATATTATCTTCCCTATATATGAGAATAAAAATTCTTGGTTTAAGAATTACTTCTATCAGTGTAGAGGTCGGCAAAATTTGAATAGCCTATTGGCGGCAAATGTGTAAATGCGCTTCTGTATTTATGATTTCAAATATACATTATGTGATATCTAGTTTTGCTCGTATAAACGGGCAAAAAAATTGAAACATGTTTTAGAAGAAATCGATTATTTCAAAAAAAGAATAAAAAGGATAAAATTTTCAAAAAAATGCACTAAAAAAAAAAAAAGTTTAAAAGTGGGAAATTGTGTTGATAACTTCTTTGACAAGACTACAATCACAGAATAGAGTGCTTAAATGCTTTAACCAATTTGGTAAAAGCATATTTTTTGCTTTTTAGCACGTTAATAATTACCGGTCATTATTAGTAATATCTGCGTCTATTGGTAAATGTGAATATTAAATGGTATTAAGTATATTTACCGATAATTCTTAATAATTACTAGTGTAAGTGTCAATAATTACCTTTGTCCGATTCACGGGTTTTTGGGCCTTTTATTAATTCAAATTTGTATTCAATCTCAATTAATTTTCATTTTCAGATATTTTACTGGAGTAAAAAAGATGTCTTCTGTAACATTTGAGGACAGAATAACTTGATACGAATTCAAAATTTGAAGTAATTAGAGCCGAAAAATTTCTAGACCCATACTTTTATTTCCTGTTTGGCGCAAATATTTATACAGGATTCGTTTATACAGTGTTAATCAAGGACGTATATAAGGGAGATGCTTAAGGGGCCGTCCCCTTCCTTTATCCGCGCAAACTATTCTCCGAATGTTCACCTATCGTATGTCCACTACAAATTGTATTTTGCGAAAAAAATCAGTAAAGAGAATTATCATGTTGTATCTGAGTAGATGTTATTTTCTTTGTGATATGTGCACTCCCATTCATAAAAATTGAACTAGTTGAAACATTATAAGTGTGACTGTATTTAATATTATACCTATATTCAGTAATATATACGTTTAGAATGTTACTTACTAGTTCAAATATATTAAATGGGAGTGTTCTACAAGGAAGAAAAAATTGTCCGAGTGGTGACGGGAGAAGAAATGTAAAAATTTAGAGTTATCCATCAGCTGCCATGGAAGTCATACTAGGGCTAATTCCGTTAGCATTGTAATAATAGCTAAAGCGAGATCCAGCGCCTATAGACTGTCTTGCACTTATAACTGAATTTAAAAAAATCAGGTTGGACATGTAAGGATCGTGGGCACATCAGCATCTCAGACCCCATTTTTTAAATGGGCACAGATATGCTGCCCAAAATATAATTTTTCTCAAAACATTTCACTGTAGTCTGTAATAGAGACATGTGGAAGGAAGGAGAATCACCCTATCTCAAGAAAGGAATCGTCTGGTATAAAGACGGATCCAAAACTGAAGAAGGGACCGGGGCGGGAATCTACGGTGAGAGACCTAAAGCAAATAAAGCCTCAACTTGGGAAAATATGCAACGGTCTTTCAAGCAGAAGTCTACGCTATGCTGCTGGCTTGCGTCCGTGAGAACCTACGTAGAGGCTACATAAACCAGAACGTATGTATTCTCTCGGAGTGTCAAGCTGATCTAAAAGCCTTGCCTGGAACTGTGGTCGCCTCAGGGGTGGTCAAGGATTGTCTGGAGGAACTGCTGGAGCTGGAAAAACGGAACAATGTTAAATTGATCTGGGTGCCGGGTCATAGTGGTTTCGAAGGAAACGAAAAAGCGGATACCTTAGCAAAGAAGCGAGTCGGAATGCCATTCATAAGCCCAGAACCTATTTTAAGAATTCTAAAGACTGCATGTAAACAAGTGATCAAAGAGTGGTCAAATGCTAAACACCGTGATCACTAGGAAAAAGTACCGCGGCAAGAGCTCGGGAAGGTACTGCTTCAGAGTGCAACAAAGAGGTTATCTCTCGATGCACTGAGGCTGAACAGGATGCAACTGCGGAAGGGTTACCGGGTTCATTACCGGACATTATCCCCTGCGGAAGCATCTGCATACAATGAGACTCCATAACGGGTCCATTGTGTGCAAATTGTGTGGCGAGGAGGAAGAAACATTCAGCCACATTATCTTTGACTGCGAACTGCTAGGTTACAGAAGATACAGGATATTCGGTGCATGTGACCCCGAATATATGAAATTCAGGAAGTCCTGATAAGCAAGCTTCTGTCTATTGCCAACATATGGGAAAAGCGAATCTCGTTGGACTGAAGTAGAAGGGGCAGCACAATGGACTAAAATGTCGAAGTGCAATACTTCTTTGACCCCATGATGTATCTATCTATCTATCTATCTATCCATCATTAAATTTAATTTCATGCTAGAAGTGCAAAATTTAAGTGCAACCCTAATATTTCTTCTCAGAAAATGAGAGCCTTGGTGCATTACAGTACATTTCTTTATTGTCCACAGTCAAAAACGCATTTAAAAAAAGGAAAATTTGGATTTACCCGGTTGTTTCATCAAGACCTTCGATGAATAGTGCTGAAATACAGCAAAGTAAAATTGTTGCCAGCATATAGTAAGTGAATAGCAGCAGCATACGCTGCCATATATGAACGTAATGTGAAGATTTACCAACATAAATAAATTAAATGTTTAACTAGGTATTACTACAAACAATAATATATTAAATGTGTACTATTAAAATATTTATTTGCCTACACTATTTTTTCATAAAAATAATTATTTCAAATGAAAAACACACAAACTACTCAGTAATATGTTATTTACTTAGTGGAAAAACCTATGCACTTATTTTTTTAAATTATAACTCTAATTTTATAATAATAACTGAATGCGACATATTAAAATCGTTTCACACGAAATGTTAATTTAAATTAACTACCGTGAGTCGTCGTGAGATATCACGAGATTATATTTAATGCTATTGATTAATCTTGAATTGACGGCAATGGATCTGTTAGCAGATTATATGCGCATATAAATGCGGAGTAAAGACTAATATAAAGACAAAAAGTAATAAATAACAAGTGTATAAAAATACAATGTAGTATATAATGGTACTGTATGCATAATTGCTTTTGTTATCAAGATTAATTACATATGTTTGAGCAGAAATAGTGACAAAAACATAATACAGTCTAACCTGAATGAGCGAGAACTGGATAAGTAGGAAAACTCTACAAGTGAGAGTAATTGTCAGGTACCGTCATTTTAACCCTCGAAAACCTCTACAAGTGAGAAATAGAAACCTCTATATGAGAGAGTCGTTTTTCACGCCTGGACCTCTATACAGAGGTGGGCGCAGACAACTCGCCGGAGTCGAACGACTCTCGATAAGCTGGGTGAGAGTAAGTAAAAAAGGTATGTTTTGAAGTAAGACGGAACGAAGTTTCAATACAAGTTTTCCTAGCGATTATTGCACAATAATTTATTCAATCAATTTAGAAATAGTTTTATAAAATATATATTGTTTAAATAATATCTTTTACAATATGGAGAGATACACCAAAAAACATAATAATAATAATAATAATAATAACAATAATAATAACATAATAACTAATAACATAATAACATAATAACATAATAACATAATAATTGATGGAAACCACGTCAAGAAGGTAGGCGTCTTCCATCAGGAGAACGATAGGAAAAAGGTATAGGTAGGGAGATGAAATAAGGAGATAGAATGAAAAGGGATAAGTACAATATAAAAAAATTAAAAAACAAACAAAAAATAATTCGTTTTCGATTATTATTCTTGGATAAATTTTGATAAATTTGCAACATCCGGAATATACGTATTTGTGGATATTCGCATTATATTTTCTAAATGTTTATCGGTAAGGGAATTTCGCGAATCTGATTTTATATGTTTTTTTTGAGAAGACAAATTATGCGAAAAATAATTTCCACTACTACGAATAGTACTTTTCACTTTTTCAATTCAAAGTAGACTAACTCGAAGAAACTCAAATTCCCACTTTATGTAAAATTTAACTTAATTCATCAAATTCCCATAACACTTATTTTATTCATACACAAATATATTAAAAAGGTACATTTTATGCCCCAAATTATCAGCCCAAAATTCCAGAGTATGCATTCAATGTATTATTATTGTAGAGTATGTATTATTTACTTTGTATAATAGTGACCATAAAAAAGAGTTGGTATTATTATATTTTTTTCAGAAAATGTTTTAATTAAAAAAAGAAAATATTAATAATTGGTAGGTACCCTGTATTTACTCGATCTCTCTTCCTACCTCTCACTCAGAGCTGAGTCGAGTCAACCCCTGCCCACCTATGCAGTCTATAACTCAGACTGTCACTTATCCTATACCTCAATGTTTTAAGCCACTTGCCCCTATACCTCTATAATCGAGCGTATTTATTATCTGTTATTTATGACGCTTTCTAAATTTCGTAAAATACCAACAAATTGAAATAAAAAATGTATTCACGTATCTATTACTGTTTCCTGTATTTTTGTATACCTCTGTAGATGAGAAAAACCACTCTGCACTTCTAAAAATGAAAAACTTGGTTAAGTGAAAAACCTCCGTAGGTGAAAAAAGGATTCCGCTCCCTTGAAGTCTCGCATATTCAGGTTTGACTGTATATGCTTTTATAATCAAGAGTATTTGAACATTTTTGAGCAGAAATTGTGGCAAAACCATTCAATTTATAAAAAAAAATTGCAAACAAAAGTAATTTATTTTTAACCGACTTCAAAAAAGAAAGGTTCTCTGTTTCGATAGTATGTTTGCACGACTTTTCTATGTATATACGCAATTTCTTCAAATACTACACGACCGATTTTTATGATTCTTTCACTGGGGTAATATATAGACTTATGGGAAGGTTCTAGTATATAAATCGACTTCGAAAAATTAAGGTTATCTGTTTCTCTAGTATGTTTGTATGTACGCCATTTTTTCAGAAGCTACAGGACTGATTCTATATACTTATGAGAACGTTCTCATATATTAACCAAATTTAAAAAAGAACTAAAAAGTTGAAAATAATTCACAATTATTATGTACAAATTAATTACCTGCCTATATATTATATTTTTGAAGTCGGTGCCAAACACCAACACATTGAAAAAATCCTCTACTGTATAAGTAAGTAGAGGATATCCTCTACTGTCCTCTGCTGTATAAGTTTGTTTAAAAATAAAATTGATTTAAATAATTTCTGATTTAAATTATAACAGTTTTTTTAAATTTGTTTATAGCGCGTTATAAATAAATTGAAAAATATTGGGTAAAAATACATTCAACAAATAATTTTCCTTTTCATTTTATAGAAACTTTTAAGACCTATCATTTAAAAAAAGATTTATTTATCTAGGATGTAATGTACCCTTTTTATTTATAAAAATCGTTGACATGGTATTTTTTTTATTAACTGTCGGGGCTAAAATTGGGCATATTATTTTTAACATATAAAAGGCATATTTTGGCCATTTTAAAAAAAAAATGAAGTGATTTTTAAATTTTTTATTTTAATTTAAAATTTTTACGTCTTTTGAACTTTGGGAATTTTTTCCTCGAATTCGAATTAACCGATTTTAATGTTCATGGGCTCATTTGTTTTCTTTTTTTATATAGAAATGAATAATATTCTATGTCGTTTTTAAAATTGTTAGTTTTAAAAAATATATTAAGAAAAAACGCATTTTTGTTATAAACAAATTTAATTTTGAACCTGTTCCGTCACGAGTCGGACCGTAAAAATTTAGGATCATATTCAGGACGTCAAGATGAATCGATTTTTAAAAAAATTGCGGTTCCGAGCAACCTGCCGAAACCCCGTTTTTGAAGCTAATTTAACTATACCATAGTACAGGCACTCAAGATAGTTGATAAGAAACTAAAGAGGGATAACATATTTGAACTGATTCGTGTACTTGAGAATTTAACGAATCCAAACATTAATGTTCTCTGCAACTGTCCCACCTCCGTCGAAAGACTCTGTATATAACATATTTATCCCTGAAATACTAAGAAAAAGAAGAAAAAATTCAAGATAACAAATTATTATTCGAAACATTATCCCGAAAACTTTTGAAGCCGATTGTACACTCAAATTTAATATATTTGAAACAGAAAGTATCATATATGTAGGTATTTCAAACAAAAGTTAATTGTTTTTAATAGTTGATTATTTTTCTTCTATTTCTTACGGTTTCTTCAAGATAGATATATTATACAGGATGGCGCATAAGTAACGTTATGATTTAAATCACTTTCACTAATTAAACCATAACGTTACTTATGCGCCACCCTATATATGCAGCGGAGATGATAATGGAGGTATGCAACACAATTGCTGGTAATACGAACATTTGGATTCTCAATTACACAAATCCAGTGTTGTCATATAGGGCTATTAAGCGCAAATGAGGCTTTATCTTTTGTACCAAGCGGCTATTCAATTTTATTCATCGGCTATTGGTACCATGGAGACTATATAAAGGTGATCTAACTCAACGAAATGGTAGAAGTTATATTTACTTTTTATGCCACTAGGGTCGCTAGTTGTTGATAAGAACTCATCCGTACCGAAGTGAAATACCGTACGTTTAGTTTACATCTTCGCATAGCAGAACTCCCACGATTATGAGAGAGTACATATGTATACATTAAGACCTCCTTCTCATACACATTGCTTAATGTATACATATGTACTCTCTCATACTCGTGGGAGATCTGCAATGCGAAGATGTAAATTAAACGTACGGTATTTCACTTCGGTACGGATGAGTTCCTATCAACAACTAGCAACCCTAGCGGTTGCTTACTTCATTTTTATTTATTATACTAGTATAGTATAATAAATAGAAATGAAGTAAGCCAAAAGTAACTAGTTTTATTTCGAAGTGATTATTTTAAAGTATGAAATTTGTTAAAAAAAATTTATTAAATAAAAAACTGTTTAAAAAACATTTAAAATGGGATTTGGGAAGAGTATCTACAGTAAGACAATTGTAAAAGTGGTAGTGCTTGTGACAATAAGCAACGGGATCAATTGGGTTTAAAAAACCAGGACTTTTAAAGTACCAAAACCGAGTAAAATATTCCAAAATTAATTAAATTGTATGACATTATATTAAATATTTATTTTCAGCATTATTATTAATAAATAAAAGTTTGGCATTTAATTTAATATTTGATTCAATAATTTATTTTCATTTTTACAATTTCAACATTACAGGTTACTCTTTAATTATTTGATTTTTTTAATTTATTTTTATGTAATTATTTTGCGAATTTTTTACTACCACTTCAACTTCAACTAATTCCTTATTGAAAAATTGAAATTACTTATCATTTATTTAAAAATTTATTTTATTGGAAAAATACTTAGGCTGGAAATAATTTTTATAATACTATAAATGCGTAATGTTTTTCAATTAAAACTCACGCCTTATACTCTCTGTTCTGTTTCCGGTGCCGATGGAACACTACTGACATCTTATTTTTGCCAATTATTTGTTTACATGGAGTTATGTATCCTTGTTTTGTGGCTATGATTGGTATCATCAACTAGACTACTTTTTTTGTCAGCAAGTGCAATTAATAATAAATAAACTATGCAATTGTGTTTCAATGTTTAAATATTTTTTTCTTATTGAGTAATAAATTATTGTTGTTTTTATTATATAAATTTTTGGTAGATATATTAAATGTAATTCACTTTTAAATTCATTTAAGATTTCCCGCCTTAAGCTACTTGCGCGTTAATAAATGGCACAGGTCAGGGGGACAGGGGGACATAGAGAAAGAAGAAAACACAAAATATAACATATCTCTCTTAGTATTTGAACAATCGAAAAATGTATATAGAGTAAAGTTGTAGAAAATCATGTTTGCTACAATTCATTATTTTCTGATTATTTTTTCTTAAACTCTATTGTGTACAGAGATGATATTTAGGATTTTAACATTCAATCTTAATTTGTATTTCTGTAAACTTGTGCCGATGCACAAGTGCTAGGTGATAAATTATATAGTTTTGGCCATATATTAAGTTTTATTCCCGGTATCCATACACATAAATAAATTCGTAGTGTCTGGCTGAGGTTACTTTTTATCCAGGTTAAAATATTTAGGTCTAAATATTTCAGGTATAAATATATATCAGGTTTAAATATTTCAGTTACTGCGTCAAAACTGAAAAACTGCAGTAATTTGGGGCAAAATAAGGAACTATGCAGATGGACGTGTCACGTGCGGCTTGAAATAATTAATAATAAATAAAGAAATGAATGCTTGAGCGTTTTTGGAAAATCAACCCTAAGGGTAGGGGCGGTTTTGCTATTGTCCTGTATTTTTTAAGTTAGAAACACGAAAATTGTTCTTTCGTTATTAATAATAGCAAATAAAAACATACGTGTTTAGCGTTTTTAGAAAAGCAATCCCTATGGGGTAAAATAGAGTCTGAGAGTTTTTATGGGAAACATGCTTATTTACTTATTTATACTCTTACTAGAGTGGATTATAGGAGATTAGAGTTTATATTGAGGTTCAGTTTTATTTTAGAAGAGATAGTATAAAGGCTATTAATAACAAATGTTTCAAAGTAATACAAGGCCTTTACAATTACAATTTTCTTGGACGAAGCTGCGACGGGTACTGCTAGTATATAATATATACAAGGGCATATTAAGGCTATTTCCGACTTTGTAACGTCTGTCCATCTGTCTATAGAAACGATAACTCACAAACGAAAGGGATAACGAACTGAAATTTTGTGTGTGTGTCTAGAGCTAATAAGTAGATCAAGCTCATTAATGGCCAAAATTGGACCGTGTTTCCCCACGCCAGCAGAACAAGATTGTACCATCTGTTGTTTTTGGGCTCAATTGAAGAAAAGTACTGAAAATAGTGAAAATATAAATAAAATTTCGTAAAAAATTTAATCAATTTGTATAATAAAATAATATTCGACAATGAAAATTTGTTAAGTTTATCGTTATTCAGAAACATTGATGTTTTTTAAGATATTTTTAAGGTACAGATATTGCTACTTCGATATATCATACCATTCCTAGTGATATATCGGCGTATATTTTTTGCTTTGTAAAAACATCAACGCCTAATGCTGGTGACTAGTTAAAATAATATTGTCGTTTATTATTAAAAATATTATTAAAACTATTAATCCCGGAGCTTATTTCTCAGCAACATGTTATTATTAAAATAATATGACTGTTATATCATTAAAATGTATCTGGTCTGTGTCTTTCTTCTCAAAGACATTATCGTATTTTCCTAAAAGATACGCAAATGAGTTCAAACAATTGGGCCAACCATTTTCATTAACACAATTATATACATCCAAATTCAATTTACACAAAAAAGAAAATACAAATTTTAATAAAAATATTTTAAAAAAAAAATTACCTCATGATATTAAGTACTTTGAATTAAATGAAAAATGCCGTAGAAAAAATTTTTTCATTTATTTTCCAAAACCCACGCACCAAGAAAAAATTACACTCGAATCAAATCAACAAACTCTTAAATTTTATTGATCGCTAAAAAAATTATTCACCACTTTAAATCACAATGTTATTTTAAACAATTATAAAAACCGCACTAATCAATATTCAACAAATAGAATCACAATCGAAAATTCCTCCTTGAGATATTCGCTGATTTTAAACAAAATGTAAAAAAAAGAAGAATTTATTGATGTAATGTCGGTCGGCTCAAAACAAAGCGACAATCAAAAACAATATCCTCTTCTCCTGTTACAAATGATTTGTGTAGATGATGATTATACTTGATTTAGAAGAACTACTACAACAATGTACTATATGACTATGAATGGTAGTAATAAATAAATTTAAATTGATGATTGAGCAAACACGTCGGTCAAATATTATTGTGAGGTATATTATTTTATTTGTAATAATTGAATTTATCAAATATAAACTTTAACTACCTCCTCGTTCTGTACTTTATATATTAAAATATATATACGGAGTATAAGAGGAATTTTATTTGATCAAAATCGTCACAATGTCCGGTACGGCTACAGAACAGAGGCACAAACTCTCCCTGGTCAGTAGTCAGTAATAAATAATATTCATTCATGAATGAATTATATTAAATATGCATGATAATATTATGAATATGAATATTCAAGGTTTTTTTTTTTTTACTTTTTTGTTTTCTTCATTTTGGTTTGTGTGAAAAAATTATTTTTGTAGCCAAAAAAACTTCTTAATTAAGCGGCTCCAGGATGCTAGCACCCCATCCATGGAATTTCGAAAAACCAATTATACCATCTAATTGGTCACTAATTGGTCATAAATGTATCAGCGATAGAAAACTTTTTATCGATGTTTTAAGTTTTTTTCAAGGTTTTTTTTCAGGAAATAGGTCTGACCAATTATTTATTGTAACTGACCAATTATCAGTAGATTATTCTCAATCGATTAGTGCCTTTATTTTTTCTCTGTATGGAATATGGGGTGCTAAAATTGATCTTGAAAAAAATTGAAAACATCGATAAAAAAATTTCTATCGCTGCTCAAATAATGGGACTACCTGACCATTTATGACCAATTAGATGGTATAATTGGTTTTTCGAAATTCCATGGATGGGGTGCTAGCATCCTGGAGCCAATTAAGCTCTTTTAAATTTCCCTATTTTTTTATAGTCATAATGTAATCAGAATATCTATACACGTGATGAGTAAAATTAATTGTTTTTAACCCGACTTCAAAAAGGAGGACGGTTCTCAACTCGTCTGTATTTTTTTTTTTTTTAATGTGTGTCCCCTCAGAACTCCGTCGTTTATGAACCGATTTTGAATGTTTTTTTTTGTTTTAAAGGGTTTGGTTTCCCATTGGTCCCATTGTCACCAAATCGCATTCTGATGAGGGGATCCCCGGGAAATCGAGGAAAATCTTCATTTTATATGTGATAACCGATTTTTGCGAAATGTTTTTTTTTAAAGGGTATACTCATTCATAATGGGAAAATAAAAAATTTTTTTAAAAACCGACTTCAAAAAAATTTTTTACAAAAAAAAACCGACCCCAAAAAAAAAAAAATTTTTACAAAAAAAAAACAAAATGCTTGTAAAAAAAACTGAAAACCTGTTATAAAAAAATGCACTAAAATTTAAAAAAAAAAAAACGGATAAAAAAAAGTGATATAAAAAAATGCACTAAAAATTAGCTGGTCGTTTAGTAGGTCTACCCATATTTAGACAAATAAAATCAATTATAGAACTTCAAAGTCACTAAAAAGCAAGAAATAAAACCTATTTTGACAAAATGAAAACCAAATTGTTGTAGAATATTTGATTTTTGAAGTCGGGTTTCCATTTTGTCAAAATAGGTTTTATACATCATATGCTTAAATCGATTTCTGACATCTCTGCGACGATCTCTGACATTCTCTAGACCAATACTCTAACGCTGAGCTACCTGAGATGTTATGGTAATAGAATTCCTATGATCTTTCACTATCTTTTTGATATTGATGTATTTATTGTTAATTTGTTTATTTGCTATTTACATATTTTTTTATGGTAGCTCAGAGGCAGAACATTAGTCTAGAAAGCCAGAGGTCGTGGGTTCGATTCCCAACCTAGATGTATATCGTTTTTCATGTCAACCATTTAATATCAAAGAATGTTGTCCTAAAATGTTTACATAATAGCCCTTAAAAAGGCAAATGTTTAGGTTCTTACTAGGGATTCTCACCGTTTAATGAATGTAACATTTACTTGGTTACGGTTTCGATTTTAAAATTCTTAAATAAAATGGTTTCAAAAAAAAAATGAAAATGGTTTTGGTTACGGTTATTTAGTAAATATAATATTGAATAGGAAATTTTATAAAATAAGGCAATTCCAAGTAATTTAACTGTATTACAAGTTAAAATAAAACTTTTGGTCACTTGTGCCAGGTTAAAGGCTTTATTATAAAGTAAACTAATTGAAAAATTAAGAGTTTTTAATTACATCCAATGAAAAAACAGAATTTTTAGTTCTTGTGTAGCATTTTATTATTAGTTCTCGCTACTAACCACGCCAGCAGTATAGTTGGCTCTAATATATGCTTCTATGCAGGCTCTAAGGAACTGAACTCCATAATACGTATGTCAGTGATAATATACTGTGTGTGTTGGCAAGCTTTTCCAATAGAGAATCAATGTTAAATATTATTTATTACTGACTGTCCGTCTGGTTACTATATGAAGTCAGTCAATACACATATAATGAGAGTTATCACATGTACAGTCATCAACCATACACATATATGCGTATGGTTGTTTGCTTGTCATTTAAGAGTAAGGATTTTGTGATTCACATACTAAAGTTAAGAATTCAATGAACATATTTAACCATTACATGTGTACTGACTGACTTCATACAGTACACACGGCCAGCTAGTAATAAATAATATTTAACATTGATTCTCTATTGGAAAAGCTTGCCAACACAGTCTGTATAAACATTATTTACTAAGAAATCAACAGTGTGATCACGACTAGTCACAAAATTTAAAAGAGACAATTCGCCCTCAGATAAACACACGTTGTGGAATTAATAACTAGTAATATTCGCGCAAAAAATTCGAATTTATGTTTTATGTCATACGTTTAAACTAAAATAGTCGGTTTTGGTGTCGGTTTTTTAAAATTCTATTTATAACGGTTACGATTTTAGTTTCGGTTACTCAATTTAACCGTATTACGGATTAAGTTTCGGTTCGGTTAGAATCTCTAGATTGATAGATAAATATATCTTGGGATCTAAAAAGTATTGCACTTCGATTTTATGGTCCCCCTTCTACTTCAGTCTGACAAGATTCGCTTCTCCCATATGTTGGCAATGGCCAGGAGCTTGCTTATCAGGTCTTCATGAAGGTTCATATATTCGGGGTGAGATGCACCGAATATCTTTTATCTGCTGTAACCCATTGTCCATTGTGTTAATTAAGATTTGGTTATGCTTAATTCTAGCACGGCTTTTTATATTCAGTTCTCTTGCTAAACTCGTCAGTATAGATGGCTCTAGTGTATACTTCAATTTAGACCATTTCTAAACTATAGGATAGTGAGTCCGTAAATAATGGAGGTCAGTGGTTTTTTCATATTGTAAAAGAATTCATTGTCATAATGTCAATAAATAAAGCAGATATATAAATATAACCTTAAAAAAATTGCCACTTAATTAGTATGATTTCTTACAAATAAACCGCACCTCGTAAAAAATGATAAAAATTATTTCAATAATTTGTTAAAAATGCTACATCAAAAATTCAAATAATTTTTATTGATAAAAATACATCCAAATATATAATCTTATGTCACGCAATTATTTAAGGACGTTCATGCATGAGGCTTGATAGTAGAGTAAAAAAAATTTTTTTTAGGGAATTGAATAGCTCAATTATGTAGTTATCCTCCCTCAAAAATTTAAAACCTGTTGGCGAACATTTCAAAGAGTAATTATCGATTAAAAATCAAACTTTTAACACAGCGTCATATGGAGAACACATTTTTTTTTGTACTTAAAATTACAATTAACTATATTATTAAAGTCATACACCATAATAAAGAATGTTTATAGATATTTATGAAATATACAGTTTATAAAATTGCACTAAAAAATGGTGTTCACGAATGTTTTTTTAGGTTTGTTATTGCCACCATATTTTGAAAACTGGCGACAGCGCACAGTAAAAATATATACACATATACACAAATATACAGCATAGTTTATTGTCAGATCTGTCACATCAAGTCAAATCAATTTCTAATTTACGATAAGATAGTACTCAAAGTCCTCAAGTAGTCAATTTGTGTACGTTTTTAAAATTTTTTGCAGTCAATTTATGCAGAATCCATTCGTTATTAGCAAAATTCTCTTCAATAAAAATTGATCATCATAACAACACTTATAGTATGTAAATATATTTTTTTAACCGAAGGGGCTCGGCACAAATCAACTAAGAAATTTCTATTAAAAGAAATTATTTTTATTATTAGTTTATTTATTATTAGTTTATTTTTATTAAAAAAATTGTATAATTTTGTTTTTAGAAGTCTGATGTCACAATTGTCCTTTTTAAAATCCTAAATAAATTTTATTAAAGTATGGTAGTTTGAATAATTAGTCATATTCGATATATCCATTATTCATTTATTTTTAAATAGTATTCTATTGTTTTATTTCACATCTATGATTTTGTAATACGAAAATTTGTTGTTGAATATGAATTTATTAACGTTGAAATTAAAATATTTTCGGGTAAAGATGCCTTTTTTATTTAAAATGACCCAAAATACCTAAAAACTTTACATATTTTGACTGATATCCATCTCTCTCTAAAGATGTCGAAATACAAAAAACGTGTTCACTGCGCAAAGCATAACTCAGCACCAATCAGGTGCGGTCTTAGAATAGCATCTAAAGTCGGCCGAACATATATAAGTAGCGTAAAACCAAAATAGTTTGTGATACTGTCACCAAATTAGTAACAAGTAACATATCCTGCGACAATATAAGAGTAATTTTAATAAGAGTAAAATTAGCAGGAATAAATGTGAATGAAGGAAATTTTAACAAGAGCAATTTCAATATAATTTAAAATTTATTATATTTTAAATCTAGTATATATTTTAATCTAGTTAATTTTCTATTTATTTTTATTTTTGTCTGTTGATCTCGACTTGATAACTATCTCTAATTGTCAAAGAGTAAAGTACGACTAGCTAATTTATACTGATGATGACTACATTGTAGTCGAAATACGTATTTATAATACAAAAAACTGATCTAGGTAAAGGGGACGAATTTGAAATTTTATGTTAATATTTTAGTCATTTAGTTATTCGGCTTAGTTTAAAAAAATTGGTACGAGATAATTTACTGCTAAAAGTTATTTATGTACCGGCGAATGTTTTAGAATGTAGTAAAAATAATATAATAAATTTATTAATATCAAAATACTCACAAGCCAAAATTTTCTACCTTTGATGTAGTAAGCCGATGTAATATTACATGACCGTCTGGGTGGAAATTTTTCCTTAATTTAACTATCACTTAAAATGAATAAATCGGGCCGCCCAGAAATTGTACGGTCGTAACAAATCAATAAATTCCATCGAAATCAGATAAATCTGGTTTTAGATAAATTTTGGGTGGCATATTGCGGATAACAGATTTTGTTCATTCGATTTATGGATTCTACGTACTTTGAAACTCAAACAACAATTTTTAAAAGATGGGTTTAAATAGTTCTACCCCAGGCTCGATTAGAAAGGTATTACTAAAAATAAGTAATTGTATTATTTAAATTAAAATAATATTTCCAAAACATAATAAAATTTCAAATGATGAAAACAAAATTATATTTATAACTAGAAGTACCAGTTGTAGCTTCGCCTACAAAAATTGCAACTGTAAAGACCTATTACTTTGAAACACGTATGTTTATTTAACGTTTATGCCATAGGTGGGCAGAGTTTGATTTCACAAGCTCTGAGTGAGAGGTAGGAAGAGAGATAGAGTAAATACAGGGTACCTACCAATTATTATTATTTTCTTTTTTTAATTAAAACATTTTCTGAAAAAAATATAATAATACCAACTCTTTTTTATGGTCACTATTATACAAAGTAAATAATACATACAATACATTGAATACATACTCTGGAATTTTGGGATGGTAATTTGGGGCATAAAATGTACCTTTTTAATATATTTGTGTATGAATAAAATATAAATGTTATGTAAATTATAAAATATAAATCTTTTGATCTTTTACGTTTACCGCTTGACAATTGTAAACCGCTTGTAAATTTTTTGATGGTTTAGCTTTAGTTTAGATTTTAGAATTAGATTTTTGGGAATTCCAAATAATTTGCCTAAACTATTCATATCGGAGAACTAATAAACAATTATTTACCTGATTTAAATATTTTTTCTTAGTAGGGAGTATAGTGTCATGGGAATTTGATGACACTGGATACAATAAACATGCCAATGATAAAACTGGGTGGGGGGGGGGGGGGGGGGGTATTAATTTGTTACTAATTTCTAAATGGTTAAAGTTTACAAAAAGTGGAAATTATATGTTAGCTTACTCAACTTGACTGAGTTTCTTCAAGTTAGTCTACTTTGAATTAAAAAAGTGAAAAGTACTATTCTTGCTAATGAAAATTATTTTTCGCATAATTTCTTTAAAAAAATTAAATAAAAGTAGTGATTTTAGTGAAACGGTAATTTTACAATTTAATGATCGATTTAAAGATTTCGAAAATATAAATGTAATGAGTGATTTTTTAGTGGCCTGTTTTATTAGAAAATTTAAAATTCCCGCTTTAATAGATATTTATTAAACGAAATGATTAATCTTCCAACAAATTATAATTTATTAGGAGCCATGAGCACAAGCTCAAAAAGTATTTGGGAAATCATCGCAGAAAACCCATCTTCGTTTGAATATCCGGAATTATTAAAAATAAATAAATAAAAAACTTAGTTGTTTTTGTAGTTGTTTCACATCTTCTTATCTATGTGAATCGGGAATTTCACATATGAAACATATAAAATCAAACAAATTATTGGGCAATAATCGGTAAGCAACCTGTATTGAAACATCGTTTCGTCTTACTTCAAAACATACCTTTCTTACTTACTCTCACTTTCTTATGGGGAGCCCCGTGGCTCCGGAGAGCCGTCTATGTCCACCAGCTTTATGATATCTCTTCAAAAATAAAACGGAACCTCAACACAAACTCTAATCTCTTATAACTTACTCTAAGTGGTTGATTTTCTAAAAACGTTTAGCACGTTTTTTATTTGAATGATAGTCTAAATAGCAAGTTTTTATTTTTTAAAAAGTAAAGAGGATCTTATTAAAAAAAATGCTATCCCCATACAAACTCTCAGCCTCTATTGAAGCCCCCCCCCCCCCTTAGGGGTTTAATTTTCAAAAAACGCTGTAAGACGTATTTTTTATTTATTATAAATAGCCTATAACAAACTTTCATCGCCCATTTCATCTATTGATGATTTTCCATAAACGCTGAAACACGTATTTGTTTTTATTATTATTAGTAGCCGAGATACCTTAAAAAAAAACGGGACATCAAAACAAACTTTCACAGTTATTAGGGGTTGATTTTCCAAAAATGCTAAAGCATGTACTTTTTTATTTATTATTTTAAGTCACGCGGAACATGTCCGTTCGCATAGCTCCTTATTTTGCATCAAATTTCTACAATTTTTTAATTTATATGCAGGAACACTAAAAATTTTCGCTATAAAATATCCCGTCAAAATTGGTTAAGCCGTTTCTGAGATTAACCCGGACAAAGAAGCCGACAGGCAGACAAACAAGCAGACTGACAATATTAAAAAATTTGGGTTTTGGTAACGTGCAAATAATAACTAACTATAACAGCTTAAAAAAAGACTTTATTTCGAAACCACTGGCAGACACTTCAATTGTATTTATTTGTATAGATAGCAATAGGAATATTTCAAAATTTGCGAGACTAGGTCAAACAAATTAAATTGAGAGAAAAAATCAATATAAAAAATTTAATTGCAGTTCAATGAATTGCCAACCACAAGGCCGAAATGTAAATGTTATTAAATATTATAAAATGATTTTTTATAACCGGTATATACAGAGTGTCATTTCAAAACTTACTAGCTTTATCTCGGGCAATTTTTGTCTAATTATCTGTGGGAGAAAAAGTGGTATAATCAATTTTTAAAGAGTCCTTTTCAATTTTGTTTAATTTAAATAGGAACATGCATGTTTTGTTACATACTAATATTAATAATTAAAAAATAATATTTTTCTGATTTCTTTATGAAATTGCCCGGCTTTTTCAGCTAGTAGTATATGTTTTTACAACGTTCCTGAATCCCGGACTCAAAACTTTTTAAAAAATAAAATTGGAAAAATATTCTATACATTTCTTTCAAAAACAAATATTTTATAGAGTGAACTTAACTAACTAATTTAAGAAAAAAAAACATATTTTGCGGAGTTTTTAAAAATCTATTGATATTTAGTGGTAATAACTGCGAATCTTCGGAACTACCTTATGACATGTTCTGTACAATGCCATGTATTGTTAAAACAAAGAAGGAATAAAGATTGAATTGAATTGAACCCAAAAATATTGAACAATCACTGTCAAACCAATTTATGCATAGTACAACATACAGTAAATTGTATTATAAATGTTAAAACACTTAATATGTTTTACTAGATATGTTCAATCCGCATAGTTAGTTGTAAATTAATCACATTGTATTTTATACTTTTTTTAAAACTATAACGAGTGTTTAAACTATTACCTTAAACTTCAATTTTCAATGGTATGAAGCTTTTATAAAGAATCTAATTACATTAGAATCTCATTAATCCGACACTATTAAGAATTAGAGGGTGCCGGATTATTGGAATGTTTGGATTACTGGATTGTATAGAAAAATTTATAATAAATAAAATAAAGCATTTCATAAAGGGGATATATGCGCGGAACAGGAGTAGGTAGCGGTGACGAAGGCGCGGGCGGATGGTGTCGGATTATTGGAAGTGCCGAACTATTGAAGTGCCGGATTAGTGAGACTACTGTAATTTTAAAATAGACCTCTATGGGCCTTCATGAGGAAAATTATTAATAATAAAAATGTTTATTATGTTGCACTCAATCTAGAAAAAATTATCAGTTTTTTTTTCAAATATTATTTTCAAACCCAGTTTATATAATATATAACAGGGTATATTAAATTTAGTTACGACTCTGTAACTGCCGTCAGTTTGTCCGTCAACACGCTAACTCAAACACAAAAATAGATAACGAGCTGACATTTTGTCTGTGTGTTCTAGAGCTAAAAAGTAAGGCCGTCTATGGGCAACAACGGACCGTCCTTTTACCCGCCAGGGGGTTAAATATCCATCTTTTAAACTGTAACAGATTTGTGTTTGCAATTTTTATCATAAGCACAATTTATGCCGGGTATTTAAGCAATTAACTCAGTTAGTTATTATTTTAACTTGTTTTTTTTTCTTCATTTTACTTAATTGACATCATATTCTTAATATTTATACACTTTTTAAATTTCTGGAAATAAATAAGTAGGTATGTTTAAGAAAAAAATTTTCCTACAGTAATTTTAATAGTAAATATTAATATGGAATAAAAGATGCATGTAGATTAAACTATGCCATTTCCCCCTGAATATAATTAAATTCACATCGAAACATTTTTTGATCAGACAAAAATCTAGAGCAAGGTAGTGCGCAAGGCCGAGTTTTAAAATTACCCGAGATATTCAGCTGGCAATTTTTGAAAATAAACATCCTATATATAATATACAAAAAAGTATCCTCTCGACTTTGTAACCTGAATTTTTTGGTATAGGTGTTCACAAAAATAAATAATTAGTTCAAACCAAACCAAACAACAAACCAAAATTTTGTGGTGTGTGTTCTAGTGGTAAAATGTGAAGTCAAGTTTGTGAATAGACAAAATCGATCCGTGCATGCCCTCACCAGATAGGAAAATTTAAAGAAACATTTTTCCTTTTTTAAAAATAAACTAATTTTGTTTGAAATTTTGTATTCATAAAGGAAATAGTTTCGCTACAATTTCAGCTGAACCATCTACAATTACTCTTGATTACAAAAGATGTATGTGCATTTATGATTTGTACTTTATATACAACTAAGTACAACTAAGTATACACCGAATATTTAACCAATTAACTCAATTAGTTATTATTTTCACATGTTTTGGTATTCTTTTGAAATAATTATCAATAATAATAGTAATCAAATATCTATTGATATGTGTCAATAATAGATGCCCAACTAGTGGTCAAAATGAGAACTAACTTCCCCGAGTCAGCTGTTCAAAGGACTCAGGAGCCAGGATTTTTCCAAGATAAACGAGTAATCAATGTGTAAATCGTAGAGCATTCCAGACGTTCGTTTTCATTATTTTCCAAAATTGAATGAAAATTTCCTGAAAAGACAAAATCATTTTATTGATTACGAAAACGTGTGTTTTCGAAACATGTGAGAGTGTGTTTTAAAAATTATAAAATTATACAAGAAAGTACATCCAAGTTCACCCTGCATTTTACAAATATTGATTACATTTTACAAGGTAAATTCATAGTTGCTTATATATTCGTATATTGATTTAAAAAATCGATTATATTTTTTTATATTTATTATAGAAAAAAAGCGTGTTTATGCAACATCATGTCTTAGAAACATTTGTTCATATACCTTCCAACAAGTTGTGAAAACTTAATTTCATTTTGTGATGTCCTCGAGAGAAAATGTCTGACACAGGTGAATTTTGTACCACCATTGTTGTTGGTTTTTTGACGAAGAAGAAGTTTTAGTTTAAAACGGAAAAGGAAGCAGAAGATCTGAGTGAAGAATTGGTTGATGATGAGGAGCGTATTTAGTCATGATCGCTTGGTTTCAGAGTATAAGATAACTACAGCTACTGACCACAAAAACCACCTTCGACATTCGGAGAGCTGCATTTTGTGGTTTATAGTCAAAATCTAACATACACGTTCAAATCGCTTGTCAAGGGCGGAAATGAGGCGCAATAAAAATCGATCACGGCCGATTTCTTTCAAACCGTTGTGCATCAAATTGTTTGCGCAAACAGGTTGTTCCACAAATTACTTGATCGTGTGTGAGAGCCTTAAAGTTAGGTATAAAAGAAAAAAGATATAGATGAAAGGTTATAGAAATATTTCGGTGCACAGAGGGTGGACACATTACTAATTAAATTATCTATTGAATCGATCGTTACTTGACGAAAATCCATTATAATTATTAATTTATGTTATGTAATTAAACGCAACGTTAGCCACTTAATGATTTTACCGAACAAATTGAAACGTTCCTGACTATATATAAATTAGAGCCAGAATCCTTTAAGAATTAATCCTTTAGTCTAGCTAATCGCTTCGACATTGGCTAGACTAAAGAAGGATTAAATGCCTTGATTGGGCCTTGCCTAATTTTCGAAAATACGAATTAGTAAAAGAACTGCTCCTTTTAAAGGTTAGAAATCAGATAACCGAGAAAATCAGAGTTGAACTATATATATTGAGATAGTAAATAAATCCGGTTTTTAGCTAAAGAAAGTTGGAGGAAAAATTATTTACCCTAGTAAAAGGAACTACCATTCAGAAGATGTCTTTCAGATCGTTTGATCATGGCGAACCAAATTCACTTCGTGGGACCACCCTTGATTGCTGGACCGGGCAAAGAACATCAACTTTAACCTCTATTGCGACTGAGTGAAGAAGTTCTTTTAAATAATACTCAAAAAAAAATATAGTAAGGACCTAACATTTTACTATAAAAAACCAAAATGTACCTGTATCAATATCGACTAACTAATACAAATAGCAATGTATCCGCACGAGAGACTGATATAACGATTGTAAATGGTTACATGCGTCTTTGTCCCCGGGGAAAATATCCCTGCCAAAATATCCCCGGGACAAAATATCCCCGGGACAAAATATCTCCAGACAATATATCCGCAAAACAAAATGTCGTATGACAAAATATCCCCTGACTAAATATTCACACGACACAATATACTCGAAGATAATAGCTCATAGATAATATATCTTAGTAGGAGAAATAAAAAAATTTTTCGTTTTTCGAATTTTGGGAATTTTTTTCTCGAATTCTAATAAACCGATTTGAATGTTCATGGGCTCATTTGTATTTTTTTTTATAGAATTGAATATTTTGTATAGAATTGAAATATTCTTTATAATTTTTAAAATTTTTAGTTTTAAAAAAGATATTAAGAAAAAACGCTTTTTTGTTATAAACAAATACAATTTCGACCCTGTTCCGTCACGAGTCGGAACGTAAAAACTTAGGGTCATATTCAGGACATCAAAATGAATAGATTTAAATAAAAAATTGCGGTTCCAAGCAACCTACCTGAAAAATACTAATTTGACTCTAGTTGTATTAAATAACATACTTATAATCACTAATTAAGTTTATTATCACAAAATTCATCAATGTTACGTTATTCCACTATCATTTATATGGTAGTGGAAGTGTCAAAATTTTTATAGTGAGTTAATATATTTAGTTATAGTAGAAATACAACAATATTGAGATCAAGAATTACTATAAAACGATTAATAATAGGGCCGTGCTATTCGAACACAGGTGGGTCTCCAGAGTGAGTTGAAATAGATTAAACTAACGTTCAGATATTGTGGCAAAAACTATTGAAATTTAATAAGGTAACTATTCCAACTGAGTACTTTAGTTTTTGCCGCAATATGTGAAACATATCGCACGGCTTTTCGTGCGGGGGCCAAAAAACACGCAAACCCGATCAACTCGGGGTATGACCGATGAAGTGGAAGGTAGTAGTACTCGATTATAATAGTTTTACCTTTTTAATTTCAATAATTTTTGATACTATATCTCAAATATATAAAACGCCTTTTAGTGCGGGGGCCCAAAAACACGCAAACCCGACCAACTAGGGGTATGACCGATGAAAAATATATTATAATGGCTTTAAACGCGATTGTTGTGACTGAAATATTTTAAATACATATAGTATACACGGTAGTAACTACAATGGCAAAAAGACGGTCAAATATTCTGTCGTAGGAATATTTTAGCTCAAAGATATATAGTCTGGATATATTTTGTCTTAGGGATTTTTTGTCTCAGAGATATTTTGTCTGATGGTATTTTGTACCGGGCATATTTTGTCCGAGGATCAAGACGCCTGCTACGAATATAACGGCACTTGACCACAAAAGTTGATGCCATTTGTTTTAAATTTTATAGTTGATTTGTGCCTTATTTATTCGATTTACTCAATGTTTATAATGAAAAACTTTTATTTGAAGCATTTTTTCGAAAACCGAATGAAGGCACAAACTAATTATAAAATTTTAAAAAATGACATCAACTTTTGTGACCAAGTGTACAATAATACCTAAAAATGGGCAATAACCCCAGATATATTTACCATATTTATCGATCAACATTTTTAAATTTTGAATAGAAGAATAACGAAGAATATAATTCTCTACATGAGCGTTATATGGAGAATTGTATAGAGATATACATCTCTATACAACTAATATTGTATCCAAGATTCATTGAAAAATTGTATAACCAATAATATTTTTAAGAATACCCAAGATTGATTAAGAATATTAACGATTAACGTTTCGAATGACAATTAAAACTCGATGAACTTTTCGTACTAAACGCATTAATTCTCACGAGCACCTCAAGGGTAATCAAAATAAAAATAACTAGGAGCAATTAAAGCATGATAGATTGTAGAGACTACCCTGGACGGGCTACACTTCGACCATATGGTCCAATGTGATGCCTAAGGATGTGAGGATGTGAGTGGAATGGAAGGAATTTTGTGTATAGACTAGGAATTGGTAGGATATGCGGCTGCAACCGACTATGATAGGAACTATGCCGATATTCATCTGGAGTTCGTGAAGGAAACTGCTGAAAATCTTCTTAAGCATAGCATAGCAGAAAATCTTCTCAAGCATAGCCGGTTACTTCGTTCTTGCCCATACGCCGACAGTTTAGTCAATTAACCGCCCTTTTTTTTTCTTAATGAGTGACAAACTGCCGATGTCGGGATTCAAACCCATACCCTCCCAGCTTCCAAGTAGGGATACTGCGCGGGCACAACGCCTTAGACCGCTCGGCCTCTTTGATTTGTAATTAAAGCACAACAGGTGACTTACAAAAAATATCAAATACCAATACAGATACGAGTCATAAAATTTAAGCATCATTGAAAACCATGTTGCACATGTGTGTACAAATCCAAATGTGGATAATCGATGAATTATCATAGATTTTAATGCCGGCAGTACACACTCGGCGAGGCATAACGAGCACGAGAGTGTATTCACAACGCTTGGTCTGCCTCGTATCGCCTCGTCTCGTCAACGCTTCATTAAAAGTCGGGTTTTTGACACGAGTCAAAGGAAACGAATGATGACTACAAGCACCCTGAGGATACTCTCGTCTACATTCGATTCAACATTGGACCGTCATTTTTAAATATTCAACTATCAACCGCTTTAATTGCACCCATTAATCTTAATAGTATAACATGAAAATAAATAAAAACTGTATAAATTTATGAATATTTTTTTTATTCTTAAAATGTCATTACTCATTTGAATAATAATTATTTTTAATAGTTTAATCAAAAAATGACTACTCCGCAATTTTTAATTAAAAAATGTGACTTTTCAGGTATACCAACGTAATTTCTGGCCAAGCCACGTTGACTAACTGACGGGAACTGTATTGCCGGTTGAACACTCGGCGAGTGTGTACACAACTCCACTCGCGGCTCATCGCCTTACGAGTGTATCGCCGAAACCTTATCCGAGTGTGAACTGCCGCCATAAAAATTCATAACATCGATGCGTTGTAGTATTTAGAACAATACATGTGTGCATAAATTAAAAAAATAGTTATCAACATATTAAAAATTTGAACATGTCAAGCATGGAGATTACACAAGGAGATCGAACTCCATGTAAACAAATAATTGACAAATATAAGATGTCAGTAGTGTTCCTTCTACACCGGAAACAGTGGAGAGTGTATAAGGCGCGAGTTTAATTGAAAATTTATGAATATTTTTTTTTATTCTTATAATGTCATTACGCATTTGAATAATAATTATTTTTAATAGTTTAATCAAAAAATGACTACTCCGCAATTTTTAATTAAAAAATGTAACGTTTCAGGTACACCAACGTAATTTCTGGCCAAGCCACATTGACTAACTGACGAGAACTGTATTGCTGGTCGAACTCTCGGCGTGAGTGTACACAGCTCCACTCGTGGCTCCTCACCTTACAAATGTATCGCCGAAAGATTAACCGAGTGTGTACTGCCGACATAAAAATTCATAACATCGATGCGTTGTCGTTTTTAGAACAATACATGTGTGCATAAATTAAAAAAATAGTTATCAACATATTACAAATTTGCTTGGCATGCATGGAGATTACACAAGGAGATCGAAATCCATGTAAACAAATAATTGACAAAAATAAGATGTCAGTAGTGTTCCTTCTACACCGGAAACAGTGGAGAGAGTATAAGGCGCGAGTTTAATTGAAAAACATTACGCATTTATGTAGTATTATAAAAATGATTTGCAGCCAAAGTATTTTTTCAATAAAATACTTTTTTTATTTAATAAATAATAAGCAATTTCAATTTTTTCATAAGAAATTGTTGAAGTGATAGTTAATAAATTCGCAAATTAATTACAAAATAATTATAAGACATCTAATAATTAATTAGTAACCTGTAAAGTTGGAATTGTAAAAATGCAAATAAATTATTGAATCAGATATTAAATTAAACTTTTATTTATTAATAATAAGATAACAAATGACAAATAAACAAAACGACAAATATAATACTGTAATAAATTTTTTAATAATTTATAACTTTGTTTTAAAGTTTTGATCTTTTCTGTTTTCAATTGATTTTTTCTATTAAAAATTTTACTTAAAAAATGGAGCCTTATCGTACTGTTCATTCTGTACTGTTTCTCATTTAAATTTGTTGACAGATTAATGACCCATTGCTGAAGTTTTCTTGGGCTCTATTTAATATAATTTCATACAATTTAATCAAGTAAATATTTTGGAATATTTATACTCACTTTTGGTACTTTAAAAAATCCTGTTTTTTTAAACCCAAATGATCCCGTTGCTGATTGTCTACAGCACTACCACTTTTACAATTGTTTACTGCAAATACTCTTCCCATTTAAAATTTTTTATAGACAGTTTTTTATTTTATAAATTTTTTTAAACAAATTGCATTACTTCAAAATAATCCCTTCGAAATAAAATTGATTACTTGCTTACATCACTCTTATTTACTATACTATGTTTACTTCGGTGCAAAAGGACAACTAGCGACGCTATTGGCACAAAAAGTAAATATAACTTCTACCATTACGTTGCCATATTTTGTCAATTCTCCCGTTTGAGTTCGATCTCCTTGTGTAGTCTCCATGATGCCAAGTATTTAACCATTTTCAATTATATATATATTTTTTAAAACTATTTTTGTCACCACCCAAAAATATTAGTAAATTTTATCGAGGCAAGATCTATCCAATGCCCCATAAAAAGTAAAATTGTGTGGTAAAATTTAAACGTATCTACCCCTGACCTCCACCATTCTATATATGGAGAAACAAAAAGTTGTTTCGCTAAGTTGACTGTCAACTTAGCACAACAACACATTTCTCCGTCGGATGAAGAACGACAAAATTTGTATTAACACAACTAATTCCCGACAAAACAGCGGCAAATTATGAGCCAATTTAAAAATTTATTGTTCAGAAACAAAAAAATTGTTTCGCTATATTAACTGTCAACTTAGCACAACAACACATTTATCCATTGAATGAAGATCGACAAAAAATTTTTTACACAACTAATTCACGACAAAATAGCGTCAAATAAGGCGCCTACATTCGATTCAATTTGAAAAACTTGTTGTGGTAAGTTAACAGACATCTGATAAGCGGCGCACTTTGATAAATTAATTTAAATTATTTTTTCTGGAATTTTTTTACATTTCAAGTAAATTTTTATATTTTTGTAAATGTTTTCGTTGATATGGGGTTAAAATTGTAAAAGAAAACCTTTTCTTTTACGGAAGAAAAAAATTAATTTTAAAAAAGACACATTTTCATAAGTTTTAAAATTTTAAAAAAAAATTATTTCGAAATTTTTGGAAGGAATTAAACTTTTAACAGTGGATATTACCTCCTTTTGCTCTATTGACTGCTTCAAGCCTTGTGGGACACTTTTAATTAAGTTCGCTACGACATCGTGGGTGATTAGGAGCTCCCTTTCCTGCACTAAAGCTATTAGGAGCCCCTGTGAGCAACCAGGAGGGTTAATTCATCCTCTTATACGTCGGACAAGTTTTTTCCAAAACTATTCTATGGAAGTTCACTCTGGGCTTCACGTGGTGGCCATCTCAAAATCAGAATTTCGATTGTTTTATTTTAATGTACACCATAAATGTACATTAATCGTTTTTCAGCTGCTTTTGAGATTGCCCAATGCCTGCCATATCTTTGTAATACAGATCATGTTATAGTTTGTACACAGATGTTAAGCCCATTACACAATGAAAAAAATAAGGTATAAGATATAAGGAATAGTGGAATCCACCAGATGGCAGAACCGTTGATCAATTCACAATTCAAAAATAAGGAATAAGGAATAAGATATAGCAACAGAATTTCCGTCGCGTTGGATATCTATTCCTTATTTCTTATTACCAGCCAATCACAATGTTATTTGCGCACACACCAGCGGCTGGCATTCAACCGCTGTGATTGGTTGAATATTATATCTTATCGCCCATTGTGTTTTGGTCGCTGTGCTATTTCTTATATCTTATATCTTATTCCTTATTTTTTTCATTGTGTAATGGCCTTTACAAATTTAATGTTACATGCATGAATTAAACGCGATTTCTTTAGGACTTTGCATGGCAATCCAGTCATAAATTACTACTTTGTGCTAATCTTTCACTTGTACTTGGTTCAATTAACAGATGAGCTTAGAAATCATGCAGTGGAATCTTAAACTATGAAGATTGACTGGTATACTTATTGTTGATAAATATGCACAACCCATGTGTGCTAAAAATTTCCGCTCTGAGTCACACAAATAAAAATATATATAGTTACAATATGTTTCAGCAAACTGAAGTTTTATAATAATTTTTGAAGTAGTGATGAATCCGATCAAAAACATAAATGTAAAAAAGGGCCGAGTTTTCGAGGAGATACTCCATATATTAGTTGCTCCTTAAAAAGTGATAAAATTCACCATTAAAGAGCCGAGCTACTAGAAAGTAAATAGCTCGGTAAACTATTTACCAAGAAAATTAATGAAGGGTAAATTAATTAAATGTAAGAAAAAATTTGAATAAAAATTTATATTTTAAAACTTGACGCATCAAATTTTAACAATGTCAATTTTCAAATTAACGTGCAAATACATATAAATGTATATATACCATATGTGTCATCCAATCAGAAGAGACTATCAACAAATATCAACGAATCAGAAAGGACTGTATAATATATATGCTTCACAATGTTAAAATTATCAAAACAAAAGAAATTTTTAGTTTTCATAATTTTTCTGTCGGTTTGGGTACTATATCTACCTGTATGCCAAATATCAACTTTTAAGAATATCAGGAGAATATTATGATATACTAGCCGCATAAGAAACAGGAGTCCCGCTATTTTACGATTTTTTAACTGAAATAACTTTTTAACGGTTAATTCGTTAACGATAATTGAAAAAATATGTTTCTTATAATTCCGTAAAAAATTTCTATATTCGAAAACTCACCACTGTAGCTCTTTTCGTTCAAAAGTTATAGTACCCGAAAAATGGTCTAAATTAAGGTGTAGTAATAGCACTGTGAGCACGAAGGCCAAAGACTCCTTGAACTCGGCCTTACGCACTTCCGTTCTCTAGATAAAGGAAAAGTAGGCGTAAATCTGTGTTACATAACATTTTCAACCGTTTGTAACGGTTGAAAATATTGATCATAGAAAAAATCTTGTGTTCATAAAATGACACAATAACTAAAAAACAAATAGAGATAACGAGCTGAAATTTTGTGTGTGTGTTCTAGAGTTATAGAGTAGCGTCAAGTTAGTGAATGGACAAAATCGGTCCATGTTCGGGCAAAATGGGCAAAACAGCATAACTTTGAAACCATAAGAGATATAACATAAATTTAGTATATACTAAGTATTCAAGCAATTAACTCAGTTAGTTGTTATTTTTACTTGTTTTAACTTGTGTTGGTTGATTTTTGATATTATGTAATCTTGAGCAGTAAAGTTTGTCGAAGAAATGAAAACAATTTATTTTTAACCAAAGGATACTCCAATTTCTAGTGACGTTGTACTTTTTTATTTACACACTTAATTAGGGTATTTCCAAACTATATCAGCTGATCGGGTACCCGCGCGAAAAGAACTATATAAAAAATTATATGTGTAAAAAAAATATGTTTGTACTCCTGCGCGTTGTTGAAAACAAATGTTCCCATTCGTCACATAACATATCACGCATATACTAGTCATCATACATATACTAGTATATAATTTTACTACTTTCAAACAGCTTTCAAACAGGTACTCTGGATGCCAACTGAACCATAAAAAATAACCTTCTGCTGCGGACATGAAAAAAATGCACTTTTTTACGCATGTTTTATCAAAAAACTAAACAACCCGATGGTCATTCTCCCGAAGTTTTAAGGAAAAATATTTCTAAGGAATTGAGGAAAGTATGTGTCGAATTTCATAACAACCGTTACTATATTGAGACAATTCAAAGTAAAACCAGTCAGAATCGTGCATTTTATTTCACCATATTTATGAAGATGCATGTTAAATTTCTTCAATTTACCTACATAACGATTTTCTCAAAAACGCCGTGGTGATAATTTCTCAAAAAAATTCAGCTGATTTCTGAGTATTCATTTTACTAATATTGTTAATTTCGTGAAGTACTTGACAACCTAATAATAGTTTCGAAATACCTTAATAATACATTTACGGAAAATGTTCTGTAAGCAACGAAAAATGATATCATGAGTTATAATAGGCAACCGTTATTCTGAAACATTTTGTAGTATTATTGTTTTTATACAATAGACAACAAAAGTGGCGTTCTTTTTTCAATATTTTATAAATGATTTGGACCGAATTCATTTGGATTTTGAAAAAATCTTTCAAATAAAAGGTGTTAGTATATTTGTCATGAACAACTTTTATTCGAAGTATTTTTTCGAAAATCGAACGGATAATGTACAAATCAATTATAAAATTTCGAAACAAAAACGTCACTAATGCTGGCAATAGTACATCTCAATAACAATTAGATTAAAAACATTTGTAAAGAATACTTAATTCGATAATTTAAAATGATTAAGTTGCTTAAAATGTTTAGTAGTTACTCAGTACCTTCTTATACAATCAACAAATATACGTTTGATTGATTTAAATTCGTGATATACTTTACTCGTGCTTTATTTCTGTAAATTTGTTCCGATACAATCTTTGTTTTAATGGAACAGCTGACAGTGGACAAAATTTAAGTGTAAAGGAATAACGTAAACAGTACATTTACTTTTTTTAATGGGTATAATTGGGACTTGTTAAGGAAGGTGCAAATTACAGAAAGGATTTCAAAAATTATTTAAAGATAGGAGATGAGAAAAATAGGAACAAAAACTCCCATACGGGAGCTAAATATTATTGGTCCATGTTGATTAAGGGTCGGCCAATCGAAGGTGACTAAATATGTCGACGTAATTGTAGAAGTTATATTTACTTTTTGTGCCACTAGCGTCGCTAGTTGTCCTTTTGCACCGAAGTGAATATAGTATAATAAATAGGAGTGAAGTATATATTTGTCATTTTGTCAGACTTATTATTAATAAATGATAGTTTAATTTAATATCTGATTCAATAATCTTCTAATTTGATTTTAATAATTTTAATATAATTTATTTCTACATAATTTATTTTCATTCCAACTTTACAGGTTATTTAATTATTCGATGTTTTATAATTAGTTTGGTTTTTTAATGTTATGTAGTTATTTTGCGAATTTTTAAATATCACTTACCTACTTCAATTAATTACTTTATTTCATTTATTAAAAAAAGTATTTTATTGGAAAAATACTTTAGCTGCAAATAATTTTTATAATACTATATAAATGCGTCATGTTTTTCAAATCAAACTCGCGACTTATACTTTCTCCACTGTTTCCGGTGCAGAAGTAACACTACTGACATCTTATTTTTGTCAATTATTTGTTTACATGGAGTTCGGACTCCTTGTGTAGACTCCATGGTGATATGGTTAATACTATTGTGATAGCTACATCTACATGTAGTAACATGAACAACAAGTATTCGATGTAGATGGTCTGGTAAAAAGTTGTGTCCCGTTCTGAGACGGCCTAACGTAGCAATAATTTTTTTGATCACATCCCATTTATGGAAGTAGTCCCTTAGTTAATACCTCAGTCCGATCATATAAAAGACAAAACTTTTTTTAAATCATTGTGAGACACGCACCAAATTAGCAACGAGTAACATATCTTTATAACAGTTCTAGGAATTGGGGAACAATATGAGGTTTAATTTCCAAAAAACCTAGAGTTCTCTTTGATAATCGTAATAATTCTTATATCTGCAAAAACTGTTTTCAGGTTTACAAGTAGATAAATACGAGCAAACAAATTTCCATATTCGTTAGAAGATCTATAACTCAATTATGTTCATATTCGTTCGTTAGTAATACAATGAATAGGCTATATACAGGCTGTTTTTTAAACTACACCCAATCTGGAAACAATGTATGTATCTATACATTGTACACCCATTTACACCCAAACTCAGAGACATTCGTAGAGTGCAGTTTCGGTGTAACAAAGCAGTCCACATCATGGCTCACGGTGCTCAGACAGTGATATTTATACAGGCAGTGATATGTACATCACTGTCTGTGCACAGTGAGCCATGATGTGGACTGCTTTGTTACACCGAAACTGCACTCTACAAATGTCTGTGAGTTTGGGTGTAACAAGGTGCATTGTATCATGGTGCGTTGTATATGGACAGAGATAGATACATATATTGTTTCCAGATTATGTATATGGAATACAACGTTGTCAAATGAACTAAACGACAAAACATTAAGAATAGACTATTTTTTAATGAATATGATTGTACAGTATTATTAAATGAACAGGACTGTAATGATTCAAGTTAAGTTTGGGGGATAATAAATATTTATTATTGCTATAAAGGTATACGGTTTGTAATACATATCCATAATAACTTTGCCTATACTATTTTATTATTAGATCTTAATTCGTTCTTATAAAGAGTGTGCCCATACATACAAAGGCGTAGCAAATACATACAAAGGGATAAATGGGGCATTTGCTTCAAACTAACTGATGGGTAACAAAGTTTCAAATTCAATATTTATAATAAAAAAGACTCCGAAAATATTTTTATGATAAACAAATAATTTTTGAATACTTACAAGATTAAACTACTGTCGCAAATTTCTATTCCATAATGTAAATAAACATCCGCAATAAGTATAATATAATGAACACGATGGTTGTCACAGAATCAAATCTATTAATTCAAATAATAATTATACACACAGTATGCACAATAAAGAACATTCCTTTTTGTTTTCTTAGAATTTGTCTTTAATCGGCTGATATTATTATATACTATAGACTTTATATTATAAGTGTCCGTCTTTTAAAAAAATTTACTTTTTTTTCTAAGAATATGTATTTGATCAATCATTATCGTAGTGTCGGAAGCCAAATTATAATGTAAGTTAACATCTTTTTTTTTCTATGAATTTGGCTTTGTTCGCCTAATATTATTAAACACTGTTAATTTGTGTTGACTTCTTAAGGACGTTCGAAAGAGAAAAAAAATGCAGCGAAGTTCCTGTAAATTAAATATGTTATAAAAAAAGTCAATAGGAATTCATTGGTATGCTTCAAAATGTTATTACAAATGCATTTTTTTTCGATATTGAAAATCATACTATTAACATTGGGTCTTATGGAGAAACTACAAATTTGATCTTTATAATCGAATAAAACATAGTTTAAAATGCAGAGAAGTTTTTATAAGTTATTATAGTAAACAAATTATGCGCGATAAAATATTTAGGAGTGGCGTAAGCACCTGTCGGATCAGGTTCTCGCAGGGATGAATGGACAAGTGATTGAAGTCTCTATATGTACTATCCTTTTTGAAAGTATCATCCTCTAATTAAATGCGCTTTACAGTTCGAAAAGACGTACACTCCCGTTCATAAAAATTGGAGCAGTTCAAACATTCTAAGTGTAACTGTAAGTAATATTATATATATATGTATATCTTAATATATATATATATATATATATATATATATAATTATTCTGTTCTTTTGTATGTGACTGAACTCCTCCTAAACGAATGGACCGATTTTGGTGAAATTTTTGGTGTGTGTTCCAGTGGATTCGAGAATGGTTTAGATTCACAATTGGACCCGGTCCTAAACGGCTGGACCGATTCGGGTGAAATTCTATAAAATTATTTTATAAAAATTTTGTTTTAATTTTGAAATGTCAATTTTGATTAAGTTTCCATAGTAATATATCGTTCTATTTTGGCTATTAATAAATTCAATTTTTGCAAATACTAAAGTCATATCAGATATTATAGAGAGTGATTTATGTATTCTTAGGAAATTCGCATTCTTAGGAAGTTAAAGCCGCTCCCGCGAAACGAATTTTTTTTTTTCAAATGAATTTTTGTTTTAAAAAATGCCAGCAATTAGACCTACAAACTTAAGTCGCAGAACTCGAAAAGCTAGAAGTGAAAGATATACCGCGAAACGCGGAATGAAGTTGAACGGAATCGATGGAATCGAAATGGACAACATAGAAATGTTGCGTTTAACCAATTTCGAGCTGCATTTAATTATAATGTGAAAATCGATTACAGTTCACAGCATATCGTTGCTATTGTACCAATGAACGTTGTGTGTCAATATTGAAAGGCATTTAAGTTTAAAAATGAAGCCCCTGGATTGTGTTGCGCGAGCGGTCAAGGCAAATTGGCGCTATTGGTACCGCCAGAAGAGCCACTACATTCATTGGTTTCGGGAAATGGGCCAGATTCTCAACATTTTTTTACTCATATCGAGCAATAAAATAATTGGTTTCAAATGACGTCATTTGACGCAACAAAAGTTATTCGAGAAAAATTTAAGCCAAGTTTCAAGGTAAGTATATTGAAAAACAATACGTTGGCAGCTTTCAATTGAAATGGTGTATCAATTAAAATAGCTTAAAGTACATTTGTAGCTCGGTAAATTGCCAAAAGCAGGAAGAAGTGAGTGTGTTTAAGAAAGTTGATGGTTGAATGGGAGTGCTGAGAAAGTATTTTGAGAGCAACATGGGAGAGCCACATGGTGGTACAAACAATTCGCTATACAATATCCTATATTACATAACGCCTTAGACCGCTCGGCTACTTGTACTGGTTTTACAACATATAGGGGTACCAATAAATAAGCTCATAAATTTTGTAGCGGTTGCCTCATAACTTTTTTTTTTCTAAATTCGCGAGTGCGAAAACGGCCCACGTGTTTCGGATGGCAAAAAAATGTTTTTTTTTAAATAAATTTTATAGGATATAAACTTCAAAGCAGTCATATTTTCATCCAGTTGCTTCGTCAAAAAATTTTACGTGTTGCTTCCCTCCTCCCTATCTCCATCCCCGTTCATTTGGGGTCCATTTGGACGGTACGGTACGGTTACCACACGCCATTCGGTTGTCTCTCCATCCAAATTTGACGTGCCATTGCCTTGGCTATTAGAAGAAACATGAATTGATGAATTATTTAATTATTTTTAATACATATTTATTATTTAATAATATACTTTATTTACATGAATTTCAAACATAAATTTCTTTTTATAATGTAAATGATTGTCAACATTTAACATATAATAATTCCACTTCAATAGATATAATATATATATTTTTGTTTTACGTTTACATATAAATTAACATAAATATATGATTTATTCTTTTTGTTTTATTTTTTATTAATACTTAGCGACCATATGATATTTGTATATACATTAATCTGATAATTTTTTTCAATTATTGTTAATGATTCTAATTCACTAATGTTTTACAATTTTATATTTGCCTGGAGTTAGATAGATAGATAGATATATCTTGGGGTATATAAATGAATTGCACTTCGACCTTATGGTCCATTGTTCTCCGCCTTCTATTTCAGTCTGACGAGATTCGCTTCTCCCATATCTTGGCAATAGCCCGGAGCTTGCTGATCAGGTGTTTCTGAAGGTTCATTTATTCGGGTTGAGATGCACCGAATATCTTGTATCTGCTGTAATCTAGAGATTCGCAGTTAAAGATAATGTGGCTGGATGTTTCTTCCTCCTCGCCACACAATCTGTCTATATCCTGTCCTATATCCTGGTCAGGTTCAGTGCATCGAGGGGCAGCCTCTTGGATGCACTCCGAAGCAGTATTTTGCCGAGCTTTTGCAGCGGTATATTTTCCCAAAGATCACGGTGTTTAGCATTCATCCACTTGTTGATCACCTGTTTACATACAGTCTTTGGAATTCCTAGAATAGGCTCTGGGCCTATGAAGGATATTCCGACTACCTTCTTTGGTAAGGTATCTGCTTTTTCGTTTCCTTCGAAACCACTGTGACCTGGTACCCAAATCAATTTAACATTGTTCCGTTTTGCCAGCTCCAGCAGTTCCTCTAGACAATCCTTGACCACACCTGAGGTGACCTCAGTTGCAGAGAAGGCTTTTATAGCAGCTTAACTGTCCGAGAAAAGACATACGTTCTGGTTACCAGCCAAGTAGCCGAGCGGTCTAAGGCGTTATGTCTACTTGAGGACTGGGAGATTATTGGTTCGAATCCCGACATCGACAGTTAATTGGGCGGTTAATTGACTAAACTGTCGGCGTATGGACAAGAACGAAGTAGCCAGCTATGCTTGTGAAGGTTTTCTGCTGTTTCCTTCACGAACTCTAGATGAATATCGGCATAGTTCCTATCAGCGTCGGCTGCAGCCGCGCATCCTACCAATTCCTAGTCTACACACAAAAATTCCTTCCACTCCACTCACATCCTCACATCCTTAGGCATCACAATGAACCTCACATCCTGGGCAGCCGCTACAATCTATCTATCTACGTTCTGGTTTATTTCCTGGAGTTAATGAGTTAATAAGAGAACCATTTTTTTACAAAAATCTTTTTTTTTATGATACTGTTCTTATAAGCAATTGATAATACTTATTTGTAATATGTAATATATAATATATCCTAAATGTGCGGTTTAAATTATGTTAGCTTAACTTCATGGATTGTAATATTATGAGAGGAACCTTTTATTTTGTTTTACCTTTTATTGTTTTTGAATTAAAATTTATGGATGGCGGATAGGATTTTTAGAATTACGTTCACAAACCAAATTGCATCTACATTTTAGTCCAACTATACAACCACAAATTTGTAATCTAGTATCTGCTTTCGTTTCATAAACAAATCGAAACGAACAGACATGTACTATAATCAACTACAAAAGTTGATTTTAAAATTTTATAGTTGATTTGTGTATTATTTATTCGGTTTTCGAAAAAATGCTTCGGATAAAAGTGGTTCTTTATAAATATAGTAACAACTTTTATGCGAAATTTTTTTTCGAAAATTCTAATTACCAATTGCTTATACTATGCGTTTCGACAATTGACGTTGTTTGGTATAACCAATACATACACAGGCTGTAATCGTGATGACTAGCAACAGGGTAGTGATTCTGTAACTAAAACCTGATGACAATACTAAATTGGAGCACTTCTCTCGATTCCGTAACTTTTACCATAGTGAAAATGAGAGCCATCTCACGTGAGTTTGTTCGACAAGGAATTTCATAACGTATAAGTGAATCCAAGAGAGAAAGGAAAGAAGTAGACAGAGAGAAATAATCGATGGCTTAAAATAACGAATGGTAATGTCCATGATGAATAGATAAATATTCTTCATGGTAATGTCAAAAAATGTATAGAATATGTATTCTTTGGTTATCTATCTACCTCCGCAATCTACCTCGTCTAAAGTCGGGGTGGGCGCGCATAAAATTTAAAATTATTTGCTTTTATTTATCAGTCACATTCATGTTGAAAAATTGAAATATTGAAAAAACAATCAAAGCAAAGCTGTTTATTTTTAATTGGATGCTAATGTCAAACACTACTATATTCATAGAGGTAACTACTATATATTATCTATGATTCAAATTATCTCACGCAGTTATTTTCACTAAAACCTTACAGAATCAGGCGAGTAAACTCACGTGAGATGAATATGCGAGAAGTGAGCTATCTCACTTAAAATACAGAATCGGGTACCTGGTATAAGAAATTTGCAACGCTGTATAACTGAGTTGAACCTACACATAACATTTATTTTTTTAAATAAACAGTTTACACATTTATTATTTCTGATTCTTATATCCATTTACACCGAATCATTTCAATAAGACTTAATTATTTTAAGTACTTCTCCAACTGATAAATTGTCTTGTTCTTATAGACATACAAAGCAGTTCTTAATTTTAAGTCCCCGAAACATAAACCATACTCTTTAAGAACTCGTTTGCGCATCCGCATTAAATAATTTTGAAGTGTCAAAATGTCACAAAGAATTATTGCCTATAGTCAAATCCCGGACATAACTGCAGTTAATTTTGAAAATATAAAATATGCTAGGAATGTTTTAATCAATAATTAATTTAATTATTTGATATATATAGCATAATCGAAACAATTACAGAAACAAAATACACAATACTTAATTTTATGCAATGATACAAAAAACAAAAACAAAGTTACATCAGATAGAAATTTAATATTTGTTTATTTGTGTATACTTTCGTGTCAACACACAATGTTTGTCCAAATTCCTTTCGGTTACGTATGACAAACTGTAGAAGACTATAGCGTATACCCGACACATTTCTTTGTCATTGAATTTATTAATTAAATTAAATACTGATATGAAAAAATTAACTCGTCAACCAGGAATCGAACCTCGGGCCTCTGGATATCTAGTCCAGTGTGCTCTCCATTACATATTATTTCGTGTCAACACACATTTCGTGTCAACACACAATGTTGACACGAAAGTAGACACAACATTGTGTGTTGACACGAAAGTATACACAAATAAACAAATATTAAATAAAAATATCACTTCAACAGAAGTTTATACTGTCTAATAAATATATAAAAAATATATATATATATATAAAAAATTAGAATAATATGAAAAAGTTGGCCGTTGCATCACAATCGTCTTTGGTGTAATGGAGAGCACACTGGACTAGATATCCAGAGGCCCGAGGTTCGATTCCTGGTTGACGAGTTAATTTTTTCATATCAGCATTTAATTTAATTAATAAATTCAATGACAATGAAATGTGTCGGGTATACGGTATAGTCTTCTACAGTTTGTCATACGTAACCGAAAGGAATTTGGACAAACATTGTGTGTTGACACGAAAGTATACACAAATAAACAAATATTAAATAAAAATATCACTTTAACAGAAGTTTATACTGTCTAATAAATATATAAAAAAAATATATATATATATATATATATATATATATAAAATTAGAATAATATGAAAAAGTTGGCCGTTGCATCACAATCGTCTTTGGTGTAATGGAGAGCACACTGGACTAGATATCCAGAGGCCGGAGGTTCGATTCCTGGTTGACGAGTTAATTTTTTCATATCAGTATTTAATTTAATTAATAAATTCAATGACAATAAAATGTGTCGGGTATACGCTATAGTCTTCTACAGTTTGTCATACGTAACCGAAAGGAATTTGGACTAACATTGTGTGTTGACACGAAAGTATACACAAATAAACAAATATTAAATAAAAATATCACTTCAACAGAAGTTTATACTGTCTAATAAATATATAAAAAATATATATATATATATATATAAAAAATTAGAATAATATGAAAAAGTTGGCCGTTGCATCACAATCGTCTTTGGTGTAATGGAGAGCACACTGGACTAGATATCCAGAGGCCCGAGGTTCGATTCCTGGTTGACGAGTTAATTTTTTCATATCAGTATTTAATTTAATTAATTAGATAGAAACATTAAAAAGTTACATTAGATGAAAGTTGTTTATTTATTTTTTAATTTGAACAACCCAGAACATAATCTTTAAAATAAATTTCGATTTTTTGCCCCAATTTCCTAGATCAAAATTTTTTGTATTTTATAAATGCGTATAGTGTATCAGATCTTTGGATTCTATATGGACCATCGTTGAGCATTTTTTCAACTTTTTCTGAGTAATCCTTCTTATCCATTATGACGATTGCGTTGCCTTTGTCTGCTTTCAGATAATGTACATCTTTATCTTTCAATGATTTGATTGTTGTCACATTAGTATCTTGACGATTGTGTGATTTGGTATTTTTAATTATTTTCGTACAATTTTTTCTAATTTGGTTCTTTGTAGCTTCATCTAATATTTTGATGCCTGTTTCTATGTCAACAGCGATATTTACGGACGGACATTCGTTTTTTTGAATTGCAAAGTTTAACCCTTTATTTAATAAATTCATCTCAGCATCTGAGAATGCTGTTTTTGCTAAATTATGGACTAGCTGTTGATTTTTTATTATTGATGTTTTTTCAGATTTTCTGTTTTCGTTTGCACTATGTTTGAACATTTTAAATTTTTTATATAGTTTTGCGGTTTTAATTTTAAGTTTGTGTTTGATGAAAATTTGGATTTGTCTAAACCATATGAGCCAGTTCTCGTATTCACATTTATTTAAATTCCTTGTGATCATTAAGTGAAACTTATATGTTTCCAATTCCAATTTACTTCGTTTTGAATAAAGTGACTTGATTTCTAAATTAAGCCACTTTTGTTTCGCAGCTAATATTGATTTAGTTGCGGATCTGCTTTGTACGTTTGTTTTAATTTGGATAAAATTAGGAAAGATGCCGTGTAATTTACATTTTTTTTTTAAATGTATGTCTGCTCCCAATAAAGTAATTTTTTCCGCTAATTTGCGGAATTTAGTATTATCAAATGACCGGGAAGCCATATTAATATAAATAATATTAATGAGAACTCTGGGATTTTTCCAAATAAATTTCGATTTTTTGCCCTAATTTCCTAGATCAAAATTTTTTGTATTTTATAAATACGTATTTCGACTACCAAGTAGGCATCATCAGTATGAATTAGCTAATTGTAATTATTCTCCGAGGAGATGTTACTTGTAGCTAATTTGGTGACGGTCTGCACACAGACCCAGTAACTGATATTTTTGCAATACTAGTTGAAATACCTAGTCGTGCTTCAAAAAATCCTTATACAGAGTGTATATTATATGCTTTACCTAAGTATTGAGAAAGGCAAATGGTTAATTTACACAGTTCTTATTTTATTTTAAAAAGCTCTTATCAACGATACACCACCACACAGCTAGGGTAGGCCTCCCCCGCTCCAATTTGTCCCTCTCCCTTTTACATGTATGGGTATCTCCCATAATTATAGTTATATCATTATAGGTAGAAAAGTATCAAATTTCGACCGGAACTGGAACACGTGCTACCACTGCATTCTATCACGTATTACCCCCCCTTTCATTTTTTTGTATGTATGTACATAATATTTTTAATGTAAAGACACGATTTTTCCACAGATTTATTTTTTTAGATATTCGTTTTTCTTTTGTACCGAATTTACGGTAAAACTACTCAACTAGGTACTCAAAATATGAAAAAAATTTGCATTCAAAAATATTTTGTTTTTAGAAGATAATTCGTTTTTTATATTTAAAGATTTTTCTATCTCGCACCGTTTAAAAAATAGTTTACAGACTTTGTTACAGATTAGAAACGGAAATAATAAATGTATATGTCTCAACTCATTTATACGACGTTGCAAATTTCATATCCTATTGACTTGTCTTCACGATTAAAGTCTGTATCTGGTGTGTATATTGTACAAAATTAATTAGCTGTCAATTTAATCTTCATCTTCCCTGTACCAACAACAATTGGCGAAACATTCCAAATAATAAACGATATGTGTTATATTTTATTGTATAAAAGCTATAAGGAAATATAATGTACGAAGCTTCCCTTTTATTTCTTACATATAGAGCGGTTTTTACTAGAAATACAAGGTGTTTCAGTTAATTGCCAAAAAATTATACTTAATATATTTATTGATATGCAACTGATTATACATTTATTCTATCCTTGTTAATTTTAGCTAAGAGCTAAGATTAATAAATATACTTAACTTTGATCAATAGAAACAGCCTTAAATTAATAATCGCCATATAAATATAATTGAAAACGCATCATCATACCCTGTACCATTAAGAAGTTGTTAAATTTAGTGTTCGACTGAGCAACTCTGATTCATTTGATTGAACTAGAACTAGAACTGAAACATCCTGTATACTAAATAACAATAATCAATTACATAAAATAATAATGTTATTATCATAATATATTATAGACATTAATTTTTATTTTTACTTTTTTGTAATATAATATTTTGATTATTTTAATAAATAAAATATATTTTAATTTAAATTCTTTATCAATTATCACGTTTATATTTGGATCCATTGATTAGTATTATATAGTAAGTACATACATACATGAGATGAAATTTTTATAAATGATCTTATCGTTTATTTTAAATTCACTTGAAATAAACACATTTGCGTTCATAAATACTGAACCAGTTGAAACATTGTAAGTGTTTCTGCATGCAATATTATATACATATTTAGTGTACGTACACGATTGTGCGATTATCTATGATTATTAATTGTAGTAACAATTACTTGCTGTTCCCCTAGCACTCCGTTTTGAGTGGTTTGGTGTTTCATATCTTTGAACCAATCACGAGTGGTCTTCGTTTGTTTCAGGGAGATGATCAATTTATCAATTTCTATTGGATGTTATTGTGGAATGGGAGCATCATAGAAAGAAATGGAGGCGTGTGCTATTATGCACCGGGTTCGATTCACCCTATATATATATATATATATATATATATATATATATATATATATATTTATATATTTATATATATGTACCACCACACTTCTTAGGGTCTTTTTTAAATTTTTATGTTAAAGTTATTCTTGAGATTTGTTATATCTTACTCAATAATGTAAGTACATTTATTTGTATAATGATTTAAGAATAATATAATGAAAAAGCCATTATATTCAGTAGCCATTAAGGAATAGTAGCGCTTGAATATGCTATATTGCGGATACATTAGAAAACTCCCATGACATACTCTTCGGTCGACAAGTTTCATGTTTGCACTCTTTGTGAACAACATAAAAACTACTGCCAGTAGATTGAAATATCAAACTCCTCCCCCTGCCAGAGATTCCAATATAGAATTCACGAACCCATTTACAAGGGCGATAATCTAGCTTAAATTGCTTCTCAATTACTGTGAACCATTATTGACACTACTTTCATGTCTATATATGTACCTACTGTATAATTAATTATTTTGTCTTTCGTTCCTTAAGTATAATAAACAAATATTTTGGAAGGCTGAAATTAATTATTCTACCATTCTCAAAATTATATAATTGGAGTCCAACATTTTGAAACGACTAAATGATTCTAAATTATGTTTACAACTTACATACGCTAACAATTCCTTCAAAACAATTTTTTGGGTCCAGTAGGTATACAAAAACTTAATTAAAATGAAAATTCGTGTCTTTTATCAGCTTATACTTGCATTTATTGCTACAATTTTATTAGTTTGAAAAAATGGCAGTTTCAAATTTTCAGGTAGCTGGAAGTGTGTAAAATTTTCTTTGTATTATATAAATTCCTTTTTTTTTCGCACTAAAAGCTTGAATCTTTTTTTAAAAACCAATTATTTTCAATAATATAACGTCATTAAAAACTTTTGTATCGCCTAAAAAAATCATGTGATTTATGCCGTTATTTCAATTAAACTATTTGAAAGAAATGTACAGAAAAGTTGTCCTGTTTTATTAAAAAACAAGTGAAAATAACAACTAACAGAGTTAATTGAACTGAAATTGCAGCGAAGCTAATCAGTTTATGAAGAAAATTTCAAACGAAGGTGTTTATTTTTAACACGCTTTTATTAACTTGGTATGTATGCATGTATCTATGTATTTATGTATGAAACGGAATCATAATAATAATAATCATAATCATATGAAGCTAATCAGTTTATGAAGAAAAATTTCAAACGAAGATGTTTATTTTTAACAGAATCTTATTTTTAACGGAATCTTTGAAGTCAAATTTAACCTACTTCTAATTGTCGTATCGAAATGATACTTTGTATGTATATGTAGTTCGGATGACAATGCATTTTTTATGGTAAGCATGACCGGAATCAGCAAGGAGGATAGGGGTTTTAGAGGGAGGGGAAACACAAAATTTGGTGTATATCTCTTAATATTGAAAAAATTGAAAAACTTATAAGAAGTAAAATTGTAGAAAATTAGTTTTACTATAATTAAGTTCCTTATCATTTTTTCTGTTTCTCTAATATTTAAATCCTAAAGCTCGTTTCAAGACTAAAAAAGCAAAATTAAATAATAGTTTAAAAAAACTAAAAAACACGCTTTTATAGCTAGCCGGACTATAAAGTAGAAAATAATTTTTATCAACAAAATAATTAATTTGATTGTAAAAAAGCGTGGGGTGCTTAACATCAGATTATAATATCAAATCAATATCCTTAATATCAAATTATAATAAAAAGCATCCCACGCATTTTTACAAACAAATTAATTATTTTGTTGATAAAAATTATTTTGTACTTTTTAGTTCGGCTGGCTATAAAAGCGTGATTTTCGTTTTATAGCTAGTCGAGTTAGAAGAGTCTTAACGTTTTTTTTCTATCTCATATGGTTTCGCACCTCCCCCTCCCCCATCTGGAGGGAAGATGCACACAATTTCAGCTCGTTATCACTTTTCGTTTTTAAGTTTACAGACATGGCCAGATATCGGAAATGGATTAAATAGGTCATTTGATGAGAAAAAAAATTGCTGGTATATGTGTTCAGAAAATGAATTACTTAATCCATTTCCGAATATCCATCCATCTGTCTATCTGTCTGTAAGCACGATAACTCAAAAACGAAAATAGATAATGAGCTGAAATTTTGTATGTGTAAGAGATAGAAAAAAGACAAAAAATGTTCATTTTTTTTAAAACATACAACTTTTTTTTGAAATTTTCCCCATAAACTCAGTATATACCGTGTATTTCAGTAATTAACTCAGTTAGTTGTTATTTTCACTTGCTTTTTTTTTTTTAATTTTATATTAATAGAATTGTAATTTATGTATGAGAATTGTAGAACATTTTTTTGAACAATTTCCTTGAATAACTTCTTGAACAATTTCCTGTAAATGAGAACCAGTTTAGGCATGAATATAAGTTTTGGGTTTCAAACAAGATTTTTTAAGGTTTTTCAATTCCAAGATCGTTTAAATGCTTTATTATATTTAAACACTAAAACTAAAGTAAGCAAAGTTTACATCAGAAATTCTGTCTATTGAAAATATATATAATTAAAAAAGCTGATCCCACATTATTTGAGACAGCCAAAAATTTTTGTTTTTAAATTTTCAAATTCATCATATTGTTAGTTTTGATTTGAATTATTTTAGTAAAATCTATTTATTTCATATTATACACTGCCGCATAGAGTTAGACAAAATAAAAATTGACAATGGGCTTCGATTGTTGAAATTTATTGCAGAATGACCGAATGTAAGTTTCAAATGTTTTTTTTTTATATCAATGTTTTGCTTTCATTATGTATAGTACGTATAGTCTTTATTTTATTTTTTTATCAAACATTGGTGTATAGTTTTATCTTTGATTTGTGCCTTATTTATTCGCTTTTGGAAAATAATTTTCGAATAAAAGTTTTTACAAGTATTTTTTAGAGAACCGAATCTATAAGGCACAAATCAATTATAAAATTACTAAAAAAAGGATCGTTTAATGTAAGTATACTTCTATGTTTTACGGTTTTAAACACAGATATTTTTCGGGGGACATATCGAGTGATTTCGCTCATTTAAGTACTCGAACTTACTTTTTTGCTTTAGAACACCCTCAAAATATTTAAGATCGTTATTTCTTTTCAGAATCGGGAAAATTAAATCATTTTTTAATGTTCATTATTACAATAACTCCACCACTTATTATCAAGAACCACTTATTTTCTATATTTCTTATAAAGAAATATAGAAAATGGTTTTTTGACCCTTTAAGTCCCCCATACACGACCAAACTATTTGCGCAACATCCATTTGTGCAACAGTTGTGCAACACCATGGTTGCGTAAAAAATGTCCCCATACACGATCAAACATTTGCGCAACTGCGTGTTTATGCAATGTTTGTGCAACATCATGTTTGTGCAAAATCATGTTTGCACAAACATTAGTCCATACACCTTCCAACAAGTTGTACAAACTTAATTTCATGTTGTACGACATTGTTGTTGGGTTTTTGGTGCAGAGAGAGAAACTAAAACTAAAAAAGAAGCAAAGGGTCTGGGTATTCTCACTCGGTTAAAGCTGGTCAAACACTGCTCTTCACGCTGGTCAAGCAAGGAGGTGTTGTGCACTAATCAAACATCATTTCATTTCTTTCAAACATTGACCATAGACGTTCAAACAATTTGTCAAGCGTGGAAATGTTGCGACAACAAATCCATGCCATCATACACCATCAAATTGTTTGCACAAACAGGTTATTGCCCAAATTTCTTTATCATGTATGGGGATGTTTTCAAACCGATTTGTGCAACAACTGCTTCAAAGCATTCTGCAACAACTCTATATCCATGCCATAGACGTTCAAACAATTTGTGCAACAACGGTTGTTGCGCAAATGGGTTCTTCAAACGGTTTTATTAACATTGTTAGTACATTAAAAGCAATGTAAGATCCATTTAAAAAACGTGTCAACATAATTATATCAATAAATTGTTTATCTGAGAAAAATATTATTTTTGTCGTACTTTTTGCGGCTGTAAGGTATCTAATTATGATAAATTTGCTATTATTTTTCATAAATTTCTTTTATTACATTTGTATAACTATATTTTATATACCGTACGTTTAGTTTACATCTTCGCATAGTAGATCTCCCACGAGTATGAGAGAGTACATATGTATACATTAAGCAATGGGTATGAGAAGGAGGTCTTATGTGCCTATGTGTTTTGTTGTGTTGTGCCTATGAGACAATCACCAACCACTCGAACAGTTATGAATATTATTCATTGTTTTGATAAATATGTTTGTTTATCAAACCTATAAGATCTCCTTCTCATACACATTGCTTAATGTATATGTAAAGTAGATAATAGTTATATTAAATAATTATTATTTAAATAAATAATAAATATATATAAAAGATATAATTGATCTTTATTAATTTGATTTATGAAATGTTATTATTTTTATATATTACCAAGGTTGTTAACATTCACAGCAACCGTGATAATAGAGGGAAGTTATAGTTGAAATGCAACAAATAAAATATGAAGAACAAAATTATAATAATAATTTAATGATGAAGCGACACCGCTACATATACATATGTACTCTCTCATACACGTGGGAGATCTATTATACGAAGATGTAAACTAAACGGTAGGTATAGCATGTTTTCTACAAATATTGCAATCGAAAACATACATAGTTGTTTTTTATATAAAATTTATTGATTTTTTTGTTTGTTTTTTTGTTAACCATATAATAATGCAAAATAATAATTTATTTTGTAATCCAACAAAAAATAAGCTCAATGTAATTTGTGCTATCGATTATAGTACGACAGCCCACGACCAAAACCATGTCTCATCGCACCAAGGATAAAAATGTATAGAATCGATAGTTTAGATGATCCTAGACCCGACTAGAGGGGTAATGATCTTCAGTAATCTTGCAAGGTCGCGGGGGATGATTTCTGCTATGAAAAAAAAAGTCAGATCTGATTATCCAATATGTCTGATATTTGAAATGTACGTAGATTTTGGATTTTATTACTAAAAATACTGTTTTCAGACATTTTACGTTTGACCTGAGCGCATTTTCAATATATATTTTTTACTTATAATTCATTCCTGTTTTATTTTATAAAATTTATTTCTTCAACTTCAACTAAGTTCTTCAACTTCAGTTCGACGGTTGCTGGTAAACTTTTTTTTAATTAACATCGAAGAATTTGAGGGGTGCAACTTATTGCGGAGACTTTAATACGTATAATTACGATTTTTTTTTACTATCGAAAAATTGTCTGATAAGTCCCGTGCAGTACTCAATTTGTCTGATATCGGTTAATTATACATCTGGGCAACTCATTTTATTATGTCGAATAGTTTTCAGACGTTTTGCGGTAATACCGACAGGTAAAATTTTATTACATTTTTGAAATGCTCTCAAAATGTCCGGCAAGTAGATTTTTGTCAGAAAATTGGTTATTTCGCATCAATTAACTCTAACATATAAAAATGATTTTCAGACGCGGTGCTATGTATATATTTTTTTGTCTCATTTCTTTTTTTAAATGGCTTCCTAGACCGGCGCACCACTATTTTTGTCTGAAAAGCGTGTTTCCGGTATCTCAGGGCTATCATCTGACTACATTCTGTAAATCAGACGTTTTGCCATGATACGAGTCGGCTAAATTTTATGACATTTTTGAAACTGTGCTCAGGTCAAACACAAGACGGAAAATTTCTGAAAATCGCATTTTTTGGGCTCAGAGTCATCTAAACTATTGATTCTATATGGTTTCATCCTTGATGTGATGAGACAAAAATCTTGGTCGTGAGTTCTCGTACTATTAGTTTTGATACATTATCAAATTTATTTTTATTGATTGAAAAATATACATATGTTTTTGAAATTCTCATTTGGTTAAAAATTCTGTCCTCCGTGGAGGTTAATTTATCATAAACAGATATTTTTTAATATTGAGATTTTCTTGAGATTAAATTAAAATTAGTTATATGCTCAATTATTTTAAAACAAATTGTTTCAAATTAATTTTTACAGTTCTTATGTATCTAATTGTATCTTTAATTAACGACAATATTCCGCAAGAGATTGTAAGAAAGGGTGTACTTGCATATTGGAAACGTACAGATAAATAGTTTGACATGCAATATGGACACCATTCCAGATGATGTGCTCATAAATAGGTACTGATATTACATGTAATTTCGACACTAAAATATTTATGATTAAAGAATTAAATAATAGTTAAAATATTTTATATTATAATAATTAATATTAATCAGATTTATATTTGGATTAATATTAAAAAGTTTAACGAATAATTTCTACCAGTAATATGATTTGTTGAGTTTGAGTAACGGAAATTACGTGTCGAAATTTCGTCAGAACGAAGAACTAAAGGGCTATACGGTATGTGTTGAAAAGCATTGCTAATAGAGACTCAATGTTAAATATTATTTACTATAATAACTACACATAATATGCTTAATAAAGAAATAAAAATAGTGGGGGTACTCTGTAGTGTGTGTGTTGTGTATGTTTGCTGGACAGTTTTGTACTGCATTAACGTGTAATGACAGTGGTTTAAATATATTCATTGTTGTCTTCTTAAGCTTAGCATTATTTCTAGAAATTGAAAATTCTTTAACACAAAACAACAATCCACACAAATTAAAAGAAAAATAAAACCCTAAAAAGAACAAAAAATAAAATTCCAACACATGAAAAATGTTAAACCAACGGTTCGAATATTCCTCCATTATTTGCTAGCCGGGTATTTTCTAGCACTTGAGGAGAAATATTCGCACAATTGTCAAGAATTCTTTGCTTTAATTGTTGCAAATTTTCAGGCCTATTCCGCGAATAGATCTGTGTTTTTAGAAAACCTCACACAAAAATGTCGTTAGGAGAACGATCTGGCGATCTGGCTGGCCACTTAAAGGTGCCAAAACCACTCATAAGACGTTCCTGGAAAGTTTGTTCCAGGAACAACCTTACTATCATGGCATTGTGTGCAGGGCAACCATCTGTTGGAACCATACAGTTCCAGGCCTAAATTAGGAAGAGCTCTAACAGTTGGCATATTATTTCGTAACAAACTCAAATATTTTTGATAATCTAAAGATTCGTCAATGAAGAATCGCCCTATAATATGATCACCCAATATTCCAGTCCAGACTTTCAGTTTCAGTATGTATGTGTATGGTTTTATAGTAAATATTTTATTAATTTATTTAGTATTGATTCTCTATTAGAAATGCTTTTGAAAACGGTCTGTATACGATAGTACATGAACTACTAAATTATGGTTAAAGAATAAGTTTCTACTCTGTTATTAATACTATCAACCCTCAGAGGCAGATTCATCCATTCGAAAATATACTCTAGTCCACTCCCGTCATCTCAACCACAAATATCGATTCATTTTTGTTATTTATCCAATAATATTCTATGATTGAAAATATTTCAAATACTATACATATTTCATTAAATATATTTAATTAAGTATATTTAATTTAATTTAATTAAATATATTTTATTTTATTTCATTAATTTCATATACTACACATATTTCATTTGATTCATAAATATTTTAGGTGACTAAATTATCCATAACATTTAAAGTCCATGTCTAATTGATTTTTCTTTTCCGTCTTTTAACACTACCAAAATACGTTTGCCTACAAATTATATTAATCTAGAAAAATTGCAATAGTGTCTTTTCACACATAGCGGAAAAACCAGAGTCGAAGCCGGTACCGGCGTCGGATGCAATCTAAACATACAACATCCGCAACTTGGTTAAAATAAATGTACTTACCGCAAAAAAGTTCATATATCCGAATTGTTTTGTCTACTAGAGTATGTAGAGACAGGTTGAGAAAAACAAAAGTTATCTAATTTTTGAAGGACCGCGCCTTAATATATTTCAGTTGGAAAACTTGGCTTTGCACTATTAGAGAAAAAATCCGCATGACTAACATTTTGTATGGTAAGTTGGACCACATGTTTATGTAAAATAAACTAATGTTCATTGGCTGACACCGTTATTGGTTCTGGGTTTGTCGATGTACCGTGTTTTGTTTTCTAATACTTAAATTTATTAAGGATATTAAGGTTTTAAACAAATTTGTTTCAAATAGCCCTTTTCAGGACTATGATGTGCAAAACAGATCGCCAACCTCCTCGTGATGCTCATTGGGTAACGCTAATGTCATTGATGAACAATGTGTTTTTATTGATTTGAATACCATCGACATTAGAGTAACCCAATATGCACCAGGAGGAGCGCACTAAAATAGTTGTTTGAAAAAAATTTGTTCATCAGAGTTGATTATGATGAAAAAATCGATTATTGTTAACTTTATAACCTTAATATCCTTAAAAAATTTAAGTCCTAGATACAAATCTGCAATAAAAAATATAGGTTTCCATAAAAAAAATAAAAGTTGACCTCGGTTTGACCTTACAAATTGGTTCCAAGGTCAAAGACAATATCATAGGTATTTGACCCTAGAAATTCTAGAAATCTTAATTATTTTGTCTGAAACATTTATCACTATCTTACTTTGTTCTCGAGATATGGGGAAATTAAAATGGAACACGCTATATATGAAAAAACACTTAAACATTGACTATCTAGAAAAATTTGTGAGACATTATTGGTTGATTTATGTTGATTTTAATATTATTATGTATGAACATGGTAGATATTTTGCTGCCATTTCTTACATTATCTCTTAGTCTACTTCTACAAGTATCTAAAAAATAATTTGCAATTGGAGAGAGGAAGATAAATCCATTTCAAATCGACAAATGATGATCGCTGACAAAATGTATTTAAAACAAATTATTTAATACATCCTTGAACTATTCTTGGAGAGTTGAAAAAAGCATTATTTTTAAAGATATTTATGGTGCAATTAAGCTTAAATGTTTATTGGAGATATATATTGGTACCTCTTTAAGGTAGTTGTCTTAAAGTAATCTTGTTAAATAAATAATGTTTCAATATTCGTATCCATACTATATAATATAAAAAATATTTTGACAAAATGGAAACCCGACTTCAAAAATCAAATATTCTTAAACCAAAAATGCACTAAAAAGTAAAAAAATAATTGCGTATTCTTGTGTCAATTTTAGTTCACCTAAGCCAAAATTTTTAAATATATATGTACAATAATTGTTATTTTTTGAGTTGGTGTCAACATAGAGAAATTGAAAAAATATTGTTGTTTTTATTTCGAAAAAATATTGTATTTATTTAAATTTTACATAAAATATTTCACATAAAATTTATCCTTCACATAAAATTTGGACACCAAAAATAACAATAATTGGAAATCGGTTACCACGTATAAAATGAGGATTTCCCTCGATTTCCCGGGGATCCCCTCATCAGAATGCGATTTGGTGACAATCGGAAATCAAACCCTATAAAATAAAAAATAAAATTCAAAATCGGTTCATAAATGACGGAGTTCTGAGGTAACACATATTTTAAAAAAAATACAGACGAATTGAGAACCATCCTCATTTTTGAAGTCGGGTTAAGAATGATACTATATAATAATGGACAATTTTTGAGAACGAATGTTATCAAAACTAAATGGTAGATAATTTTGAAATTTTGAACGAAGTTAGTTAACTTTTATTTCGAATAATTTATCAAAAATTCAGCCAATTTCGTTGACAGCGCGTTTCACATGACAACTATCTTGATGGCCTTTTAAGGGTTTTGAAATCAATATCTTCGCAAATAAAATTTGAGCGTTTACCTCAAATATTTCTGTAAAGCTTAAAATTAGAAAAAACGCTTATACACAAGCAAGCATCTTAAAAAACTAATTAATGCTTATTCTCAACTCGCAACACTGACAAAATAAATTTTGTCAACATCTTTTTTAATCTGAAATTTGTTAATTTGAAATGGACTGTCGCGTGATGATTGATTAGTTTACATGTACAAAACATCGATCTAAGTATTACATTATGATAAATATGATGAGTATTTATTTATACATCATGGTGATTGAATTTTAGTGATGAAAAAACAAAATTTATTAATACCCATAAACATAATATGTTACCAAAATTAAATCATGTTGATAAACAATTACCATTATGATGATTTTGTAGGGAATGGAAAAGGTCCTGTCGACTTTGTACAGTTGCAGATTGCTTGGAATACTCTTGACATGAATCCCCTTGCCCGATTTGGCCATTGACGTACTCCGGGTTTTCCATCACCTAATTTATAAAAATAACAAAAATTTTTTATTACAAGTGTCTTGATATGGATACGACATTTATTAAGAGATTAATCTCGTCTCAATGAGAAGGACTGTGCTTACCGTGCATTAAATTGGTTATTTTTGTGTCATTCTGAATATAGATAGACTCCCACAAAATAGTTGGTTCATCGAGAATTTAGGTAGTATCATGAATTCTCTTAAATGATGTCAGTGGGTTTGCGATATGTCTATATTCCTCACTCACGTCATCTGGAGGGTTGTTTCCAAAAAGGTCAGAATGACCTAGATGATTATTTCAAAGGATAACGATAATCATTTTAGGTAATCATTATTTTGTGAGTATGTCATCTAATATGAAATGATGCCAAAAATATGTTGAAAGGTGTTAGTATATATGTTACGGGAAATTGGCAAAGAGATATCACAGTTATACAAATTGGGTTGAATAGTACTTAGAAAAAATATTTACGAGTAAAATAGTTAACGGAAAATAGTGTCACGGTTAACGAAGCTTATGTGTTGGTGCTGGGAAGCAAGTATTTGGTATACCGTGTGTGTTAGAAAGCTTTTCCAATAGAGAATCAATGTTAAATATTATTTATTACTGGCTGTCCGTGTGGTTGCTGTATGGAGTCAGTCAGTACACATTAAATGAGAGTGGGTTAAATATATCCATTGAATTCTTAACTTTAGTATGTGGATCACAAAATTCCCACTCTTAAATGACAAACAAACAAACATACGCATACAGTATACCTATACACTATCCAGATGTTTTTATGTATGAGATGACCCTCATTACATGTGTACTGACTGACTTCATACAGTAACTACACGGCCAGCCAGTAATAAATAATATTTAACATTGATTCTCTATTGGAAAAGCATTCTAACACACACGGTATACATCTATTATGTAATACTTTTTGGTGTTGGTGTTGGGAAGTAGAAGCTATTACTAAACTTCCCCGGCTTTGTTTCGTTATATTGTTAGGCACATTGGTTAGCAAAAAAGTTAGCAAATAATTAATATATTTTTAGATTTTTCGTAGGACCTCTAGTTTTTTATTCGAAGGTGGAAGCGCTGGGAAGTGCATGCTGTATCTCAGCTTTGCAAATTTTCGGGAAAAAATTTTTGGTTCATCGGCTAGGAAATGCTAGCAAAAAATGCACATACTTTTATTTTTTTCTACATATAGTAATCGCACAATTTTATTTGCTAGCTAGCTTAAGTCTTAAGCTAGCTAGCACGCTGTATCTCGAAACGGCTCCTGGGCCATGAGTTATTATAAACTTACTTCGATTACATTAGAAATCTTTAAAATATAACAAAATGTTTCAATGTTAAGTAATCTTCGCTTTATTAGCTTTCGATAATTTTTATCTACAAAATCTCCACTGGATATCTTTGTATTTACTTTAGAATTTCTACTTAGAATTTCCATAACTTAAAGAAAAGCAAGTGAAAATAATAATTAATTTAAATAGTTAATTGCACCTCTAACTTACATATATTGTTCATTATCAATGCGTGTACTGTTTGTTTTACTTCTTACACACGCACAAATTCATAACAATACATGTTTATTGTATACATGTTTATTACATTGTTTATTGCTAAAAAAGGAACATTTTTTTATTTTAATTTTTTCTTCTATTATTTATGATTTCAAAGATTGATTTTGCCCGTTAGCGAACTTGAATTCACTTTTTAACTTTAAAATGCTCAAACAAAATTTCAGTTCGTTATCTCTCTTCGTTTTTTGAATTATCGTGTTTACAGAGAGGCGGCAAATTCTTTCTCAACATTAAAGAGCATTACAAATGAGTTAAGGAACACGATGGGACAAGAACATCATGGTCATAGACCATGATGTTCCATGATGTACGATTTATTTAGAGACATTGATTTGACTACTGTTATCTCTAAATTTTCACACATAAATTCGAGAAAATTTTTTATAAAAGTACTATTTTATTTTATATCCTTAACTTTAGGACCTCAAACAAAGCGAAGCCTCTTGTTACGTTTATGCTACTGGTCCCACGCTGGCATAGTCCGGCTCTACTCCTGAACTGGAATGTTCGATAAAACCATATATGTAGTACTCTTATGGCCAGTTGGTATAGGAAACAAGTGAATTTCATTCGTGTCAACGGCATTGTAATTCTTGTTATATTATTATTATTATTATTATTATTATTATTGCGATTAAAAACCTTCATCAAAACTTGCACGTGTAAAACAGGGCTATCTATATCAATATATTATTTGGATAACGGAAATGAAAACCGATAATATAAATAACTCACTAACCAACCACTTGGTTTAGGTTATAGGTATGGTAACCGTATGTTATTGTTGTATGTGATTGACAACAAATTAATAACATAGATAAACAATAAATAACAATCAATTATAATATATGGAAATTTAAATTGAAAATTATATACTTCAAATTTAGGTTATTGTATGTAGTTTTTTTTATTACGTCAGTTTTACCCAGTAGTTATGTAGTACATTTACTGTACACATGAACGCTAAAGTAGCCTCCTCTTTTAAAAATTATATAATTGATTTGTACATTTTTCTTTCGGTTTTCAAATAAAATGTTTCGAATAAAAGTTACTAATATATCTGCAATTTTTATTGGAAACATTTTACCGAAAATTGAATGAATAAGACACAAATCCATTATAAAGTTTTGAAGAAACAACGTTACCTTGGTGGCTCATAATACAAAACGTGTATGTTGATATCAGGAAAAAAAGGTTGTCTGTTCAAAAGTTCTGGGCTAAACTATTTGTGCAATAGGTGCTACACTGCCAAGGAAGGAGTACTTTTCCTAGTCGAAACAAACTGTTGTTATCTCTTGATTAATCTCTCTACACATGAAACAAAGTTTTTCCACCTGGATAGGTACACGTACAGACATGCGGAAATGGACTAATTAGACAACACATATACCAAAATTTATATATATATATATATATATATATATATATATATATATATATATATATATAAGGGTGAGAATTAAAAAAATAACCATGGGAAAAAATTGTGATATAGCTGTTGCCTAATTAGTCCAAGAGATAACAAGCTGAAAATGTGCTAATTTATTATTCGTGGTACTAAAACGAGAAAAACTTTATATACTCTGTCTTTGTTTTATATATCAATCTCTGTCTTCCAGTCTGTTCGTTTTTTTTTTGCCAAATAACAAGCAACAAAAATTAATAAAAAGTTTTCTTGTTAAATAAACAACTATAACATTTTTATATAATAGGTATTATATAAAAGTTCCAAAAAGTGTGTTTAGCAAATTTACATCGTTTTCAATTTTTTAAAAACTTTCTAAATCAATTCCAAGCAATTTTATTGAGCTGAATGGACCCCGCACAAACCATATAGGAGGACACACACTATGAGTGGAATCGAATCTAACCCCGGTAATACGAAAGTTTAGAAGATGGTCCTAGCCCAGAAAATCGCTTTTCGGTCAAAAATCATTGGTCAAACTTCAAAAATATGCATTACGCAACGTAAAGACACTTTGAAGAAATCAGTCATTTCAATTCTATTTGTATGCATGTATATTGACGTACATGTGTGAGTATATATTTATAATAGATATTTCATATTCTATCTGCCCTTTGACCTTTTTATATGTTCGTTTCACGTGAAAGTCTAAGTGTTCTGCGACCCCTTTTTAGCGTAATTCACGATCAACTACGTGGGCGTAGCGGGGGTCTGACGGGCGCTGTGTGTGTGTGTCTTCAAATTATTTGTTATTCTTTATGGATAGGGATAGAAAACAATTTATTATTACGTGTGTGTCTATCTCTTCTCTTTATATTTAAAAATATATATAAAATAAAGGAATTGATTAATAATTAAGGAAGATTAGTATTATGTACTATATTTAATAAAGAGTACCGTCGCTGCCTATTCAGCTGAGATTATTACACTGATATTTAACTCGGACATGCTCATCTGGTTTAAAATAAGACTAAATCTCACTTTGCGTTGTTGATTCACTTGTCAAATAGATTAATCAAGACGAAAAACTCAAACAGTAATGTAAATTATTGAAATAAATAAAAAAAACATCCATATAATAACACGTCTAGAAATGCTAAACAAAATATGCAACATCCCTGGTTGCTAGCTAGAAGAGGGTCAACCGAGGTCTATGTCAAAAACAGAGACGTTAGAGCCAGCTTTGCACTAGCACGATAGAGGTGTATGCCATACTTAGTGTTTCACCGAGGCTACGAGGTAATCTCGCCTCGCCTTGGTCCTCGGTTACGAGGCACGAGACGAGGCGAGGTATATTGTCCCAAAAACCTCGCCTCGGCCGAGGCAAATTTACAAAAAGTAAATTTTAAAAAAAAATATAGTAACATGTATTTTTACAAGAAACATGAAGCAATAGATTAGATGCATTTTAAAAGAAAAAGAAATTTTATGCCATGATTACTTTTTATAATAATAATCATAAATTTGTTCATCGCCGGTTTGCAAATTTTATAGAGAAAAGTAAATGTATTATTTTTATTTTGTTGATCGACTGCATATTCTTATTTTAGAGGAAAAAAATTGTGCGGTCGGGGGACCCCGTCAGGAACGAAGTTCTTTACGTTATTTTTTCAACTCTAAACGTGATTTAATATGAAGATTTCTATTGATTACGTTAGTGTATTTTTGTCACGACAAAAAGTGCAGCCCTATTTTATTCTACTCTCTCTCTCTCTAATTTGTATCTCTCTCTCGTATCAAAGTCAAAATTTTGCAAATATTTTTTCAAATGCCCATCGATCCTACCGACTAGATGTCGAAAATCATCGCATCTAAAATTTATATATATATATATCGGCCAAGGCGAGGCGAGGCGAGGATGATAGCTAACCCAACCGAGGCGAGGCGAGGCTAGTCATCATTCTGCCTCAGGCGAGGGTGATATTTAACAAAGCGAGACGAGGCCTCGTGCTTCGTGAAACACTAGCCATACTTTCAGTGGCAAATTTCAAGGAAATAGTTGGTTGCACTGAGTGGTGGGTCTATATCTGGTTAGATATCCAAGCTGCGTTCAATACAGCCTGATCCGCTATAATAACATCTACTCTGGTTGTCGAATTCGCAGAATCAATTGAGAGCCTGACAAGAACGAAATACGTCACTTTGATGTGGGTACCAGGATACTGCGAGATTGAGGACAATCGAGGTCGATGAACTCGCCCGTGAATGAGTCGCAGTCCCTTGTCAGGGACCGGAACCATATCTCGGAATAAATAGAAGCCATAAACAAATGGGTGGATAGGTTTATGAATAGGAAATGGAAAGTTACAGTAAGCCTGTACACAAGCCAAACATATGATAGCAAACAAATTGTACAAGGTTGATGGAGGAATTATTAATCTTCCTTTAAGCGAAAGAAGGGCCTGCATACACGTTCTGCATTCAAGGGCATACACATTCCAACAGATCATAGCCTACAGAAATCTGGATTACTATCTACATTAATCCAGTCAAGATAAAACCTAGAAGAGTACATTAATACTTTAGATTAGTACCTAGGCGTGTAGCAATGAACAATTATAAATGTCCTTGGGCGGCCTACTGCATCCTGGCGTTTACCGCATAAGCCATCCATTCACCCATCTAACAAAACATATGAACTAGTGATTGTATACAATCATAAAATACAGTTATGAATAATTTAAACATATAACATTTGAAACATTTAGGGGATGTTTTATCTTAAAACGGAAATTATTGATGAAAACAATATTAAGTAGGTGTGCTAATGGGGAGACACACAATATAAAATAGGAAAATCATTTTCTAAGATTCTATTAAATAATGATGATGACGTATGCTAATACATTCTATAAATATCGTCGTCAATAAGAGATATAATAGACTAAGAGCTGGCTACATAAAAGTGAATTGATAAAACATAGTCGTGATTTTTTCTCATAAGTCTCCCATGATATCGTCAAAGCAAGAGAATGTGTGGGGGGGGGAGGTCAAACGTGTAGAGTTTTGATTAAAAAAACCGATCATAGTTCTGAAAATTGGTGTAGTCTTACATATTGAAAATAGAAATTGAAAGAAAATGTTCCCAGAAGTGTAGGTTGAGACCCAACCGCTCCCAGAAGCGGTAAAGTGGTTAACTTTGAGTTGAAATTGGACTCATAAAACATAGTTCTGCAAATTTGTTTACTGCAAGTTTACGATACAATTAGACTTTTCCACAAAATTGCAGAATTTGAGGCTAAAGTGAGGCTGAATGACCAAAATGTTATTCGTTTTGTTTCAACGAAATGATCAATTTATCGATATCTATTGGATGTTATTAAAAAATGGGAGGATCATAGAAAGAAACAGAGGCTTATACTTTTATGCGGTTGATTCGATTATTCCATGATATATATCAGTTTTATTGACTAACAATAAGTTAAACCAGGGGAATTAAAACAGGAAAGACCATAAATATGATATAATTTAAAAATACAATAATTAAATAAAAACACAGTTTCTCATTTACACGGTGTATAATAAGTAAAAATGTGTTTTTTCAAAACGTATATACATTTTCACGTCACATAAGAACTGATGCTTGCATTACATATAATGAATTGGATTAAACTGCAAACATGGTAACACTAAAATTTCATCAAGTATGTACACTCCCGTTCAAAAAAATGAACCAATCTGAATTGTCAATTTTCTTACAATTCATAAAACTGCTCACGTTTGTTACTCTCTGCATAATTTATATTATTATTATTATATTCACCAAATATATTTGATCCCAACAGCATTAAGGAACAGTGTACTTTTTTTATTGTATTGATATCAGTGTATATATATGCTTCTTTAATTTTGAATATAAAAAAATAAGTATTTTTTTCATTTTTAATGAAAATTTTGTATAAACGTTGTTGTTTTTGAACGGAATAAACTTTTTTCATATTGTTTGGCTACATTCAAACATAAAAGATTTTGTGGCTTTTTTAAATAAAATTGATATTTTAAAATGTATAAGTTTTTAAGTTTAAAAAAGTCACAAATTTGACCATTTTCTATCCATTAAACATCCACCAAAATGCGTTTTTAGAACGAAGGGTTTTCAGATTCAACATTAGAAGATAAACCCGCAATCCCAAATACTTCTATTGTAAAGAATATGAAAAGAAATTTTTCCGATCGAAAACCACCATTTTTAAGAGTATTTAAAAAATTTCGCTTCAAAAAAATGGGATCAAATTTCACTGTGCAAAAATTACATTTATACAATCAGTGCAATGAACAAACAAAAATTCAATAACAAAAATCATATCAGAATAGATTTTGATACGATATTATCCGATACGATACAATGTCGGTATTATCCTAGACTATTAGTTATCACATATAATATTTAAAAAAACACTGATGTGTATACTGTATTGGTATATCGGATATTGGTAATGACGGTATATTTCGTCAAAATTTAAATATTTTAAATATTTTTTCTTTTCAATTTTTAACAGGAATACGCATAGGGTATTGTTTTAAAGAACTATTTTTAAGGACTCGAAACATATTTTTTTAAACTTAATTAACATGTTTTAATCTCCTATTTTCGTCAGCTACCAGATTTTGTAAAAAAAGGGCTCTCCTTTAAAAAGCACAAGTTGATCTTCAAATAACATTGAAGGTCATGGTTAAGTTGAAAATTCATTCAGATAGTTTTTACCAAAAACTAAATTTTCTTGAAGAAATATTCAGGTGTCTTGTTTAAAATGAGCATTCTGTATAAATCTTAAAATATGAATGAATATGAAATATATAATTCAAAATTTCATTGTTGTTCATTTATAATTGTATTTAATATTAATTTAGTTTTTTTTTGTATGTGTAAATATTATGACAAAGATAAATAGTGTAGTTTTTCAGTGTGTAAAAAGAAATGGAATTATAAAACTGTATTTATATGTTTTTAGAGAACACAAATTTTATATCCGTGTGAGTGATAAACAAAGTAAGCCTTTAAAAAATATATGTGGAGTAAATACATTTAAAGTGCTATAGATACGAGTATGCTCCTCTTACATATAAAAATTAAATAATATGTTGTATCTGTCAAAAACATTTACTACAAGAATAATCAAAATTGTGAGATACTGATTCGGTTCAGATTGGTTCATTTTTTTTAAACGGGAATGTACTTCCATGCGCCGAGAAATCCGTAGAATTTAGTATGAATGTTCGTCTAGATGTTAAATAAAACCTATTTTGACAAAATGGAAACCCGACTTCAAAAATCAAATATTCTATAACAACAAATGCACTAAAAAGTAAAAAAATAATTGCATATTCTTGTGCCAATTTTACTTCACCTAAGCAAAAATTTTTAAATATATATGTACAATTATTGTTATTTTTGGAGTCGGTGTCAGCTTAACTTTTGGACACCGCCTCCAAAAATAACAATAATTGTACATATATATTTAAAAATTTTTGCTTAGGTGAACTAAAATTGGCACAAGAATATGCAATTATTTTTTTACTTTTTAGTGCATTTTTTGTTATAGAATATTTGTTTTTTGAAGTCGGGTTTCCATTTTGTCAAAATTTTTTTTATTTCTCGCTTTTTAGTGACTTTGAAGTTCTATAACTGATTTTATTTGTCTAAATATGGGTAGACCAACTAAACGACCTACTAATTTTTAGTGCATTTTTTTATAACATTTTTTTTTTATCCGTTAATTTTTTTTTTTAATTTTTAGTACATTTTTTTATAACAGATTTTCAGTTTTTTTTACAAGCATTTTGTTTTTTTGTAAAAATTTTATTTTTGGGGTCGGTTTCTTTTTTGTAAAAATTTTTTTTGAAGTCGGTTTTTAAAAAAATTTTCTTATTTTCCCATTATGAATGAGTATACCCTTTCAAAAAAAAAATTTCGCAGAAATCGGTTATCAAATATAAAATGAGGATTTTCTTCGATTTCCCGGGGATCCCCTCATCAGAATGCTATTTGGTGACAATGGGACCAATGGGAAACCAAACCCTTTAAAACAAAAAAAAAATTCAAAATCGGTTCATAAAAGACGGAGTTCTGAAGTGACACACATTAAAAAAAAAAAAATACAGACGAATTGAGAACCATCCTCCTTTTTGACTTCGGGTTAAAAAGAACATGAATCCTCTTTTTAATTTTTTATATTTTATTGTCGGTTGGCGCTCTCTACAGACTAATCAAATTTTGATTTGTCTAGTTTATATTTTTTACTTATTAAAAATTATTTTTAAAAGCTATCCAAGAGTTATTTATTGTATTTGGGAGCTTAGGCGAAGGTTACTTTTGAAAATATAGAATTTTATTACATATTTGGCGATTGTGGTAATTTAAATTTTTTATAAATTATATTTTTGAAATTGACTGCATTCTGTGCAGAATGAACAGTCAATGTCAAAAGCCGAGCTAAGATTTTAAAAATTTTATAATTTATTTTTGCCTTATTTATTCAGTTTTCGAAAAAATGCTTCGAATAAAAGTTGTTCATTTTAACTACACTAATAACTTATATTCGAAACAGTTTTCCAAAATCCGAATAAATAAGGCACCAATCAAATATAAAATTTCAGGCGTCTCGTCAAACTGATCTATTGACCAAAAATGCAATACGATCTTTGAAAATCTATTTTTTAAACGGTTTTAAGGTATTTCCAAACTATTATTAGGTGGTCAAGAACTTCACGAAATTCACAATATTAGTAACATGAATCCTCAGCTGAATCAGCTGAATTTTTTTGAGAATTTATCACCATGGCGTTTTTGAGAAAATCGTTATGTAGGTAAGTTGAAGAAATTTAACGTGCATCTTCATAAACATGGTGAAATAAAATGCACGATTCCGACTGTTTTTACTTCGAGCTCTCTCAATGTAGTCACGGTTGTTCTGAAATTCGACACATACTTTCCTCAATTCCTTAGAAATATTTTTCCTTAAAACTTGAGAAACTTGGAGAATGACCATCGGGTTGTTAAGTTTCTTGATAAAATATGCGTAAAAAAGTGCACTTTTTTCATGTCCAGCAGAAGGTTGTTTTTTATGGATCAGTTGGCATCGTGAGTACCGGCGCGCTGTTTGAAAATCGTTTGAAATTATAGAATGGGAACACTGACGACAACGGACAGCTGTTTTCAACAACGCGCAGGAGTACCAACATATTTTTTTTACGTATTTAATTTTTTTTTTTTTATATTTTTATTTTTTTAAATATTTTAGTTCTTTTCGCGCGGGTACCCGATCAGCTGATATAGTTTGGAAATACCTTAAAATATTTAATTATTTACCAAAATAGACTTACTTATTCAGTTTATATTTAAAAAACACATGTTTACCCTCTAATAGCTTTTAAGGCCAAGGCGAAAATCAAGGTCACCATAATAAATCCCCCTTCAAACAAAGCAACTTTAAATTGGGTCATTTTTTGCCAAAACACCTCTTTTGCAAAAAGTGGGCATATTACGGTGGCTTTGAATTTCGTCTTGACCTTGGCCTTTAACGCTATTTAGGTGCCAATTTGTGCTTTTCAAATCGTAACCCTTTTTTTTGGACAGAATCGGATAGCTGAGAACAAAAACACATAAAAACTGAGTAATTAAGTCTATTTTGGTTAGTTAAAAATCCATAAATAAGGTTTCAAAAATAATTGAAAAACCGATTTATGTACTTAAACTTACTTCTCCGTTTCTCCTAAACCAAACTTCGAACCATTTGAAGAGAGAACACTATATCATGGTAAATCAAAACGTATCAAAATTTGACTTCAGTTAAAGTGCTTAGGGTGCGTTCAAGTATTACGTAAGCAGGTTTAGGCCTCTACACTACTAAGTATAGAGTTTTTTTAAATATACCGATGTTCAATTCGGGGAGTTCCCGGCGTACTAGGATGACTTGAAACAAATAAATATAAAGTTCATTGTTCTCTGTTATAACGTTGTCGGATACGGATATGGAGCCCTTGGACAATAAATGATTTTTAATTTTCTAATTTTATTAAAACACTAATATTTTAATTTTAAAAATAATTGAGTATTTTAAATATTAACTTTAATATTTAATAAAAGTTTTGAAAAAATTCTTACTTCTTATCATTTGAGGGGGGGGGGGGTGTTCGCAATTTTCTTATTTTTGCTTGTACAGTGGGGATGGGGTATAAAATCATAGAAAGTTTGCTTACGTAATACTTGAAGGCTCCCTTAACAAGTTTTGGATCACCAATATCCTAGTAAGTTTAGTTTTTGAAATTCTTGTCAGAACAAAAAAGTTATGTGGTTGTAGAAGATTATAAAACAGGCCATATCCGTAGGTTATATAGAAGTATTAGGTATGTATAATAATTTAAACTATAAACATCATACAGAAAACTTTGTACTATATTTTAATGAAATCTAATGTAGGTTAACATATAAATTGTTAGTTCGGTATGAAACAGCACCACCGGTGATCCACAACTATTAGGCTTCAAACAAATTATTGTATTTATCAGATCAGGGATGTTGCGGATGCAAAATTTTAGACATCCGCGGATGCGAATATATTAAGTCTAGTTTTTTTTTAAGAGATACTTAATTTAGATACATGAATAAACGAAAAAGATGGTAATAATTTTTAATAATCTTTATACTATAATCAAATTTTTGGTATAAAAATTTAAAATTTGGTGCATTATATTTAATAAAGAGCACCGTCACGGCCATTTCAGGTTCCATCCTGTAAGTGAAACAAGTACTGAGCCAGAACAGTAGTGTGAATGTTTAGCGAACCAAGGGCGCGCTAAAAATGTGGATCAAGTTCACTAAAGAATTTGCAAGCAAATTATTTCATTTTATTTAAAATAAAATGTAAAGATATATAATAGATTTAAAGATTATTGCCCAAATAAATGTTAATTTTAAATAATAACCAATTAATGTTTGACATGAAAAATCATGCACATCTTGACTGGGTAAACATACACATCATACTAAAAACAAAAAATTGTATTATTTAAAAGTTTTTTAGCGAATTTCCTGAAAGGAAATAGAGCTATTGGTCTCGTACCGACTTCAAAATTCGTTACGCAGGAGCTTCAGCGAATTTCCTGAAAATACATAAATCACTTTCTAGCGGTATGATTTTAGTATTTGCAAGGCCAATTTTATTAATAAATGACATACGTCAAGGGGAAAGGGGGCCATAAAATAGGAAGAAACCACAAAATATAAAATATCTCTCTTAATATTATAACAATCGAAAAATGCGTAAGAAATAAAGTTGTAGAAAATCAACTTTGCTACAATTCATCACCTCATCATTTTTGCTCAAACTCTAATGTGTACAGTAATATTAAGGAATTTAATTTTCAATCTTAAACCGTCAATGTTTCTGTAAATCTAAGTGTAAGAGAAAAAATGATAAGAAACAAAATTATAGTAAAACTTTTTACCTACAACTTTACTTCTTATAAATTTTTCGATTTTTCAAATATTAAGGGAGATATGTCAAACTTTGTGTCCGATTTTACCCATTAACGAACTTGATCTTTTGAATACTAAAAGCGACTCAAATACCAAATTTCATTCCGATAAAATGAAAACTGTGACCGCTAGATTGATTATATATATATATATATATATAAATAAATTTTACAGATGATGATTTTTGACATCTACTAGATAGGATCGATGGACATTTGAAGAAATTTTTGCGAAATTTTGACTTCGGTACGGGACCAATAGCTCTATTTCCTTTCAGGAAATTCGCTAACATACTAAAGTAGTTCTTATGAAATTATTGCAAAGCCAATATTCCATCCAATTGGGAATTTCAATCAAACAACTTGAAAAACATCACAGATTTTATTTGTATGATATCACATAGTATACCTATATATCACATAATATACTTACGATAGAAAGCGTTGCTATGATGTCACTACTATCGAGGGCATTGGACCACATGAAAATTAACAATATTTATACCCGGTATATAATATATACCAGGGTATATTAAGTTTAGTCCCGACTTTGAAACGATTGAAAATATTCATCGTAATAATTATCGCATATCCGTCCGTCCGTCCAACTTTGCGTGTATTAGAGTTAAAAAGTAACTTCAAATTCGTGAATGGGCAAAATGGGACCGTGCATACCCCCCCCCCTCAACAGGGCGTAGGGTTGTGGACCTATCTTTAAAACTGAAAAATATATACGAAAAATTTAAAGAAAAATATGTTCCTTTTTTCAAAATAAACAACTTTTCGTCAAAACTTTTTTCTGGCAATGATAGCTCGACTTTTAATACTATTTGTACAAAATAGATACTTTTCGTTATTTACTTTTTACCTTTTCAAAGTCAATATATCTGCTCACTTTTCAATGTGATACTGAGAAATTAACTATTTATACATTTGAGAAAATAAGAAATGACGTTCGTAGGATCTTACTATGAGAGCCAAACATTTGGCGGAAAAAATATCCATTTCATAAACATAAAAAAAGCTTCTTGGAAAAACGGCGAATTAATAAAATTAAATATCACACATAAATTACAAATTGGTGAACTAAAAAATTTTGACAAAATGGAAACCCGACTTCAAAAATCAAATATTTTAAAACAAAAAATGCACTAAAAAGTAAAAAAATAATTGCATATTCTTGTGTCAATTTTAGTTGACCTAAGCAAAAATTTTTAAAGATATATGTACAATTATTGTTATTTTTGGAGTTAGTGTCAGCATAGAAAAATTAACATAAAGTTTGGACACCGCCTTCAAAAATAACAGTAATTGTACATATATATTTAAAAATTTTTGCTTAGGTGAACTAAAATTGAACCAAGAATATGCAATTATTTTTTTACTTTTTAGTGCATTTTTTTGTTTTAGAATATTTGATTTTTGAAGTCGGGTTTCCATTTTGTCAAAATTTTTTTTATTTCTCGCTTTTTAGTGATTTTGAAGTTCTATAACTGATTTTATTTGTCTAAATATGGGTAGACCAACTAAACGACCTACTAATTTTTAATGCACAACACATTTTTTTTTAATCCGTTTTTTGTTGTTGTAATTTTTAGTGCATTTTTTCATAACAGATTTTGAGTTTTTTTTTACATGCATTTTGTTTTTTAATTTTTTTTTTGGGGTCGGTTTTTTTTTTATAAAAAATTTTTTTATTTGAAGTCGGTTTTTAAAAAAAGTTTCTTTTTTTCCCATTATGAATGAATATACACTTTCAAACAAACAAAACATTTTCGCAGAAATCGGTGATCACATATAAAATGAGGATTTTCCTCGATTTCCAGGGGATCCCGTAATCAGAATGTGATTTGGTGTCAATGGGACCAATGGAAAATCAAACCCTTTAAAACAAAAAATTCAAAATTGGTTCATAAATGACGGAGTTCTGAGGTGACACACATTAAAAAAAATAAATAAAATAAAAAAACAACAACAAAAAAACCAAAAAATACAGACGAATTGAGAACCATCCTCCTTTTTGAAGTCGGGTTAAAAATAACTCATAATGCATACTTTCCACAAAATATATATAAAAAATAAAAATAAAAATACCAATATTACCATTCGACAGCTTTAAAACAATATCGAGTGAGAGTTAGCTCAGGTACCTACCAACTTCTAAATACCAATATTTTAAAACAATTGCCGATATACTATCACTATATCATACTGGACTTAATGCCGAATAATGGTTTGTTAACCTTTGTACTCGAATGTTTCAGGTTCAATAATATTACAAATAAAATTATCATATACAAATATCTTTGAATTGTGATACTATAAAACAATATGCATGTTATAAAATATATGCATAGCACAAGCAATTTAAAAGTTAATAAACATGCCACCTTCATGCAAATAATAATTATCATTCAACAATACCATTTTACAATATATATATAAGGTGTTTAATTTAAATAACAAACGAAAACCTCATTCAATACCTGTAATACTTTATTATTTTCTGAAACATTATATTGTTAAGCAACCTCCCTTAGCAAGGGGTGTAAATTTTATTTCGACAGATGAATATTCGCTTAAGGACGTTCGAAAGAGTCATTTTGCGGAGAAAGACGGGATATCAAGCGACTGCGGATGCTCGCAGCAATACAGATTGAATGTATACGTTGAAACTAGATTTAAATATTCTATGGTTATTTGGTTAATAATAATAGTCGTGAGTCGCGACTCATAATGTTTCTTTTATTTTAAATAAAAAAGTAAAGTCTTGTGTTTTGCTTCTCTAAAATGACAAAATTAGTTATATAATTCATGATTACTTTCCAAAATGCATTTGAACATACTTTCATTTTTGGTTCAAATAAATCCTTGTATATTTAATAACAATTTACATAGTTTTATAAAAACTTCTCTGCATTTTAAACTATGTTTTATTCGATTTTAAAGATTAAATTTGTAGTTTCTCCATAAGACCCAATGTTAAAACTATGATTTTCAATATCGAAAAAAACGAAAAAATGCATTTGAACTAACATTTTGATGCATACCAATGAATTCGTATTGACTTTTTTTATAACATATTTAATTTATAGGAACTTCTCTGCATTTTTTTTCTCTTTCGGACGTCTTTAAATACTTTTGAACTGGATTATTACGTTATAATATTGGAGTATTGACAATTATGTAATAAAAGCCTTAATCATTAGAGGCAGCTCATAAACTTTTGCTCCGTGAATGGTTGGAAGGTGCAATGAAAAACTACGCTTGGCCACGTGAGGATCGGAGGTCTAGGTCTAAGCTGCATAGTTTATACCATGGTAAAAAATACATTTATTTTCAAGTAACGCGCGTAATAATTTGAAATTGAGGTAAGCGGTTTATTCGATTTAGCGCGCGGTCTAGTGTTTTATTTTTCTGCCATAGACTGAAGTCGTAGCATATAATAATCCGGCACCTACTTTGCGACAAAAGAACAAACAGCTCGCATACAATAAAAATCCATGGCAGATTCGCCATAAGCAACGCGTCAAAATAATTTTGCTGAAGCAAGACACAGAATTACTCTATGAATTTGATTCGATAGAACAAATAGTAGAATGAATTAAGGAAAAAGATGTTGAGGTTGAGTCTACTGTTGATCTCAGAAGCCAAAGACTAGATTATGTTTGTCCTATTTAAGTGATCTCCATGAATGACTTGTTTCGCCGTTCAAGAATTCAGATGGATTGGACCAATGAATTTTACTCGAAATTTCATGATAAATACGAATATGATTTATTCATTTTTTTCCAAAGTACGTGTTTTGTCTCATTTATATAGGGTGGCGCATAACTAACGTTATGATTTAATTAGTGAATAAATTTATTGTTTACGTTTTTTTTTTTTCAGAAAAACTTGGGAAATTTATGATGGAAAGGCTCAGCACAGAACAAAGAACCAAAGTTATTCAATTTTATTATGAAAGTCAGCATTCGATTATTCAGACACAAAGATCATATCGAAATTTCTTTCATGTTCCGACAATTTATCGATTGGTTCAGCGTTTTCGGCAACATGCGGCTGTCTTTGATCTTCGGCGTGCTGGAAGACCTCGTGCAGTTCGAAATGATGTGAACATTACTCGGGTGGAAGCAAGTGTGGAGGAAAACCACGAAACTTCCACTAGGTGACATTCTCAGCAGATGGTGATGTCTAGGTGGTCTTTGCAAAGAATTTTACATACGTTACACCTTTTCCCATATAAGATTCAATTGGTTTTCGAGTTAAAACCAAATGATACACAAAAACGCATTCATTAAATAAATCATTACGTTACTTATGCACCATCCTTTAGTACCAAATTTTTATTTGCATGCGTCATTGATTTGAAAAAAAAATTATAGAAAAACTATGTTCTATTCATTGCAGGGTGAGGGGGGATTGAAGAAAAGCCACGGTTGTCTACATGGCGGGAGGGGGATTAAAATGTGGCCAAGGCAGAGTTAGGTTATTTATAAACGGCTCCTTATAAGTGGAACTGCTTCCAAAAATTTTATATCGAAAAAAACCTATACGATAGCAAAGAGCAAACTGTTGTAAGAATTTCAACTGTAATATTTAACTCTATTGTGTATGTGCTTATGTTCACATACACAATCCGCGACATCCGCGGATGCGCATATTTTAAGGCGGATGCGGTTGCGAACTTATATGTCAAGTTTTTTTTAAAGTTTTTTTTAAAGTACTTAATTTGGTACATGAATAAAGAAAAAAGATGGTAATAATTTTTAATAATCTTTATATTACAGTAGACTCTCATTAATCCGGGACTATTAAAAAAACCAAAAACTAGAGGGTGCCGGATTATTGGAATGTTCCGATTACTGGATTGTTTAGAAAAATTCATAATAAATACGTGCTGAACTATTGAAGGGCCGGATTAGTGAGACTCTACTGTGTAATCAAATTTTTAGTATGAAAATTTAAAATTTGAGGTATTATATTTAATAAACAGCAATGTCGTTGCCTTTTTAGGTTCACTGAGATTTATCTCGGACATGCTCACCTAGTTTCAAATAAAAATAAATCACGGTTTGCGTCGGTGGTGGCATTGTTTGTTCACTTTTTAAATAGATTATTCACGGCGAAACACTCAAACAATAATGTAAATTGTTGAAAAAAACATCCATAAACACGTCTAAACACGTTGTGATTTATTTACAATCAGAAATGATAAACAAAACAAGCAACACCCGCATCCGCAAAAGCTCCGTAAAAAGCATTGATATTTATTCCGCGATTGCGTATTCAGATGCGAATATCCGCAACATCCCTATTTCGAACAAAGGTCGAAGAACATGTTCACCCTTTGATGATATAGAATGGTTGACTGAGAATAAAAAGACAGACAAGAAAACCATTTATAATTTTATCGTATGAATTCTATGAAAACATTGTCAAGTTTGCGAAAGTAATGTAAGTTTCAAGCCAGTCAAGTTTTAATCTATATAACTAAACTAGGTAGCTTTTCATTGCATTCTTCCGCTCTCCCTTCGCGGACCGCGTAGTTTATGATCGGCCCCCTGCGAATAGGTAAATTTTAAGAATGATTCAGATTATAAACCACTATGTTCATTTGACAAAGATTACAAATGCTTGAAAGTTTTTTTTTTTTAAATAAACACGAGGTATATATTAGGAAAATTTGTTGTATATACATACACATTTATATATTTAAATTGAAAATAATATAACTCACCTAAATTTGAATCCATTGATTGCTGAAATTGTAGGGCAAACACAATTTACAAATTTTCAAAATTGAAAAATTTTAAATATGAAAAAAATTATTTTTTATAAAAATTGGCGTTTATAGTGGATATCAGTCAACGAAACATTTTAATATTCGAGTTTTCAAATGTAAGGAAATTAATTTAATAAAAAATATTAAAGAAACTTGTTTTAAGAATTGCAGGAACACGTACTTGGTATGCAAATAATTAGAGTTAAAAAGTGAAATGATAGCTCCTAAAATTTATACATTTATTATTTGTGTTGTATACTTAAAATGTATAATATACTTTAAATGTGTATACTTTACTTTCCTAAAATTTATTTCCTTCATCTATACATGTAAAATGGATAATAAAACCTATTTTGACAAAATGGAAACCCGACTTCAAAAATCAAATATTCTATAACAAAAAATGCACTAAAAAGTAAAAAATAATTGCATATTCTTGTGCCAATTTTAGTTCACCTAAGCAAAAATTTTTAAATTTATATGTACAATTTGGAGTCGGTGTCAGCATAGAGAAACTCTATGCTGACATAGTGTTCTAGCATAGAATAAAATTTGGACACCGCCTCCAAAAATAACAATAATTGTACATATATATTTAAAAATTTTTGCTTAGGTGAACTAAAATTGACACAAGAATATGCAATTATTTGTTTACTTTTTAGTGCATTTTTTGTTATAGAATATTTGATTTTTGAAGTCGGGTTTCCATTTTGTCAAAAAAGGTTTTATTTCTCGCTTTTTAGTGACTTTGAAGTTCTATAACTGATTTTATTTGTCTAAATATGGGTAGACCAACTAAACGACCTACTAACTTTTAGTGCTTTTCTTAACACATTTTTTTTTATCAGTTTTTTTTTTTTTTTTTTAAATTTTTAGTGCATTTTTTATAACAGATTTTCAGTTTGTTTTACATGCATTTTGTTTTTTTTTTTTGTAAAAATTTTTTTTTTGGGGTCGGTTTTTTTTTGTAAAAAATTTTTTTGAAGGCGGTTTTAAAAAAAATTTTCTTATTTTCCCATTATGAATGAGTATACCCTTTCAAAAAAAAAAAAAATTTCGCAGAAATCGGTTATCACATATAAAATGAGGATTTTCCTCGATTTCCCGGGGATCCCCTCATCAGAATGCGATTTGGTGCCAATGGGACCAATGGGAAACCAAACCCTTTAAAACAAAAACAAAAATAAAATAAAATAAAAAATAAAAAATACAGACGAATTGAAAACCATCCTCCTTTTTGAAATCGGGTTAAAAATAAAGAGCCTTGCTATCCGTTGTAACCTTTAGTTTAATTTGCACACATTAAATTTTTTTTTTGGAATTCTAAACGTCAAATAGGATAAAGTTCAGTTACAAGATTTAATAATGAATTACAATAAAGGCGAACTTTTGGCAGTTTGTTGGCTAAAGGCCCCCATACACGATCAAGCCATTTGTGCAACAGGCTTTTTGCGCTAACAATTTTATTGCCATGGATGGAGTTGTTGCACAACGGTTCGAAAGGAATCAGCCAGGATCAATTTTTATTGCACAACACCTCCGTCAAGCGGTTCAACGTGAATGGTAGTTTTTGATTGAAAAACCAATAATAATCACCGCACATCTAATCGTCTGTGTCGTCTGTGCTCTCCAGAGTACTACAAATAAAAATACAGACGAATTGAGAACCATCCTCCTTTTTGAAGTCGGGTTAAAAATGATATGATGTTTGTAAAGGTGCACGGCTTTGCAACGTCATGTTTACACAAAATGGTCATGTATAAGCACAGTTGTTGCGCAAGTTGTTTGATCGTGTATGGAGGTTTTAATGGTTAGTTTCAAAATGGCAAAATCGCAACAATGATGGCACAACATTCGTCTGTATCGGACGTTTTCTCTCGAGAACATCACAAAATGAAATGAAGTTAGCATAAGTTGTTGGAAGGGTGTATGGGCCAAACATGATGGTTGCGTAAATTATTTGATCGTTCATATAGGAACCTTTATTACACAAACATAATGTTTCACAAACACTACATGTGTATGGGGGCTTTAACATTTAGTTTAGTTTGTACCAGTTTATTTATTTTTTTTAAACGTCGCATGTAAACAAGTTAAGTTAAAAGACTTAATAACGAATTACAATGACGGCGAACTTTAGCAATTTAGCTTTTAGCAGAGCTAACTCATTCTTTAAAAGATCGACAAAGCCAAGAATGATACTCGACGCTTCTGTGATGAGGTGGCGAAGACAGCGGGCCAAGTAATATGCATCGTGAGAAAGTCGCCCGTAAAAGGCTGAACATACTAGGTGTAGCTTTTCTCTTACCAAATAGAGTAAGGCATCTTAACCCAGGTGAATTCCTAGGTTTCATCAAGGACCTGGACATATAGTCTGAAGATCTTAATAAAAAATGGGAATGCCACGATAGATCAAAAAGTCTAATATTTATTAAAAACCCTTAATCCTTATTAGATTAGTTTTTTGACAAGGAACCTATATTTTACGATATGAAGAAAATTTTCAAACAAAAAATCTGCACATCGAGAAAACAAAAATTCACCCCTAAAAAAACAAACCGAGCAAGATACCAACTGATACAATTAAATTGTAAATTTTGCCCCAATTCCTAGATCAAAGATTTGTATTTTATATACAAATACGTATTGCGATTACAAAGTAGTCATGATCGGGATGAATTAGCTAATCGAAACTATCTCCGGGGTATGGAGTCGAAGCTATGTTACTCGTTACTAATTTGGTGCGTGTCTCACAATGATTTTAAAATTATTTTGACTTTTATATGATCGGACTGACGTATTAACTGATGAACTAAAGGATTAAGTGTGTGGTGGGTCAATCAGCTGCTTCGATTGACAGTAATCCGTCTTGACCATCTGAAAAACCAAATGTTTCTCTTTGCTTATCTTAATAATCTTTATAATGATACTTTACACTTTTAAACTCAGAACTTATAGGATTCTTAAACTCAGGATTTAAAAAAAAATTCCCGGCAATAATTTTACAAACGATAGCGATGCATTAACTATATTAAATTGATCAGTTGCGAAAAACTTAAATTCAGCCAAATCACCCTTCTGTAACGAAAATCCAGCTTGGTTGGTATTTTTTTGATCGGTATTATATATATTAAATATTTCTAGTAAACATTTTCATTAAAATTAAATCTAATTGAATTTGAAAATATATAAATAGAAAGAAACACGTAGAAATTTTATATTCATAGATTATTATTTATTATTTATTGCTTGTCAATAGTATTTTGTTAAAACTGTTAATAATATTTTCAAACGTATCGAAAAGATGTTCAAATTATTTCCACATGAATTGTAGATACACAAGGAATATTGATTAAATATAATACAAAAACATACCTAATGTTGTCTAATTTCAAAGAGTAAACGATATAATATATTTTATTTAGGGAGTATTTTAGAAATTTATTATTTTCAAATCAGCTAATAAAATACACTATATCTTTTTCACATTTTTATACCCGCCGTATACAGTGTGTAAACACTAATTGAAAATACAATTGAGTTGTTGTCTTTTGTGAAATGTGTGAATTTCTTCCTAAACGAAATAGAGCTATTGGTCTTGATGTCAAAGTTTCTTCAAATTTTTATCGATTCTACCCAGTAGATGTCGAAAATGAGCATATATATATATATATATATATATATATATATATATATATATATATATATATATATATATATATATATATATATATATATATATATATATATATATATTTATATATGTATATATGAACGGGTGAGTCAAGAGTTTCTTGAAAGGGTGGATAGGGGATTTTTAACTCATATATATATATATCGATATATAACGATTCATAGTGTGCTATCATAGTTTATGTTACTATGGAAACGACAATCAAAGTTGACATTTCAAAATTGAAACAAAATGTATATACACTATGTTTACTTTACATCTTCGTATCATAGATCCCACGAGTATGAGAGAGTACATATGTACATATACATTAAGTAATGTGTATGAGAAGGAGGTCTTGTAGGTTTGTGTTGGTTGTCTGTCGTACGATATACTTTAGTTGACGCTTGTGGAGTGAGGTTTGTGATGTATGTGCACTGATGCAATCATTAGTATGTGAATGCTTTTGGAAAATACGTGTTATTTTATTTTTGGTATCTCATTACAACAATGGGTTATTATTACTCAAAAAAAGAAAAAGTGCAAATTGTTAAATGGTACTATTCCGGACAATCCGCACAGGAATGTGTCAATTCATTTATTGTGGCATTTGAAGGTAGACAATCACCAACCACTCGAACAGTTCTGAATATTATTCACTGTTTTGAAAAATATGCTTGTTTATCTGATTGTAAAAATTTCCACAAAAAAGATGAGGAAGCCCCACCAAAAAATGAAGAAAGAAAAGAGATATAGCAGTTTGTAGTGTACTATCTATTGACGATAAAAAATCGACAAGAGAAGTTGGTGAAGAACTGGGCCTAAGCAACGCTACAGTTGCAAACATTTGGAAACGGAATAGTTTCAAATGTTTTAAATATGAAAAACACCAAGAGATTTTGCCTGAGGACCTCTTAAAAAACGTATAAAATAGCTTTCGAAGAAAAATGCATGGATTAGGAGATATAGAGTAGAATCTGAAACCAAAGTCCAAAAATTTTACGGTTTTTCGTGTGTAAAAATTTTTGCACAACTTTTTGAGAGTTGCAAACTTGGGTATACATAGCCCTAATGGGTCCAAATAACATACTGAAAAATCAGAGATACATCATGTTTTGCGAATTTAGTGATTTTTGTGTTGATTTTGACCGGCGTATGTTATTTAATAATGCTTATATACAGTATTTTAAGGACGTTCATTTGCTACGCTAAAGTCAAATGAGTACTATCTTTAATAAAATTTATTTAGGATTTTAAAAAAGGTGTAAAGTATGTCAACAATCTTACAACGATTTATAACCTTTTTTATTTGTCCTAAATATTTTAAAAGTATTTATTGGAAAATACCAGGAAATTGTAAATTAGAAATTAATTTGACTTAATGTGACAGATATGACAGTAAACTATGTTTTATATTTGTGTGTATGTGTATATTATTTTAGTGTGTGTGGTCGCCAGTTTTCAAAATAGGGTGGCAAAAACAAACCTAACAAAAAAGTTTTAATTTTATTAAATAATTAATTCAAATGTTCGGCAACACCATTTTTTTAATGCAATTATATAAACTGCATATTTTAAAGAATATTTATAAACATTATTTATTATCCTGTCTACTTTAATAATAAAGTTATTATAATTTTAAGTTCAAAAAAATTCTGTTCTCCATAAGACGCTGTGTTAAAAGTTTGATTTTTAATCGATAATTACTCTTTGAAATGATCGACAACAGGTGTTAAATTTTTGAGGGAGGATAACTACTGAATTGAGCTATTCAATTCCCTAAAAAAAAATTTTTTAGAAGTTATGTATGCATTATAATTACTGCGTTTGATTTTAATTGATTTATCACATAGGTACTAATAAATAATATTTAATAATGAATTTTAATAACTCGATATTCGAATTAACATGTTAGGATATGTTAATTTATTTTGTGACATATTATTCTTAGAATTGGTTAATATTAATTTTAATATAATTTTATGAGAAAATTTTATTTTACTTCGAAAACTTTTAGATATTTCGAAAACAAGTATTGTCATTTAAACGAAAGTCAAATAAACTGACTTACACTTCAAACTTCGAACAACCTCGAACCCTGACTTGAAATTATCAGGGTTGTTTTTGGGACTTGATGTATAGTCCCTGACAATTCCAAGTGATTTAAAAATTGAAAAAAAAAAGTTACAGCAATCTGAAAATAGCGATTTTTCAAAAATTGATAGAGTTTGCGAGGCCATATTTCAAAAGGAAAATATACGAGGCACAAGATAGCTTTTTATATCAAAAACTGTTAATGTCAGACCGTTTCAAAATTAGACAAAATTGAGCCAAAATAGTGGGGCAGGTAAAGGTTTGTGTGTTTTCCTAAAAGTAAAAGATAAGTAAAAAAATGTCGTTTGTTTCAAATTTCTATTTTATTCAAAGACAGAGATATATACCTGCCGGATTTGAACGGATGAGCCCATTTTGTAGAGATCGTCTTTTTATTAACGTACTTTCGACAAAAAATTAGCTGTCAAATCCACGCGATTGATTTTGTCCAAAAGTAATGGATCTGCCCATATATATATATATATATATATATATATATATATATATATATATATATATATATATATATATATGTACAATTGCAACCATGGTTCAATGAGTTATACTAGCTGAACGTATTCTAAGTTCCCCAATGTACAGACACAACTTTTCTATACATAGATATTCTCCTATATTGAAGCGTTTAAAAAATAGGTTATACCACGCGGCCTGGATTCGTGGAACAATAAATGTATGCAGACTACATTCAGTAAAACTCTCAACTGCCCAATGAAAACCGCTTTAAAATCGATTCAGCGGTTTTAACGTGGAGCGATAACAAACATCCTCACAAACTCACATTTATAATATTTTTTCTTTGCATAAGCTGGCTCTTTTACTATTAACAGAATGCAAATCTAAAATGCTATTTGATTTGATCTTTTTCTAAAGGACTAATAATTAGATCAGGAAATTATTTTTAAAAACAGGAAATTAATTTTATTTCTACACGTAAGCATCTCTAATAAATGGTAGGTTATTAGAGATTTGTTAGAAACTTTTAAACGCTTTCGTCATTATGATTATATAATAACGATATATAATCATAAATTCTCTGAATAATATGGAATATGCATGAAAATTTTTTTTCACTTGAATAGAAGCATGTTTACTTGAAAAATATCAAGGTAAAATTACTTTTTAAATAACTTTAAAAATAAGCGAGATATGAATGATTGAAATTCCTGAATAGACAAAGAGGGTGATAGCCCTCTTGATATGTTATGTGACGTCATATTACACTTTCACCATTCAAAATACACGTTAAACTCCGTTTTTAGTATTTTTGCAAGAAAGAGACAGATAATAATCTTTAAAAGCTTATAGCTACCTTGATATTTGTCGGATTTTTATTTCGTTTTTAAATATTATTACAGCATTAACCGTATTTTCATATTCTGAAAATAAATGTGAAAACAAATTTTCATGCATATTCCCTATTACAACATTTATGAAGGCTTGCGCCAACACCTATTTCAGTTCATTTGAATTGCTATATTATTAATAAACAGATTACGGCATTAACTCCCCACAAAAAGGAGAGGTTTTGCGTGTTCGGCGTCAGTATATATCTGATTACTTATGGTATCATAGCTTTCGAACAGGTGGATCATTTTGGATGTTAATATTTGCGGGAGTAACCAGCTGTTGATGGTAAACCGATAATTAACTCTGACGGTACACTTCGAAAGATAATATCAGTCGAAACGAAACCGTAAGAGCTGGAAGAGAAACTTCCAGACAAAAATGTTTCTTTTTCTAAAATAAACTGATAAAAGTAAGTCACTTTCTATGTAAATCTTTGGTTTTTCGGGTTTTTCCGGGAAATGCTGTAATAGATAAGCGGTAAAAAGCCAAAATCTTAAACTGCATGACAATACCAACAAAAAATATTTTAATCATAAATTTCCGGGGGGTAGGGTTTTACCAGTGCGTATTAAGATAGGACGGGGCCCATGGCCAATGGGATTAAGAGGGTTCCCTTGATCTGTTGGCATATTTACAAAAAAAAACTTTCGTGGTTTAATTTGGGCAAATTTAGAGATGAGTACAAGTCAAGCCAATGTTTCTAAGTATATCATTTTCTATGTTCATTAAATTGAGGTCAATTAGACGTTCTTGTCCCATTGTGTTCCATAACTCATTTTTTATGTGCTTTAATGTTGAAAAAGAGAGTTCTTCGCTGCAGTCGGTGATCATCAAACTCAAGTAAATGCGTAACAGTATTTCTTTCGTGGTTTAATTTGGGCAAATTTAGAGATTACTAACTACTAGTCAAACCAATATTTCTAAGTATATCATTTTCTATGTTCATTAAAATGAGGTCAATTTGACGTTCTTGTTCCATTGTGTTCCATAACTCATTTTTTATGTGCTTTAATGTTGAAAAAGAAAGTTCTTCGCTGCAGTTGGTGATCATCAAACTCAAATACGTAACAGTATTTCTACATTTGGGAAACACAACACCAGCGGCCACATCTATTTTGAGCATATCATCGTACTGCACCAGTTCGATGCAAAAAAAAGCTTTCACATTAAGAACATTAGGGTAAGAACGGATAATAATTGCAGTTCCTAACAAGAACTCTTCTGCCGTTTAAGATTTTAATTGCCGAAATATTCCAAATACACTGATCATTTGATGGTATGCTTCTACTTCATCGAGTGTAGTAAAGCCGCTGGAATGGTCGTACTTTTTATTCAGCTTATGTTTTCTTGAAGTCCATTGCTGATATCCTTTACAGTCAGCTGGAGTTTTGCTTTTGCCTCTATATCGGAAAATGTGGTCCATATTGCATGGCCGTACTCGTGCAATGACTTTCAGGCAACTGATCAGACAACTGCAGCGAAGCGTTAGTCATTTGCAAGCGATCGAAAATTTTGTTCCACGCAATAGTCACTATTCAATAGTTTCTAAAGAATTTACTTGCAGGCTAGTTTCAATTACGAAACTAGTGCGTAAGCTTGATTACGACACTCAACCTTTTGATATTTGTTATTAAATATGGCATCCAAAATCCTATCCTATCATCCTTTTTTGCTAGTGGTAAAACAGCCATCAGCTCGGGTAGAAGAAAGAACAGCATTCTGTAGCGTACATGGGCAACAAATGAATATGCAGCAGGGAATGTATTCCACGTACGAATTTCCCTGTAAGTGATTTTGGCAACTTAGAACATAATATATAATGTATATGGAGTGGTCAAAGCTCACGTTTAGATTGACTACTATGTCTTTCCTTTGGACGGTTTTTTTAGATTTTGGCACACAGGTACGATGCCAGTCAAGGCTGAGGGCCCATAGTATTTGCTACCTCTTGCTACGTGGCTAATCCGGCACTGGGTTTCATATTGGTAGCTCATGGTCTGTAATATATGCAGCAAAATAGCAACGCTACTGCTTTAAAAAACCTTCTTTTTTTTAATTTTAAGATATTTGAATGTTCTGTCGAATTTATTTAACATTTCTGTAGTACGTACTGTAATGTTTCCTAATAAATTGACTCTTGTCTTTTACCTTCATTTAAGGAAATTGCTAAAGTCTTTCTCTGTTATGATAAATTATAAAGAGTAATATAACAATTTTTGGGAAAAATATAACACGATAACTTCTCTAATGACTATTCAAATTAATAGTAACCTTGCTGCCTCGACTATATAGTTAATTGTATCTTTAAAATAAACATAGCAACGACACCCATGATCCAAATATTCACATATTTGTGATATACGGGAAACGGCAATTAGTCATCAGCTAATTAGCCAGAACAATCACTCGCTTAGTCTGAGAAATGTAAGCCAAAATTTCTGTAAAGATTATTCAAATAATCAAAGAGAACTCTAGGTTTTTTGAAATAAAATTTCAAATTTTGCCCCAATTCCTAGAACAATTATTTGTATTTTATAAATACGTATTTCGACTACAAGGTAGTCATCATCAGTATGAATTAGCTAATCGTAAGTATCTCTGGGATATGGAGTCAGAGATATGTTGCTCGTTGCTAATTTGGTGTGTGTCTCACAATAATATTAAAAGAGTTTTCTCTTTTTATGATCTGACTGAGGTAATACCTGAAGGATTATTTGAGTTGCCTGACCAATTTAATTTCTGTGTATATAACTTAGATAGATTGTAAAGGCTGCCCTGGACGGGCTACACTTCGACCATAAGGTCCATTGTGATGCCTAAGGATGTGAGTGGAGTGGAAAGAATTTTTGTGTGTAGACTAGGAATTGGTAGAATATGCGGCTGCAGTCGACTCTGGTAGGAACTATACCGATATTCATCTGGAGTTCGTGAAGGAAACCTCAAAAAACCTTCTCAAGCATACCCGGTAACTGGGTTCTTGTCCATACGCCGACAGTTGAGTCAATTAACCACCCCCTTTTTTTTCTTAATAATTGGCAAACTGCCGAAGTCTGGATTCAATCCACAACCTCCAAGTTCCAAGTAGGCATACTGCGCAGACATAACGCCTTAGATCGCTCGGCCTGGGCCCAGAGGACCCTTTGGTCTAGGTGCTAGGGACCCACTTGCGGTGCCCCACTTTCTAGACCGGCCGGCCACTTGTACTGGTGTATATAATTTAACTATTAAAATTCAGGCAGGGTAGAGGATAGAAGAGGTTGATTGGATGGATTCTTTAGGAGTCGGTAAAAAAGGCCTACCTGCCAAGCTTCGGCCTTAACTACTACTACGTCCACAAGTATAGTTATTTAGGTTTTTTTTTGACATTAACTTGTAACAGAATTGGCAGCCAAAGCTTGTCACCCAAGGAAATAAAATACAGGTTCCCCGTCTCACCATTGTTTGCATATTTTCGCTGTTTATCAGTACAAATTAGATAAACTTGATTAAAATGGTTTTAAAAGAGAATGCCTTTATATAAATCTAAGATCAAAATGTAACTAAAGAATCCGATCCACGCCACTTCGATTATTAGTGATTTTGATGCGCTATTTCCAGACCGTAAAAGATGGCCCGGCCCTTATTCCATATTTGTTGTTGTTCATATTACAAAGGTTCGAGAGCCTAAGCCCTCCTAAGACTAAAGAGAGATGAGTGTAGGAATCTTTTTGGACTTTTGTCTCTAAGTATCGTTAATATATGTATTTTCTAAAAAAAATCTAATAATTTTGTGTTTCCTTTAATAAATTATTTGATTCGTTGAACAGAGAAAAATAAGGAATATACGATGTCCTGTAAATCAAGTCCTACATTTTGCAATAAATATATCTATTATACATAAACTACCAAAATACAGCATCATTTTCAAAAACAATGTAGCTTATTATATTCATAGCTTTAATATTCTAAAATCAATTCAGGCCGTACCCTAATTTTATAATATCTAATTTCGATCAAATACGTGATATTTTATTTAAAGCAAATATTTAACTACCATAATATGATGGCAAAAAAAGTATACTAACCATTTTGCCTTTTATCAATGCTTCCTTTTGTGCTTTTTCCAACAGGTCATTTACAAATTCATTAGCACTTTTCATCCGTTCGGGATCAGCCTTAAATTCAGCAATTTGTCGTTCCAATTTCGAATCACCTTGTTGGTCTCCATCACTTAAATCTAATTTTAATTCTGAAGAATGCATTTTCTTATAATATTTTTGTGCTCGCCGATGTAAGTTAATGTGTCCAGACAGAAAACTCGTTCACAATTCAATTTTCGTAAACCAAATCATGTATATATAAATTGTTGGAACTTCTGTTTCGAAATTTGTGAATCTGAAAACAACCAAAAGAATCTGTCAGATTATAATAATAATAATAATAATAAGCCTATAAAATATCCCAGTTACTGGGCAAAGACCTCTCCAAGAGATCTCCATTCTGGTCTATCATTTGCCAATCTCATCCATTGATGTCCTGCAAACCCATGAAGAATAGATAAATTGGAGATTGAACGACATAGGCAATTCGTCTGTTTTTTCGTCCTCAAAAACGTGTAGAGATAATAGTTATTATTTTCGCCACTAGCGGTAGTGCGAATCTGCCCGTACGGAATTATTATTATTATTACATATTAAAATCAACGGTTATCACATCTTACAAATAAAAATTGTAAGTATAAAAATTGTTTAATTTTATAAATGTGAAAAAATAGGACGATGTTGTACAGGGAAAGCATAGATATACTGTTATATATCTATGAGTGAAAGGTTGTTTAAGGTTAGGAATGCGTGTCTGCATTTACGAAAGGAATATGGTCTGTAATTACCGGTTTTGTCATCTTCTTTCTTTATCTAATATATGTCAGTTATTGTAAACATATATTGTATATCATTATTATTAATTGCAAAATTATCACTATGATTCTTCATCTTTTTTAACCCGACTTCAAAAAAGGAGGATGGTTCTCAATTCGTCTGTATTTTTTTTTTTTTTTTTTTTTGTTTTTTTAATGTGTGTCCCCTCAGAACTCCGACATTTATGAACCGATTTTGAATTTTGTTTTTTGTTTCAAAGGGTTTGGTTTCCCATTGGTCCCATTGTCACCAAATCATCGACTTCTGATGAGGGGATCTCCGGGAAATCGAGAAAAATCCTTATTTTATATGTGATAACCGATTTCTGCGAAATTTTTTTTTTTTTTTGAAAGGGTATACTCATTCATAATGGGAAAATAAGAAATTTTTTTTAAAAACCGACTTCAAAAAAAAATTTTCCAAAAAAAAAAACCGACCCCAAAAAAAAAAATTTTTACAAAAAAAAAACAAAATGCATGTAAATAAAATTGAAAATCTGTTATAAAAAAATGCTCTTAAAATTAAAACAAAAAAAAAAACGGGTAAAAAAAAAATGTGTTATAAAAAAATTCACTAAAAATTAGTAAGTCGTTTAGTAGGTCTACCCATATTTAGACAAATAAAACTAGTTATAGAACTTCAAAGTCACTAAAAAGCGAGAAATAAACCATATTTTGACAAAATGGAAACCCGACTTCTATAACAAAAAATGCACTAAAAAGTAAAAAAATAATTGCATATTCTTGTGCCAATTTTAGTTCACCTAAGCAAAAATTTTTAAATATATATGTACAATTATTGTTATTTTTGGAGGCGGTGTCCAAAAGTTATGTGAATTTCTCTAGGCTGACACCGCCTCCAAAAATAACAATAATTGTACATATATATTTAAAAATTTTTGCTTAGGTGAACTAAAATTGGCACAAGAATATGCAATTATTTTTTTACTTTTTAGTGCATTTTTTGTTATAGAAGTCGGGTTTCCATTTTGTCAAAATATGGTTTATATTTATTGCAGATTATTAAAAATTCTCTATTATTAATATTTATTTAATTATTACTTGATAATCGAAAACAATTTTTTATTATATATAAAACTATGATTTCTTATAAACTGAATGTGAAAGTGATTTCATGGCGCCTACATTTAAACATTTAAATTCCGTACGGCACTGACGCCAGTGACCCCTACTGATAAAAGATAGTTACACCAATTCGTGGCCGTTTATTTAACATTACGTTCGATCTCCTAATATATCTATTCTTCATGTGCAAACCGTACAATTTCGTCTCTCCATCTTTTAAGTAGGTGACCTCTACGGCGTTTGTTGCTGTATGGAGTCCATACAGTGCTTCGAACCGTCCAACGAGCATCCGTCATCCTGGCAACATGACCAGCCCAACTCCACTTTAATTTTTTTATAGTGACATTTACATCTATTACTTTTGTTTTCTCACGAATCTTTGAGCTGTTAATTTTGTGCATTTTTTTAATATTTAGGAGGCTTCGCTCCATAGATCTTAATTTATGGTAATGTTTTTGGGTCAATGTCAATGTTTGAGCACCGTACGTTAGGACAGATAAGACGCATGCATTCAGGATTTTAGTTTTGAAAACGAACGCCTGATTTCAGTATGAAATTCAGGGACTAAAACTTCCACCACGCGTCTGTTATTCTTTGCTGTACTTCAATATCGCTCCGATTGTCAAAAAATAAGACCTGACCTAGATATTTGTATTGGGTTACACATTGAATTTCGACATCTCCCAGCTTCATATTACATAGATTACTCTCTAGATCTGCCAGATTACTCTCTACGAATTTGCTTTCTCTGTCAAATAAAATTATTTTGATTTCAAAAAATCCTCTTTGTTCGTTTTGTTACAAAGAGAGGATCTTATTCGATTTACCTCCCCCCCCTTACAGTAAAAATAGTTGGAAATGGGTGAAAATGGTTTGTTGGGACCATAGAAAGTAATTCCAAGGAGGAAAAAGTCCTTTTCGTCCTTATATCCTTGAAATTCAAAAATTTTTATTTTTATTTTTAAGGGTTTTTACGGAAAAAATTGTTTTTATATTATTAAATTGGTTTGTTAGGATCATAGGAAGTAATTCCAAGGAGGAAAAAGTCCTTTTCGTCGTTGAAATCTTTGAAATTAAAAATTTTTTAATTTTTTTTTAAAGGGTTTCGACGGTTTTGAATATTAAATTGTCGGAGTGTGCACCCTCCAAAACTTCCGTTGAACTATCCCAACCCAATACCCTCCAATAAAATAACCCCCCGCTAAACTACCCAAAACCTACCCAACCCAACCCATCCCTTTTCGTCCTTGAAATCCTTAAAATTCAAAAAAAAAATTTCATTTTGAAGTAAAAAATACTGTAAAAAAATTGTTTTTACAATATTAAATTGTCGGGGGGTTGGGTTGGGATGGGTTGGGTTAAGGATTTCAAGGACCAAAAGGACTTTTCCTGCTTGGAATCACTTCCTGTGGGCTTCCCGAAACATTTCTACCCATTTCCAACTCTTTTTCCTGGAGGGGGGGTTTCACATTTTAAGGGTGAGAAATGGGGGGGGGGGGTGAATTTTGTATAAAACTTATTATGTCGTCCGATTTGCTTCTAACTTTGCAGAAATATAGTTTATAACAATTTAAATTTTGCATATTTGTTTTTTTAAACTACCTCTAAAAGGGGGTGGAATGTGGTTTTCAAGATAATATGGAGAAATTGTCTTCATGAAGCTGAAATTTGAGAGGTAGGTAGTTTATAGATAGTAAACGTTAGCTGAGAAAAGATTTTTGAAAATTCACATTTTAAGGGGGAGAAATTGGGGGGGGGGGGTGAATTTTGTATGAAACTTGTTATGTCGTCCGATTTGCTTCAAAATTTGCAGAAATATTGTTAATATAACAAATAATTTCAGTTTGCATATTTTATTTTTTTTAACTACCTCTAAAAGGGGGTAGAATGGGGTTGTAAAGATAATATGGAGAAACTATTCTATACCCATGATTGTAATGGCCAAGAACAAGCGGAGTTAATAAGGCAGGAAATCTATATTAACGCGACGAAGCTGCGGGTAAAAGCTAGTCAATTATAAAATTTTAAAAACTGGTATCAACTATTGACGCCTTAGCCTATTGTACAATGTTTGAAAATTTTGTAGAAACACTTTTAGGTATAGGTGTTCATAAAATAACATAATTAGTTCCGCATATTCGTCCGACCACCCGTCCACACGATAACTAAAAAACGAAAAGAGATTACGAGCTGAAAGTGTGTTCTAGACATACGAAGTAAGGTCAAATTTGTGTATGAGCATAATCGGACCGCGCATCCCCTTGTCAGGGGGAGAGAGGCGGTAACTATCCATCTTTGAAACCGTAAGAGATAGAATAATAAACAAGTTATGTTTGAAAATATTTCATAAAATCAGTATCTACCACTGTATTACTACGAAGTTAACAACAGTTATATAAAAAAATTATTTTGATAAATTCCATTAATCCATATTCAGACATATTACAATGTCAAATTAAGTAAACGCTAGTCACCTCTAATGGAATAACATAATCGAAAGGCATAACCATAGTAACAATGGATACATAGACACAAAGTTTACAAAAATAAAAATAAGAAAATTGTTAATTTTCATCTGGACCAAGGACCTAGATAGTAGCGACATCATAACAACGCTTTCTACCGTAAGTATATTATGTGATATATAGGTATCTACTATGTGATATCACATAAATAAACTCTGTGATGTTTTTCAAGTTGTGTGATGGAAGTTCTCCATTGGTAATGTAATATTGAGTTTGCAATAATTTTTCATGAAAACTACTTTAGTATGTTTTTAGTATGATGTGTATGTTAACCCTGTCAAGATGTGCATGATTTTTCGTGTCAAAAATTGATGACAAAATAATGTTTTAATTTGTTAATATTTAAAATGAACATTTATTTGGACAATAATATTTAAATCTACTACATATTTTTACATTTACTTTCAAACAAAATGAAAAAATTTGCTTGCAAATTCCGTATGAGATCAATCACACATTTTAAGCGCGCTGTCGGTTCGCTCTAGGTTCGCTAAAATACCCTTACATTCACATTACTGTTTTGGTTCAGGTCTTATATCAGTCTTTCTCCGTCATTGTTTTAAGCTAGATGCAAATACAATTTCAAATTCGGCCCCAATACCTAGGGCGAATTTGAAATTTTATTTCAAAAACCTAGAGTTCTCATTAATTATCATTTGATAATCTAATATTTAGATGCAAATAGTAAAAATGCATAGATCGTGTAAAAGAGCATTTAGAAATTTTTCAATCGAAAAATTAGCTATAATAGCTATTATTAGACGATGAATCGCAAAACATCGATGAACGCAATAACACAGAAAGACGAATGTGTTTTTATATTTTCCATTATTATTTTAATAGCATATTATCAATTATTATATTAATTTTATATAATAAATAAAAATGATTTATTTATTATATTTTCGACACACGCACGTTACACGCCCTGGTTTTTGGTATAAACTGAAGGGTAATGATGCGGAATGGAATTCAAAACATATTCACACTATAAACAAATCTAAATCCATTTTTTCTTTAAACTAAATACATTATTAAAACAATTTTGAAAATAGTCAGCTGCAACACAAGCCCACTTGATCTACGGTACCAAAACTCTCTAAAGCCAGCTGCCATTTTATCAACGGACGAAACATTTTAACAAATAATCCCAAAAAAAGTTATATATATATATATATATATATATATATATATATATATATATATATATATATAATATATATATATATAATATATATATATATATATATATATATATATATATATATATATATATATATATTAATTTGAACATTATTAGTTATAACAAATAGTAAGGAATTTGTGTAATCCCTTAAGCTCTAGCTTTTAAACGGAAACAACTAATACTACTACCAAAAAGAGAACAGTGAAGTTCATAAAAGATTTATTTACCTACTGATTTTTTCCATGAACTAAAAATTTATATACAGAATGATCTACAAATAAACCATATTTTGACAAAATGGAAACCCGACTACAAAAATTGCACTAAAAAGTAAAAAATTAATTGCATATTCTTGTGCCAATTTTAGTTCTACTAAGCAAAAATTTTTAAATATATTTGTACAATTATTGTTATTATTGGAGGCGGTGTCAGCATAGAGAAATTCACATAACTTTTGGACACCGCGTCCAAAAATAACAATAATTGTACAAATATATTTAAAAATTTTTGCTTAGTAGAACTAAAATTGGCACAAGAATATGCAATTATTTTTTTACTTTTTAGTGCATTTTTTGTTATAGAATATTTAATTTTTGTAGTCGGGTTTTCATTTTGTCAAAATATGGTTTATTTCTCGCTTTTTAGTGACTTTGAAGTTCTAAAACTGATTTTATTTGTCTAAATATGGGTAGACCTACTAAACGACCTACTAATTTTTAGTGCATTTTTTTTTACCCTTTTTTTTTTTTTTTTTAATTTTTAGTGCATTTTTTCATAACAGATTTTCAGTTTTTTTTACAAGGAATTGGGTTTCTTTTTGTAAAATTTTTTTTTTTTGGGGTCGGTTTTTTTTTTGTAAAAAATTTTTTTGAAGTCGGTTTTTAAAATTTTTTTTTTATTTTCCCATTATGAATGAGTATACCCTTCCAAAAAAAAAAAAATTTCGCAGAAATCGGTTATCACATATAAAATAAGGATTTTCCTCGATTTTCCGGGGATCCTCCCATCAGAATGCGATTTGGTGACAATGGGACCTACCTTGAATCAAACCCTTTAAGACAAAAAAAAAATTCAAAATCGGTTCATAAATGACGGAGTTCTGAGATGACAAACATTAAAAAAAAAAAAATACAGACGAATTGAGAACCATCCTCCTTTTTGAAGTCGGGTTAAAAACATTATGGATCACAGAAAGTACAATAGTAGCACAGATGGTCGCTTGTACAATTTGTTGCAAAAGGAAGTTTAATCTTTCACCGACGTCTAGCGAGCAAATAATAAATAATTAATAACATAATATATATATATATATATATATATATATATATATATATATATATATATATATATATATATATATATATATATATATATATTATATATATATATATATGTATATATATATAAACTCGTATAAATATATATATATATATATATACGAGTTTATGAACTTCTCTTCTTAGCCAGTCGATCACTGTGGGAGCCACTAAAAGATGTGATCAGAGAGTAATACCCGCACTCGTATGGAGTCTTATAGTTATCAGCTTACTGCTGGACCTCAACCAAAGAGTATATTACACACAGGGATATGCCGACGAAATTATAATTCCAATGCAAGGACCCTGTGAGGACACAATCTCAAAGCTTATACTTCATGAACCCTGATACAATTCAAACACTGATACCATTCACACAAAAAAGATAGCTGGATCCACTAAAACCACCCATATTTTTCGGTGAAAGACTGCAGATCGCAAGAGAAACCAAATTCTTAGGAGTAATTTTAGACTCCTAGACTCTAAATAACATGGAACCCTCACCTGGACTACGAAGAAGAAGAAACATCCAGCCACGCAAGATATTTTATGCAACTCTCCCGAATATATAAAACTTCAGGAAAACTTGATAAGCACGCCTCTGGCCGTTTTCATCTATATTTCATCTATATTTATTTGTGTATACTTAAGCGTCAACATTACGATGTTTGTCCAAATTCCTTTCGGTTACGTAAGACAAACTGTAGAAGACAAACTTTAGCGTATACTATTTAGACAAATGTCATTGTCATTGAATTTTTAATTAAATACTGATATGAAAAAATTAACTCGTCAACCAGGAATCGAACCTCGGGCCTCTGGATATCTAGTCCAGTATGCTTCCGCTACACCAAAGACGACTGTGACGTAACAGCCAACCTTTTCATATCATTCTTATTTTTATTTATTTAGACAGTATACTGCTTATACTTATGTATAAGCTTCGAGATTGAGTCTTCACAGTATCGTTGGATTGCAATTATAATTTCGTTCGCATATCTTTGTGTGTAATATACAAAAATTTTGTGAAGCTCTTATAACTGAGTAACATACTATTTCCCCCGTCAGAGACCGACTTAAAACGATGTTACACGATACAAACTTTGATTTTCGAAAAACACTGAAATCTGTATTTATTTATTTATTATAGATAAGCTACAAGGCTTCGAACTAAAATTGTGTCTAAACTATTGGTTGTATGAAAAAATATTTCATACAAAAGTTTTTTTTTTTTCATTAGATAATCATATTTATATTTAGAATTGCTCTATCTTGCATCGTTTAAATGTTAGGTTTTTGGCGTGCCACTCGGACACGGATTTAGTAGCTGCCACGCGGGCACGGAAGCATAAAACAAAAACATTATAGCCTATGTCACTTGAGAATAATGTAGCTTCCTATCAGTGAATGAATTTTTAGAATCGGTTCAGCAGTTCCAAAGATTAACCGGAACAAACTAACTAACAAACAAATGTATATCTTGAAATATTAATATTGATATAGATAAATTGTTTAGCGAAAGGTATAAAATAAGCAAGAAAGTGAAAAATGGACACTGTTTCTACTCATGCAATTTATGTTACGAATTTTCTTTCATCTATTACGGTTATACTGATGAAATAATTTCACATAAAATGTCCATCGATGTTGTTTTTGGCATATATTATGTAGTACCCTGCATATAAACAAAACCCTGTATATATACAAAAGTTTTTGATGAAATATCCCTATTGAATAAAAGCTGTATGGGAAAGTTAAGTTATTAAATTTATATTATATTCTGATGGTACAGACGAACAATTTTTATACTCGATTGACTGAGAACGTACAGTATGTTGGCAATCGGATTTAATGGCATTATTTTATGTTATACACTCTTTTTTTATTATATATTTATAAAGTGCCTCTTTTAGAGTATCTATCAGGTAGGTATTTAATTATAGAATTAGGTCAATGGAAATTGTTACCTTGAAGTACGATTACCACCTCTCCAGATTACGTCTGGAGACTCGAGAAATACTACAGTCAGTTTCTCTAGACTTAAAATTTCCAAAGTAAATCTCTAGACTTCCTAACTTAAGTGAAAAAACGTTGTGCTAACCAATATTAATTTATTTTTCTATATGTTTTAGGATTCTATTTGCATTTAGCGCTAGCATTCCTCAGTTTGAATTCTCTTGGAGTAAACACATTGTTGTATTGAAAATTATTGAGAATAATTTTTCTGGATCCAACACATGTTCTAATTATATTACGAAAAATATTAAGTAAAATATTACGAGGGATATTTAAGAAAACAATATATTTCTCCTTGGAAAAAGAAGTACAAAAAGAAAATTATCTGGTTCGATTTATTTTTTTCTTAAACAAAGTTTTTTTTTAGGTCGAAAATTGAAGGAAGATCAATAGATGCTTTTGATTTAAAGTTTTTCTTTTTTTTAAATCAAAAATTGAAAAAAATTATTAGATATAATTTAAATAAAAAAATCAAGTATGATTTTGTTCAAAAGCAAATACTAGCAAAAATAAATTTTGTTGTATAATTTTTGTATAAACAAGATTGAGTTAACAGAACAAGGTTGTTATGAATAATCTATGTATCATAAAATTTGTGTAGAAATTTGACTTAGCGGTGGCCGTGTCTGTTAAGTCGACACTTAAATGTCAAGCAAGAGAGGTATCATTCGGGTTCAAGCCTCGGAGAAGTATTATAATTTTTAATTAATTTTATAAATAATTGAAACATCCGAATGCGCCCATGGTTGTTGATAAACTAAATCATTCTAGAAGCCTCCATGCAGAAGTATATTTTCAAAAAAATATTTCTTCAAAACAACAATCACATTCTACAAGGACCCATGGCGGGTATAAAAGAGCCACGATCAGCGCTAATCAAATCAGTTTTAATTAAATCGACTGTTGTGTGATTCGGTTAAAAATAAATAATTAACTATTGTTCGATTCAGATTAAGTTAAAGTTGGCATTTGTACCAGTAGTTCAAAGTTTGAAAATTGATACTGTGTTAAAAAAAATTGTTGAAAAAGAAATTGGATTCTCTTTTTTTTTTGAAAAGCAATAAAATCAGGTTTTTTTTTTGTTTCGTAAAAACTTTTGTTTAATTTAATTTTTTTTTTCTCCTTTTCTTTAAAAAAATTGTGCGTGTCATTCCAATTAGAAAATATTTAGTAAAACCTTTTACTAATATTTTGTTTTTGTCGAGTATCGGAATCTGTTGCAGGTTAGAGCAGCGCTCCTTTGAGGAATAAAGAGAGCCAAGATACCGCGACAACATAAAAAGCGAACCACCATTAAGTCACATTCTAAGCGTATATATTACTAAATAAATATATGTATATTACATACAATAACACTTAGAATGTTTCAACTGGTTCAAGTTTAATGAACGGGAGTGTAAATATATCTACTATATATCTACTAAGTGGCATGACAGCATGACATAAACCAAAAACCCAGTCACTCAAGTTTTGTAATTTGTATGAAATGTAGCCGTATAAATATAATATTAACTATAAAACCATACATACACATGCATACTAAAACTGAATGTCTGGACTGGAATATTGGGTGACCATATTATAGGACCATTCTTCATTAACGGATCTTTAGATTCTCAAAAATATTTGAGTTTGTTACGAAATAATATTTTGCCAACTGTTAGAGCTCTTCCTAATTTAGACCTGGAATCTGTATGGTTCCAATAAGATGGTTGCCCTGCACACAATGCCATGATAGTAAGGCTGTGAACAAACTTTCCAGGAGCGTCTTATGAGTTTTTGGTTTTGCAACGTTTAAGTGGCCAGCCAGATCGCCAGATCTATCTCCTAACGACTTTTTTTTTGTGGGGTTTTCTCAAAACACAGATCTATTTGCGGAATAGGCCTGAAAATTTGCAACAATTAAGGCGAAAAATTGTTGACAATTGTGCGAATATTTCTCCTCAAGAAAATACCCCGGTAGATTTCTACAATCGACTCGGATATTGTTTTGCAAATAATGGAGGAATATTCGAACCGTTGGTTTAACTTTTTTTTTGTCGGGATCTATTTTTTTTTCTTTTTGGGGTTTTCTTTTTCTTTTAATTTGTGTGGATTGTTGTTTTATGTTATACCGTTAATAGAATACTATCATTTATTTGCAAACATTCCACATACAAATAATAAGGGATCTTAAAAAAAGAATTTTCAATTTTTAGAAGTAATGCTAAGCTTAAGAATACAACAATGAACATATTTAACGCACTCTCATTACATTTTAATGCAGTACTGAGTACAAAACAGTCCACGCATACACAACAGAAACACTAAAGAGCACCCCTACTATTTTTATTTCTTTATTATGCATATTGTTTATAGTTATTATAGTAAATAATATTTTACATTGATTCTCTATTAGCAATGCTTTCCAACACGTACGGTATATTCCGTAATTATACAGTAAATATGCCGTATATATACCGTAATATATACGGCATATATACTGTAATATATACTGTTTGCGATCCTTTTCGAGCAAGCAAAGCAGACGAATTTGTAGTAGACTCGCTACTAAATCTCAATATACTTGCATATTTAAACACATTGCAGACATATATTCCCTTTGTTATGTCGGTAACTACTTGTTGTTACTTCAGTAACTATCAACAAACTATTTTGTCTTTATTTATTAGGAAAAATAGAGTTTGATTTCAATCCCAAAAATCTGGTTTTTAGCAGCTGACAACTCTTCAGGACATAGCATGCGATAGTTTGCCTAATAAATAATGTCAAAATAGTTTGTTGATAGTTACTGAAGTAACAACATGTAGTTACCGAAATAACAAAGGAACTATGTAGTGAATCCGCAAGGTATCTAAATGTGAAAGTATATTAATTTTTGGTAGCGAGTCCACTAAAAGTTCAAGCAAAATAGTTGCTCCAAGAACGACTGGAAGGCAAACCCAGCGCATGAATGTTCCAGGAGGAACTGCCGTAACTGAAATATATTACCGTCGAAATGTGTATTACCCTTTTATTGAACCACATGAAGAAACGATCACAATATTTCTGAGTGAATATGAGATATGGCACAATCACTGGAAATCTGTTACGCAAAAATCTGCCACTGCAATAGAAGCTTTTGCTCAGTACGATGAACAGTTTTTCCTTTTGATAAAAAAAACTTCTTATCATTTTAGCCACACTCCCAGTATGCTCTGCGACCCCTGAAAGAAGTGTCTCTACCCTAAAGAGAAGGAGACCTTTGTGTATTATTGGACATCCTCCATGTGAAAGCAATAGCTACTACACCCGTGCTGATAATAAGAATAATGTTAACCGAATATAAGTACTGGTCTTTTGGATAAAATTCATTCAGGAAAACTATATCATGGTGTAGAGCGGTAAAAAACAAACAAAAAAGTTTAATAATGTTTTTTGATTTGACGCTTAGTTTTTGAGATATAATCAATTAAACAATAATAAATTCAACCAATCACAAAGCGCATAGTGTAAGGAGGCGTGGCTTCAGCAGTAGAGCTCAGTACTAGAGTAGAGTTAAAGGCTCGCAGACGGTAAGAGAGAGTCAAGCAAGCTAGAGTAGTGACAGCCAGAGTTTTCAATAAGTGTAGCGACACCCGCGAAAATTCAAAAATGTTTACCATTACAACGTTAGACAAGCAATTTTGGCAAGACGATCGAATAAACTTGTTTCAAATATCGAAGCGATAAGCGAACTTAATGTACATACTGGTTTTAGAAGTTCGGATTTTAGAACGCCTCTTTACACTATGCGCTCTGTGATTGGTTGAATTTATCAATTTTAAATTGACAAACTTTATTAAACTTTTTTGTTTGTTTTTTGCTCCACACCGTGGTATATTCTTCTTGAATGAATTTCAGAACACCTCTGTATATAAAAATAATTTTGGACATTAAGGACGTTCAAAAGTGAGACTTCATTATTAATATTTGATATTTGGTTAGTTTAATCGCGTAATTATGTTTAAAAAATACGATGGTTGCACTTGAGGAATTCATTTTACCGCAGGGAATCGATTACCACAGGAATATGTTTGGGTTAATAAATTAAATGAGAGATATTTTAGAGAGAGATATAGATATGAGATTGATCAATTAGAATTTTAACTAATCATAAAATTAAAATAAGGACTTCACATAATGCTGCTTCTTTTCAGAATCAATCGTGCCAAAAAAAATATTTTACCAAATAATGTACTAATATTTATGATTTCTATATCTCCGTTTTTCTTCAATTTTTGCGTCAAATGTACAAATTTGACTTAAATCTATTGTTAAAGGTTGTTTAACTATAAATGCTTATTTAATGTTTTTGAGATAGTTGCACCCGATCTGGGTCAAATGCATTCAGTTGTCAGAGAATTATTTCGTGCAGTTAGTACTATTTTTTTACCAGCCAAGTAGCCGAGCGGTCTAAGGCGTCATTTCTGCGCAGTATGCAGTACTTGGAAACTGGGAGGTTATGGGTTCGAATCCCGACATCGGCAGTTTATCAATTATAAAAAAAAGGGGGCGGTTGATTGACTAAACTGTCGGCGTATGGACAAGAACGATGTAACCGGCTATGCTTGAGAAGGTTTTCTGCAGTTTCCTTCACGAACTCCAGATGAACATTGGCATAGTTCCTATCATAGTCGGCTGCAGCCGCATATCCTACCAATTCCAAGTCTACTCACAAATTCCTTTCACTTCACTCACATCCTCACATCCTAAGGCATCACAATGGACCTTATGGTCGAAGTGTAGCCCGTCCAGGGCAGCCTTTACAATCTACCTCTCTCATCTCTAGTACTATTTTTATTAATAATAATGACGTCGTCGATTAAAGTTATTCTCTACCAATTACCATTTTCGAAATTTATATAGAGGCGGAGTGGAGTAGCTTGATTCATTAATTAATATTTATCTTTGCTTTGCTTGGACTTACATCCAAGAAATCCAAAATTTGAAACCCGATAGCTCGCTCTATTTCAGAAATAAAGCGAGTGAAAAAACCGATTTAAAGTGCAGCAGCTATCTCCGAAGATAGAAAAAAAATTCAAAAAATATACTGTTTTTAATTTCGTACATTTTTGTTTAAACATCAATCGACAAGAACTGTTCGCAATGATCGAACGAGTGGACAAAGTAAAATTTCGGAAAAATCAGTTCAAACCTAGAAGAAAACATATCAAACATTCCAGTAAGAGTAAAGTAAGACTACCAAATGATTGGGCTAAAAAAGCTTTTAAATAATTAAAGTAAAATTTAATTATATAATCTCACAGGTTTAATTTTGTTGTATATAATTTTATAAAATTATGAACCCATCTTGTTTAAATAGATGGAGAAGCTCATGAAAAAAATATTTTTCTCTTGTTAAACTTTCATTAAAATTTCATTGAAAAATAAAGCTGTATACAATGTCCTTAAGGGATGATTTTAATAATTTCATGATAAAAGTGACACACATGTAAATTTCATACAGATCTATGAGGGTGTAAAATAAAGTCGGTAGTTGTGAACATGTGAACTTGGATACGGAAATGCGTGGATAAAATGCATGCATGTATAAGTTACCATTGATGGTGATATATTTGTAATACAGAAAATACGGTCATATAATAAATTGTAGTAAAATTTATTTGTCAATACTTTACTCAATTGTTTCATGTTTCCCATTTCCCGATTAAATATATATATATTAGAGTGGCGAATACTAATATACAAATTAGAAAACAAGGGTGTTTTCTAATTTGTATGCTTCCAAATTGATTAAAAAAAACTTCCCTGAAAATTTGAGCTCTTAATATCAACTCTAAGATAGTCCGCTTTCCCACCAAAAATTTAAGAGTTGGTGACGAATAAATCTACATTGTGATTGTGATGAAATTTTGTGTGTGTGTGGATTCAAAAATTCCGCCCCAATTTCATTTTGCCCCAATTCCAAGATCAATGTATGTATGAATTAGCTAATCTCAGCTGGTATATATATATAGTTTATATATATATATAAATATATATATATATATATATATATATATATATATATATATATATATATATATATATATTTATACATATATATACATATATATATATATATATATATATATATATATATATATATATATATATATATATATATATATCTTAATATATATAATTATATAGAATTCTTCTGTCCGTGTGTAAGTGACTGAACTGCTCCTAAACGGCTGGACCGATTGTGATGAAATTTTGTGTGTGTGTGGATTCAAGCCAGTGGATTCAAGAATGGTTTAGATTCACAATTGGATCAGATAGGCAGCGCTGCGATCGCGTTTTAGAAATTCTAAAAAATAACTATAAAATTATTTTATCAAAATTTTGTTTCCTTCTTGAAATGTCAATTTTGATTGTCATTTCCATGGAAGCTCAATCACACTACAAATTATTATATTTAAGTTAGAAATATGCAAATTTGTTTTTTGGCTATTAATAAATTTAAATTTTTTATAAATGAATTAATGTATATATAATTAATGTATATATATATATATATATATATATATATTTACAGTGTCTTCAATGACTTCTGTGAAAATTGTCTTTTCTAACATGTATATGTGAAATAACTAAAGATATGAAGGCAAGATTACGATTAGTACGGCGCCAAGATTTTTATTTTTCGTCTTATTTCGTCGAGTTCTATAAGGATCTGTTATCAAATCTTGGCTCCGTACGAATCGTGATCTTGTCTTCATACCTGTAGTTATTTCACATATATGCTTGAAAAGACAATTTTCACAGGAAAGTCATTGAAGACACTGTAATTTAAAAAAATTAAAATATATATTTTTTTACATGGTAAAATATACTTTACTTCAGACAACCATATAAAACTTATTAGAAAGTTTATGCGAAAAAAAACACATAATAATGTAATTTCTTCTATTTGACGAACAAACTGGAAAATTGTTGAATTGTGACACGAGGAATATAAATGTCGTACACATTAATAAATTTAGCTAAATTAACAATGGCTAGACAGATATGATGAATCAAAATGTCAAATGACTGGCAATAAATGCCACGATGTGCCAAGTATATTTCCCACTTCTTTTGTATCTCCATTTCTTTGAGCTAGATTGAAACTATTCATAACTGAGGTTCCTGACCGGACGGACATTGCCATTAAGCTTGTATTGTAGGTGTAGTGCGCGTCAACTAAAATTTTAATTCTTGTCATACGTCGCAGCTTTTGCTCATGTTTGATTTAGTAATAGTCACGTGTGTGAATTTCGATGGAGTATCTTAAAACGGCGAAATTTAAGTTGATCATAAGTATACCTAAGTCCGAATCATAAGTATACCTAAAATACCTTTTTTTTGTACGGAAAATTTTTTAAATTGTAAAATTTGAGAAAGAGAATGTAAAAATGTACTTAATGCATGCAATGTAAACGATATATTTGTACAACAATTTCTTCTCAAATCTATTATATATTTTCTAAAGAAGGAACTGTGTTTCCGAAACTATAGACCTACTAAACGACCTACTAATTTTTAGTGCATTTTTTTATAACACATTTTTTTTTTTTTAAATTTTTAGTGCATTTTTTCATAACAGATTTTCAGTTTTTTTTACGTGCATTTTGTTTTTTTTTGGTAAAAATTTTTTTTTTGGTGTCGGTTTTTTTTTGTAAAAATTTTTTAATTTGAAGTCGGTTTTTAAAAAATGTTTCTTATTTTTCCATTATGAATGTGTGTACCCTTTCAAACAAACAAAAAATTTTTGCAGAAATCGGTGAAAACATATAAAATGAGGGTTTTCCTCGATTTCCAGGGGATCCCCTCATCAAAATGCGATTTGGTGACAATGGGACCAATCGGAAATCAAACCCTTTAAACTTTAAAAACAACAAACATTAAAAAAAAGCAACATACAGACGAATTGAGAACCATCCTCCTTTTTGAAGTCGGGTTAAAAATTAAACTGATATTTTTAAATGGTAATATCAACATTTTTCATTAGTTTGAAAGAGTTTCATTGTTATTTTTGATGAATTAAGTGACCAAACGTTCTTAAGCCTCTATACCAGTTTCAGATTCTCAACCACTGTGCCGCCAAATTCTTAAAGTATACCGCCAAATTTTAGAAATGTATATAGTAAAGTATTAACCAACATAAAAACGAAAAAAATATCGAGACTGTTAAATTTAGAAGACGATATGAGAGTAGCTTGTCATTTTTACGGCCACATATAAATTAAATTATCAAAAAATATCAAGCTCAAATTTCTCATTAAAAGTATTCTTATTATTAACTTGTGATTAATCCCTTAATAAATGTACCGTTGTTTTTGTAGTACATATTATTTTATTAACCCGACTTCTAAAAGGTGGATGGTTCGCAATTCGTCTGTATTTTTTTTTTTTTATGTTTGTCACCTCGGAACTCCGTCATTTATGAACCGATTTTGAATTTTTTTTTTGTTTTAAAGGGTTTGATTTCAGATTGGTCCCATTGTCACCAAATCGCATTCTGGAGAGGGGATCTCCTGGAAATCGAGGAAAATCCTCATTTTATATGTGATAACCGATTTTTGCGATTTTTTTTTTTGAAAGGGTATACTCATTCAAAGTGGGAAACTAAGAAAATTTTTTTAAAAACCGACTTCAAAAAAATTTTTTACAAAAAAAAACCGACCCCAAAAAAATAATTTTTATAAAAAAAAAAACAAAATGCATGTAAAAAAAAATGCAAATCTGTTATAAAAAAATGCACTAAAAATTTAAAAAAAAAAAAAAAAAAAAGGATAAAAAAAATGTGTTATAAAAAAATGCACTAAAAATTAGTTGGTCGTTTAGTAGGTCTACCCATATTTAGACAAATAAAATCAGTTATAGAACTTCAAAGTCACTAAAAAGCGAGAAATAAAAATAATTTTGACAAAATGGAAACCCGACTTCAAAAATCAAATATTCTAAAACAAAAAATGCACTAAAAAGTAAAAAAATAATTGCATATTCTTGTGCCACAATTTAAGTTCGACTCGTGACGAAATAATTTTAACTTTTTTTTTTTAATTTGTTAATAGCGCGTTATAAACAAATTGAAAAATAATGGGTAAAGATACAGTTAAAAAAATAATTTTCTTTTTCATTTTATACATATTTTTAAGACCATTTAAAAAAAATTCTAAAATGAAATGCACCCTTTTTATTTATAAAAATCGGTGACCTGGTATTTTATTAATTGTCGGGGACCTAATTTTTTTTAAGGGCTGAAATTGGGCACATTAGTTTAACATATAAAAAGCATACTTTTCCATAGTTAAAAAAAATGAAGTAATTTTTATATTTTTTATTTTAATTTTAAACTTTTGCGTTTTTCGATCTTTGGGAATTTTATTATCGAATTCTAGAATTCTAATTAACCGATTTTAATGCTCATGGGCTCATTTGTTTTCTTTTTTTATAGTCATTTTTAAAATTTTTAGTTTTAAAAAAGATATTAAGAAAAAATGCTTTTTTGTTATAAACAAAATCAATTTTGACCCTATTCCGTCACGAGTTGGACCGTAATAGTTATATTCAAGACGTCAAGATAGATCGATTTTTAAAAAAAATTGCGGTTCCGAGCAATCTACCCGAAACTTCGTTTTTTAAACTAATTTGACTCTACCAAATAATGTAAATTGTTGAAACAAATAAAAAAATATCCATATAATAACACATCTAAACACGCCGTGATTTATTTACAATCAGAAATGCTAAAGAAAACAAGCAACATCCGCATCCGCCAAAAATCCTCAAAAAGCACTGACTATTGCGGATGCAACATCCGTAGTTAGAACAATATAAAAATATACTACGTACCTAAACATTTAACAAACTCTCAGCCTTCGTTTTACTTTGTTTTCTTCAATTTATGTACAAATTTCAATATAGCAAAACTATAATATATTAATTTAAAAGATTATCATCACAACTTTTAACTAACTTTTAAAAGTATATTTGCTGTGTACATATTACATTATAGAGTAAAATAATAAACTTAGAAAATAATAAAATACAACACTCTCTTTTACCGTGGTGACTACTTGACATAATTAGCTAGATTTTTACAATATTAATTAATTAGTATATATCCGTTTATTATAAAATGTATGTGTTTGTAAAGTACTGGACAACAACACGATCATGAAACAAAACTATTTTAAGGTTATTCGATTAGTGTACAATAAACAGTGTCGTATTTGTTATTTTGTCCTCTTACGCTGTAAGAACCATTGTGAATTCAATTTTGGCTATGTGTTCGGTATTTGATAGTGTAGTGACTTACACTCATGTAGCAGATACACATATCTAACCCATCAATATCAACATTGCAAATAAACATACGATACAGTACACATTGTATTTAACACTGTACAATTCTAGAAAAAACCAAACAACAAGACAGAACGATACATTTACGTATACGCGCATATCTTTGTCTCCTTTTATATATTCACGTATAGAAATAGATTAACTTTATAAGTATGTTCTGGAATGTAAAGAATATTCTATGCGATTCTCTCACTTTCTTAGAAGGCGCGCATTTCAGATATATAAAGCAGGACAACAACGGCTCACCAGTTCAGTAACAATTTAACATTCGTTGAAATCAAAAAGTTAATACAATTCAAAAGTATAATCTAAAAGTTGTAATTGTTATCCAAAAAGTAGTGAAATAAAGTTTACAAAAATATACATTTCAAGTATTTTCTTTATCACACGCAACCTTTCGCTACAATAGGATATGTTAGTTAATGGGCTAAATCGGTTAAGGGGAAGTGGGATTTAGAGATAGAGAAAACACACACTTTTTATTTTCTCTCTTAATAAGAAAATTTCAGAAATTCAAGTTTTAGTTAAATTTTCTGAAGAAACAAATTAAATATGATTCATGTATTTAAGTAACTGACACAGAACCATACTTTCATGGACCAAGTTACTGGTTTTAAATTATGAAATCCCTAAGCTCGGCTTCCTATATTAGCTATCGGCAAATGTTAATGTAAACCTAATATGCCTGGCCAAAGGGACATCCTAGGGAATTGCAAAGCCAACGACCCTCCCCAGAAATGGCACAAAGCTAACGGACATAAGCATCTCTAAACATCCAGGTGTACCTTTTGCGAACTGCAAACTACTCCTGAATGAAACCATTCTAAGAAAGGCCAATATGGTACTGCAAAACAGTTATGGTCAGAGTACAATCGGAAGCGTTCCGAAGATATTATCTCTCTTCAAAGGCCCTCCATAAGCAATACAGTAGCAAACATTACGGGCATTGGCTGGGAGACAAACATGTTGAGGGCATGAACCTACCAGTGCACCACGACTATTACAGGAGCTGTCACAATGAGGAGAAATCGGAAAAGATGTCACACCTTCCCTGGCACTTTTCAGCTCTTGTTAGGAGAAGACTGCCACTCTTGGGTCCACCATTCTTTAACGACCTCTCCGAACTAAAATCGGTCGACGTCAAATCTCTCTTGCTGTTCTTGAACAGATCCAAATGGTTTAAGGAATAGTGGCTCCCTGTGAGACGTTCCCCTTTTTAAGGTATCACAATGGGTCTTATGGCCTAAGTGTGCTCCACCCAGATAGCCAGATTATTTCAAAGGCTGAGATAGATACTTGCCAGCTAAGTGATAGTAACAGGGGCTAACAAATATGGGGTGCATAGATTGACAAAAACTAATTATTGTTCAAATTATTATATTTATTTGGCTTTTTTTTAACAAAATAATTCCATTCAATAAAACCTATTTTGACAAAATGGAAACCCGACTTCAAAATTTAAATATTCTATAAGAAAAAATGCACTAAAAAGTAAAAAAATAATTGCATATTCTTGTGCCAATTTTAGTTCACCTAAGCAAAAAATTTTAAATATATATGTACAATTATTGTTATTTTTGGAGTCGGTGTCAGCATACAGAAATTCACATAACTTTTGGACACCGCCTCCAAAAATAACAATAATTGTACATATATATTTAAAAATTTTTGCTTAGGTGAACTAAAATTGGCACAAGAATATGCAATTATTTTTTTACTTTTTAGTGCATTTTTTGTTATAAAATATTTGATTTTTGAAGTCGGGTTTCCATTTTGTCAAAATAGGTTTTATTTCTCGCTTTTTAGTGACTTTGAAGTTCTATAACTGATTTTATTTGTCTAAATATGGGTAGACCAACTAAACGACCTACTAACTTTTAGTGCATTTTTTTATAAGAGGTTAAAAAAAATAAATACAGACGAATTGAGAACCATCCTCCTTTTTGAAGTCGGGTTAATAAAATAAAGATTAAAACATTATATAACCCTTCCGAAACATTTCAGCACATCTATTTTCATCATTTATGTGATTTATTTAGTAATTCTACTGTTGAGGCGTTCTGTTTTTATACCCGGTATATAATGTATACCAATGTATATTAAGTTTAGTTCCGACTTTGTAACAGTTGAAAAAATTGATCGTAGAAAAAAATTGTTGTTATAGGTGTTCATAAAATGACCTAATTAATCCATTTCCACTCGCACTCGTCAACACGATAACTCAAAAACGAAAAGAGATTACGAGCTAAAATTTTGCATGTGTTTACAACAGAGGGGAAAATATTTATCATCAAAACCGTAAGAGGTAGAAGACAGTTTAAAGACAAAAATCCTTGTTTTAAAATAAACAACTTTTGCTTGAATCTTTTTTCATAAGCTGTATAGTTTTGCCACAGTTTCAGCTCAGAACTATAATAAACAGTTCACGCATTGATAATAATCTCAATATATACCGAGTATTTCATCAATTAACTCAGTTAATTGCAATTTTCACTTATTATTCGTTATATGTAAACATACAAAGTGTATTAATCTTAGTCCTGACTTTGTAAAGCTTGAAAATATTGATCGCAGACATAAATGTTTGGCATAGGTGTTCATAAAATGGCCTAACTCAGCCATATCCGCATATCCATTCGTCCATCTGTCTGTGAACACGATAACTCAAAAACGAAGAGAGATAACGAGCTGAAATTTGTGTGTGCGTGTTTTAAAGCTAAAAAGTCAAGTCAAGTTCATGAATGAGCAAAATCGGACCATGTTTGGGCAAAACGGGCAAAACTTTCCAACTTTGAAATCGTTAGAAATAGAACAAATATCTAAAGATAAAAATATTATAGATTATTAAGATAATCTAAGAGACCTCTAGTTTTTTTTAAATTAAATTTTAAATTTTGCCCCAATACCTAGAACAACATTGTGCAGTGTCTCACTCAAGTCAGACACGCACCCAATTATCAACGAGCAACATATCTCTGACTCCATATCCCAGAGATAGTTACGATTAACTAATTCATACTGATGATGACTACCTTGTAGTCGAAATACGTATTTATAAAATACAAATAATTGTTCTAGGAATTGGGGCAAAATTTGAAATTTAATTATAAAAAATGTCACTTTTTTTAAAATAAACATCTTTTGTTATCAACTTTAACTCAGTTAATTGCTATTTTCACTTGTTTTTTTTTTTTTTAAATCAACTATTCAACATATAAATCATGGAGGCTATATAAAGGAGATATAACTCATACGGGAAAATTGACAAAATATGGCAACGAAATGGGAGAAGTTATATTTACTTTTTATGCCGCTAGGGTCGCTAGTTTTTGATAGGAACTCATCCTTACCAAAGTGAATATAGTATAATAAATAGAAGTGAAGTAAGCCAAGTAACTAGTTTTATTTTGAAGTGATCATTTTGAAGTACACAATTTGGTTAAAAAAATTTATTAAATAAAAAACTGTTTAAAAAACATTTAAAATGGGAAAAGTATGTGCAGTAGACAATTGTAAAAGTGGTAGTGCTTGTGACAATAAGCAACAGGATCAATTGGGTTTAAAAAATCAGGACTTTTTAAAGTACCAAAAGCTAGTATAAATATTCCAAAATTAATTAAATTGTATGACATTATATTAAATATTAATTTTCAGCATTATTATTAATAAATAAAAGTTTAATTTAATATCTGATTCAATAATTTCTTGCATTTTTACAATTCCAACATTACAGGTTACTATTTAATTATTTGATGTTTTTTTTTTTATGTAATTATTTTGCGAATTTTAACTATCACTTATACTTCAACTAAATCCTTATTGAAAAATTGAAATTACTTATCATTTATTTAAAAAAATATTTTATTGGAAAAATACTTTGGCTGGAAATAATTTTTATAATACTATAAATACGTAATGTTTTTCAATTAAAATTCGAGCCTTATACTCTCTGTTTTGTTTCCGGTGCCGAAAGAACACTACTGACATCTTATTTTTGCCAATTATTTGTTTACATGGAGTTATGTGTCCTTGTTTAGTGTCTATGATATAAATACTGTTTATGAAATTTGTGCATGTTCTAAATTCTTCCTACAATAGTGTAATTATACAAATGCCAAGTTTTATAAAGTTTAGTACACTTTTCATTTGTATAAAATACTACATATATCAGATTATATTAAAAATATATTATTTTTATCTTTACTTGGTGTTAGTGCTCGAATGACCTTATTTTAAACCACATAGTGGTTTGTTTATGTCTACTGAATGTGAGAAATTGTGGTACATATATGTACTTTATTTTCATTTCCAGGGCATGCATTACTGTAAGTCCGCATATCAGTAATAAATAGATAGATTTTATGATGATGAAAATGATAAGAGGCAATTGGGATCAAAGAAATGTGCTAATCAGCTAACATTCAAATTAGCGACGTTTCGCTGTTTATTTTTCAGCTTCTTCAGGCTGTGTACATAAAACATATATAATTAAAAAAATTTTGACAAAATGGAAACCCGACTTCAAAAATAAATTATTCTAAAACAAAAAATGCACTAAAAAGTAAAAAAATAATTGCATATTCTAGTGCCAATTTTAGTTCAACTAAGCAAAAATTTTTAAATATATATGTACAATTAATGTTATTTTTGGAGTCGGTATCAGCATAGAGAAATTCACATAAAATTTGGACACCGCCTCCAAAAATAACAATAATTGTACATATATATTTAAAAAAATCTTGCTTAGGTGAACTAAAACTGGCACAAGAATATGCAATTATTTTTTTACTTTTTAGTGCATTGTTTGTTTTAGAATATTTTATTTTTGAAGTCGGGTTTCCATTTTGTCAAAATGTTTTTTATTTCTCGTTTTTTAGTGAAAGTTCTATAACTGATTTTATTTGTCTAAATATGGGTAGATCTACTAATTTTTAGTGCATTTTTTTATAACACATTTTATTTTTATCCGTTTTTTAATTTTTAGTGCATTTTTTCAACAGATTTTCAGTTTTTTTTATATGCATTTTGTTTTTTTTTTGTAAAAATTTATTTTTTTGGGTCGGCTTTTTTTTGTAAAAATTTTTTTGAAGTCGGTTTTTAAAAAAATTTTCTTATTTTCCCATTATGAATGAGATACCCTTTTAAAAAAAAAAATTCACAAAAATCGGTTATCACATATAAAATGAAGATTTTCTTCGATTTCCCGGGGATCCCCTCATCAGAATACGATTTGGTGACAATGGGACCAATGGGAAATCAAACCCTTTAAAACAAAACAAAAATTCAAAATCGGTTCATAAATGACGGAGTTCTGAGGTAACACACATAAAAAAAATAAATTTAAAAAAATACATACGAATTGAGAACCATCCTCCTTTTTGAAGTCGGGTTAAAAATTACAATTCATTATTCATATAAAATTTCAAATTAATACATATAAACTTTGATTTAAAATAACAATTCATTTGAATTGTTGAATTGTCAAATGAATTGTTATTTTAAATCAAAGTTGAATATGTATTAATTTGGAATTTTATATGAATTATGAATTGTAATTTTTATATATGTCTTATGTACAGAGTCTGAAGAAGCTGAAAAATAAACAGCGAAACGTCGCGAATTTGAATGCTAGATGATTAGCACATTTCTTTGATCCCAATTACCTCTTATCATTTCATCATATCATACAAGAATCGGATCTTAAACACTACTAAGATAGATTTTATAGATAAACTCAAACTATCAACTAATACTAGGAGTTATTGAAAAGTTTGGTATTTTGGTTTGAATTTTCCAAAAGGTAATAACAACAAGAATTACAACAACTAATTTACTAATTAGGTACTATTCGACCGTCCAAGTAGCCGAGCGGTCTAATGCGTTATGTCTGAGGCGTTATGTATACTTGGAACTGGGAGGTTATGGGTTCGAATCCCGACATCGGCTGTTTATCAATTATCAAGAGAAAAAAAGGGGCAGGTAATTGAGTAAAGTGTCGGCATATGAATATGAATGGAGTAACCGGCTATGCTTGTGAAGGTTTTCTGCAGTTTCCTTCACGAACTCCAGATGAATATCGGCATAGTTCCTATCAGAATCGACTGCTGCCGCACATCCTACGAATTCCTAGTCTACACACAAAAATTCGGACCACATGGCCCTATCACAGACTATAGTGAAAGGTTTTGAGAAGGAGTATATCTTGGGAAGTATTTCTGTGCGCATTTCAAAGACGGAGTCTGAGATAATTGATGTTCCCACGATCCTTGCATGTCCAACCGGATTTTTATTAATCCAGTTACTGTTGCAAAACAGCCTATAGGCGCTGAATCTCGCTTTAGCTATTATTACAAAGCTTAGCGGAAGCAGCCCCAGTATGACTTCCATGGCAGCTGTGGGTTTACTGCTCATGGATCCAGTGATGCACAAACAGGCCAAAAATTTTAAATTAAAATAAAAAATCTAAAAATTACGTAATTTTTTTTTAACAATGGCAAAGTATATGTGAAAAATAATGTGCCCAATTTTAGTCCTTGACAATTAATAAAATACCATGTCAACTATTTTTATAAATAAAAATCCTAGATGAATAAATCTTTTTTTTAAATGAAAGGTCTTAAAAATATCTATAAAATGAAAAAGAAAATTATTTTTTTAACTGTATTTTTACTCATTATTTTTCAATTTGTTACTATAAACTAATTAAAATAAAACAGTTAAAAAATTATTTAAATAAACTTTATTTTCTTTTAACTTATAGATTTTTTATAGATCTTTAATTTTTTTTTTAAATATCCCGATATGTTAACTTTTAAGAGAGTTATATGTTTTACCTTTTGCTAATTTACTTATAAACAAATTAATATTTTTAGGTTTTATAAGGATTAATCCAAAGTTTAAACGTTTACCTATCTAACTCTAAACTCGAAAAAATTTTCACAATATGGTTTATTTCTTAAAGAAAAGCAAGATTTTTTTTCTAAATTTTGATAGCTCGTAACGTCAATTTTTATTATATTTTAAATTTAAAATAATTTATTTTGTTAATGCGGGTATTTTTATAGAAATTATAAACTATATTAGAGATCTAGGCCGGGTATAGCTTTGGAACGATCAGAAAACGGCTATAAGTTTGGAACGATTTGTAATTTTAAACTTCTGGTAGTTTTTCTGAAGTCATAAGGAAAATTTACCTAGGGTCTTCGCGTATCATTATTTCGCTATCTCCTATAGTTTTCTCCATTCCTCCTCTCTTTTTAATTCGCCATATTTAAATATTATGACCTGTCACTCCCACAATTAAGACGAATCTAACGACAGCTCATATGTTAAAATCCATCAAACCGTTTAGGCTCCAGAGCGTGCCAAATAAATAGCAATGACAAGGCTACGATTCGTATGGTGCCAAGATATGAAGGCAGATCCTTATAGAACTCGACGAAATAAGACGAAAAGTAAGAAAAAAATACCTCTCTTCGTTTTCGAGGTAACAGAGTAAATATTTTGGAGAAAACATATTTACTTGGTTCAAGAAATTCCCTTTTATCAGTGTATTTTTCGTCTTATTTCGTCGAGCTCTATAAGGATCTGCCTTAACGCCATACGAATCGTAGTATCCCCCCATAGAAATACATACAAACACTCGAAAAACATCACCCTTCTTCTGGGGCAGTCGGTAAAAAAAATATTCCTTAAAACGGAAGGATATATAGTGTGAATAAAATAAGATTTCGAAAAATAGTGTGGAAAAAAGTTACATTCACCTCTCAAGACTCAGAAGTTTATGGTTTACTTTAGTACTAAAACTATAACTCTATGAACAACGAGATTTGAGCTTTTCTGGATGTAAACTGAACGCTTTACTAGCTCAGCTAAGTATATTAATGTATTTTAGAATAACCCCTTGAACGAAGCAAAATATAAAAAATACTAAAAGCTAATCTTCAGAAAGATTAGCATTTTAGACGTTTACTCGGTAATCCACAGTGAATTATTAAAATCACTCACTTACGGTTGGGCTATTACGTCTAAAAGCTAATTTTAGTAAATTATAGTGATAAAAACAAAATTTTGAGTGTTCTAGCTTTGTTCATCTTTAAAATATGCTGTTCACGAGGCACACATACAGATCTACGAAGAAACACCGAAACGTAAAATTCAGGTGAAAACATAGTTTTTCAAAACTAAGCACATAACCTCTATATTACGAAATACTTTAAAGTCTATATATAGATGTAAAAATGAAAGTGGATATTTCGATTAAAATATTTAACCGGATAATCACCCAACCAAATTCGATGAAAATTTAGCTTGGTTCACTTAGTTCAAAATTGTGAGGCAACTATCACGACATTAAAGTAATACACATATGTGTGCAATTCAAACAGGTTACTCAACCCGCATTAGTTGAAATTTTAAATTATTATCAAATTGAAATGAATATTTTACTTACTATGTGATTTGTTGGCTAATTCGAGTTTATTCAATTACAATAACATATATTTAAACACTAATTTAATTTATTTCAACAATTTTTATCGAAGAAAAAACACTACACTTGTATAACTATACAAAAATTGTTATAACAATTAAACAGTAATGTTAATAAATATTTTATCAAAAAATATGCAAATTTATGTACAAGGTTTTATGTGACCAAATGAAAACGATTACAATTAGACAATTGACCGACGTATTCAAATGATTATGATATGAATGTTGAATACAAATTGAGCTATAATAATAATACCATGTATGAAGCTCTTATTCTATCTAAATAATAAAGGTATTGATATGAATCTGTTGAGTGTTATTATATTTAAATAGTGCGCAGACGTCACTCCCCAATAATAATAAATTGTTGTTTGCAAGGTGGTCGGTAAATCTATTCATCTCGAATAATATGATTATTCAATGCATTTATACCTTTCGTTATCACAAAATAAAACAGAATGATAGTCGAACAACTACAACAGCAAAAAATAATTTTCTATACAAAAATAGCTTACATGTTAAAAATCATTATATTTATTCGAGAAATCACCTATGTATATTAATTTAGAGTTTCTTCATATTTTAAACGTTAAATAGATTTTCTTAACCGGCCCATACATATTTATGTCCTTGTTCAGTGTTCAACCTTATAGTCCATACGGTAGAACTTAAATTTATCAGGCAGTGTGAACTTGCCAGGCATCATTTCAACGTTAGATAGACAGATTGTAGCGGCTGCCCTGGGCGGGACACACTTCGACCATAAGGTCTATTGTGATGCCTAAGGATGTAAGGATGTGAGTGGAGTGGAAGGAATTTTTGTGTATATACTAGAAGTTGGTAGGATATGCAACTGTAGTCGACTATGATAGGAACTATGCGATATTCATCTAGAGTTCGTTAAGGAAACTTCAGAAAGCCTTCAGAAGCATAGCCGGTTACTCCGTTCTTGTCCATACGCCGACAATTTAGTCAATTAACCGCCCCTCTTTTTTTTTCTAATAATTGTCAAACTGCCGATGTCGGTATTCGAACCCATAACCTCTCAGTCCCAAGTACGCAGAGCACGTTAGACCGTTCGGCTACTTGACCGGTTTCATTTCAACGTTACTCAGCTGTTTTTATTAAAAATTCAGCTGACATGAATGCCGAATTTCTAATAAAAGTGCATCAATATGTAGAGATTTATAATATGGAAAAAAAAAAATTCGTCAATTAGGAGTTATACTAGTGAATTTTCACATAATCATAATGAAAATCAAATCAAATTTCAATGGCACCATTATGAATCTAGTATTAGAACTATGGAGGTTAGAGTATAGAAGGAGAACTATCTCCATGTTATAAAAAGTGTCCCCTAAATAGAAGAAAATTGAGATGGCACTGGTGTACTGTAATACCAATTTTAAAGAAACTAAAAGTATATATTAAAAGTAGACAAGGACAGGCTAACATCCGCTTTGTAAAGGCGGAATTTTTAAATTATTACATAAATCATATGAAACCTCATATGTTAAAGAAGTAGAAAAACTATTTATTTAAGAAATTCCATGAATATAATAAACAATGAATGAGTGATGAATTTTCAATTCACAATAAATTTGAAAAGTTAAAGGTATTTTAATAACAAAATTATAAGTAAGAAACTTGAAGTAATATATATTTCAATTAATACATTTTGTTCAAAAAATAGAATAAACAAATTTTTATCGAAGATAGAAATTAAAAAATGGTTTGATAAAAATTTAATGAAGCATAAATTGAATATTTCTATATTAAACTGTATATATATTTTTTTATGTATATTATTTTTTATTTATAAATAAAAATAATCACATTCAAAATGGGATTCAATGTAACTACTTCCGGTTGGCAACTTCACTTCGTTCTACTATCTTCAGAACAAGTCCACCTACAGTGACTTGATAGAGACAGTGTGGTCAATGTGAAGCGGCGGCCATTTTGTTTCACTGAGACCCTTGATTTGTATAGGTTTTCATTGATATTTCAGTTTAAATCGCAGTTTATTGCAACAAACTATTAACTAGGATGGTTTGGAAGATCAAATCGGTGTGGAACAAGTTTAATAAACCCTATGTGTTATTTATATCACACGGGAAAAAAATAAAATAAATAAAATATAAAAAATAGACATTATTGAATGTTCCATAATTTTTCTAATCCATCAGCCAAATCCATCCACACCCACAGATAAATTATATAATTAATAAAATAAAAAATAAACAAAAAGCTTAATTTTAACTTTTATTAGAAACTTATTGAGAAATAAACTTTTGAAAGTTTATACTAACAAATTTGGGTTACCTAGATAATCTTAATGATAGAATATTATGGAATTAATGATAACTGTAAAGGGAGTCAAAGTAATTTTGTGTGTGTAAATAAGTGCCAAGTGCTAACTTATTTCTTAAATTTGGCATTGAAAAATTTGGATTGAATGAAAAACGAAACCCTGCACACAGCTAAATTTTTTTTATTTTTGAGTAATCCAGACCCTGAAGGTAATAATAATTAAGGACACAATTTATGAGAAGTGTTTAACAACCATATGAGATAGTTCTCCTTCTATACTCTAACCTCCATAATTGGAACTTTCAAATTGTGATATCTCTGTAAATCTTAGAGCACAAAAGTGCGTATGGCCAAGTTTGAAGGGGGGGGGGGGGTATGTAGTTTAGTAAACTATAAACTACAGGAAATATTACGTCAAAAATGATCCCCTGTAACTTTTGAACCATATTAGATTTACAGGAAATATATCAGGTAAAAAATCGTAGTAAACATATTTTCTACAACTTTAGTAATGATAATTTTTTCATTTTACGAATATTAAGAGAGCTATTCAAAATTTTGTGTTTCCCCCTGCCACTAAGCCATCTTATCTCCTTAACCAATTTTGCCCATTATCAAACTGGGCGTTTAATATAAAAAAAACTAAAGCACGTTGCGTACCAAATTTCATTCCGATTCAATTCGATATATAGCCGTTTTAAAAAATGCATTTTTTTAAATAAGAAAAAAAATTGTGCGTGTCAGCTCCGACACGCGGCTAGAGTATACTCTTATAAGTTATTTAATTTTGAAATATTCTGCTTAGATGGCGCTAACAGAATAGTACATGTTCTGCCATCTATTATCAGGTACGTATGTTACGAAAAGTTATTTAATTTTGAAATATTCGTCTTAGATGGCGCAACATCATGTTTGCATGGTATTTTGGGTCTTGATAATTGGGCTTAGTGCTGTTAGATATATAAAAATGTTTAATTTTGCACGAAATTTTTGTGAAATCGTTTTATCGGCACGACTACAATAACTGAATTTTGTTTTGAAGAAAATTCGCGTATAACTGCTCCACGTATAGGCATCTTTCCTATCTTCAAATTAAAAATACACTTAAAAACGTTACACAAAGCAAAATACACAATGATGGAAATGATTTGAAACAAGATGAATTTTTGAAGACCTGAATATCTCGAAAATGGTGAAATTTTCGAAAGGAAAACCCTATGTTGAAAACGGAATCGTTACTTTTATTATTATCATTATCAAGAGGTTTTTGCTAGGTCAATGTTAAAAATAAAATACGAAATATTTTGCTTACCAAATCATACAAATCTTGCGTACAACTTCACTTAACAGTTGAAAATTCCTGACCAATATTGCTGAAATATATTTTTTTTATAAGTGGGTTTCTAAAATTTACCACGTGTCTAAACAATTTGAAAAACGAAAACCTATATCAAAGTCTTTTATTTTTTGTACAAATATAAATTTGTTTTTACATAAAATATACAATTGCACAAGTACGAAATTTAAAACAGAAAACAAAATAACAAAAAGAATATTTATATATTAAACCCTCATTTGAGCAAAGAAACACGACATTGTTTTGTGTGTATGACAAAATATTTCTAAAATCTATTTGGCATTTATTAAATATTAATAAATTTTATTAAATTAGTTTGCGCACGCTGCCGAATTATTTATACATTTTTTATATTAGGTATGTTACAAATCTAAAAAATGCTTGAGTGATGTAACAGATACATATTTGTCTGTATATATCACGCAAAATTAAAAATTTTTTGTAGATTAAGATTAAGAACTGTGGAGATGTACCAACCAAGCGCCAATATAGATAAACATCGAACGTAAAAAATGGCAGGTCCTGGGACACTCCATTCGAAAGCCCGCAGCCTATATTGGTAAAATAGTTGAAATTAGACTAAACATCGAATAATATGACGACAAATCAGACTGAAAGTTTAATGCTACCTTTAAGTCAAACAATTCAATTTAACGCCATAGTAGCTCTAAATTCGTCCTAACCCTCACCGGATTATTTAAATCATTATTCTATGACGGTCCTGTTACTAATATCGTTTACATGAATATCCAAGAATCGGCGATTCTACGCATTTCATTATTTACGTTTAGTTGGCCCAACATCACATTTCCATCAATATTTTAAGGTTTATTTTTACGAAACTCTGTTCGAACAGATGGGTGGAATATGCTTCGAGTTAACCCGACAAAACAAGTGGATTTTTATTATGACGCCATAATAAGTACAAAGTTTATAAAACGATACCATCGGTTAATGGTTTAAGGCTAACTATTAAACGAGAATATGCGGAAATATAAATCGAAATGTTTATTAGCGTTTGTGATTCCATTTTTTCTCGAGTTTCGCAATGCCTGGTCCGGGATAGTCAGTAGTTTGATCACTGGAGTTAACTTAAAAAAAGATTGTTCCTTCAGCCCTCTTTTTTTTAAATTCAAAATTGTGAAAAAAAAAGATGTTATAACCATTTGTATATACAGTTCTTGACGCCCATAGACACAGTAAATACAGATACTAGACAAAAATGTATCTCGATACCGATACAGATACTAGACAAATCGAAAGTATCTGGATCCCGATATTTATCCAGGTATAGTATATAAATATATGTTGATTGAGATCTATAAAGAAAAATGTGTTCTAGGTTTACTCACTAAGTTATGATGGTTAAAGGTTATAATTTTGACCATAATAGTATAATTATGGATAACATCTTAAAAGTGTTTTTCAATTTTTAAGGCAATAACTAAGTCCAAATGAGTTTAAGAACCTTATAGCAGCAGTTGATGGAGCTTTTAGAACTCGCTTTAGTGGTAAGCAAAAAAATTAAGCTCGTATTACCAACATTTTCTATTGCTAAAACAAAGATCATGTTGTATTTATGCTATTTTATTTTCATGCAGTTTATTTACTACCAAAGCTAATTCTAAACTGGCCATCGGATAGAGTTTTGCTGTAACAGCTAACTTAAATATTTGACCTAGAACATGTCATGTCATTTTTAGTTGAGTAAAATATATTGTTACGATTTTAATCCGAAATTTTAAACGTCAAGCATACTTTTCGATGAACATACCTAAAATAAACACCAATGAACATTTACATTTTGTATACATAAACACTTAAATAGCGTTCTTTTTTTATGAATTTTGAAGTCGATTTATGCAGGGCCATTTTGTTTTCGAAAAAATGCTTAGAACAAAAGTTGTTGGGATTTTTGTAAGGGACAGCTTTTAATCAAGACATTTTTTCGAAAACCAAATGAATTCAGCACAAATGGATGGCGAAATTAAAAAATTTTAAAAACAACGCCACTTAAGTGGTTGATAGTACCATATGTTTTTATGTTCACGTTCAACTCATGTCAATAAATTATCGATATTAAGTACTTTTTAGTTCGAATAGAATAATAATCTTCTAATACTCGGACGATAAAGTACTGTTTTTTAAACAATAGATATACTCGATTAACATTTCAAATTTTCAATGTCCAAAAATACCTTTTGTTATATCAGAGAATATTCATAATGTCATGTTTTTATTTATGTTTGTGTTATTGTTGACCCCCAGGTTGATTTTGTTGAACAGCCTTTTGTTGTGCACGAATAAATTCTGGATAATCAATATATCCATCATTATTTGTATCATCCATTTTTAATATTGGATCAATTAGTTCAGTGAGTTCTTCATTTTTAAACACTTTCTCTTCAATTTTATTTGGATTATTGGGATCTTTATTTCCTTGTTCTAAAATCAAATACATGAAATTAAAATAGATATCATATAAGCCCATATAGTCTAGTCAACAAGTTAAAAAACGTGTATATTCCAGAGAAAAGGGGTCTATACTTTTTAGAAAATTACTCAAAAACTATTGGTGTTAGAGGAATTTTACAACCAGATTCTTAAAGAGGAGGAAATTACCGAAAAAAATGTCAACTGTTCTTCAAAATTGTTCTTCTATAAAATCCTCTTTTATTAATTATACAAGATGTCAGAATATTTTTATTTATTTATATTTTTACATTATCATTGTCGTTCTTGGATGTAATTGCAGAATTATATATACATTTCCTATATTTACTTAAAAAGCACTTACATAAACAAAAATATAGTAAAAATATTTAAATTTATAATATACACAATCGGAAATAATTGCTTTGTAAAATTATTAATTAACCCAAATTGTTTAACCCAAATTAGAAGCGAACTCTGGCTCCCTGAATGGTAGTCAAGCTCGCTTCCTTTTGCGCAGCTTCGATTACCTGGGGTAAAAAAATTACCCCAGGTAGAATGGAACCCTAACTTTTGGTTGGCATCAAATTTATAATACATACACTGCACTGAAAATTTAGCTTTTGGGTGAGCTTTTTTCTCGGAATTGACTAGCACAATCCAGCAGAGTCCCATCCCGAAGCCAACTTCCTAAGTCGTGCCTGCCCCTTGTTAGTAGAAGAGGAATGCTCTATCCAACACATGGGATAAGTAAGCAGAGAGTGTGAAACTGGCTCTTGAACACGAGAGATGCCTACAAGTTTGTACTTAAATACAAGATATCAATCAATATAATAAGCATAGCATATGGCACCTACATTTAATTTTTTTTTTCTTATTATAAATCCTATAATATATACAGCCCTTTCTGTTTTATAAGACTATAAGTTTTATATTGAAGATAAGTATTTCTTAACACTAAAAATTATTACTTTATATGTCCTTGAACAAAATTTATACATCATATTGCTCTGCGTTTATAGAGTTTACTTTGAGTAGAGTAATGCAGAACTAATTTCTACTCTTCGAACTATTTAAGTTTTAAATGTAAAAGAGTCGAGAAAAGACTTGAAGAAAACACGGAAAATGCATATTAACAGTATGAGTCATTAACAGTATTTGACACAAAATAATGAAGAAGTGAAAAGTTTGGGCGAAAGTGGGCAGGTATATTGCTTATACGGGATATTGCAATGTCAAATCGGTCATTCTCTAGACATATGCGAATACTCTGCAATCCTACGAACACGGAAACTCTAAACATTTGTGAACCAGTTTCTTCGAAATATCTTGAATATTTGGCGGACGAATGTTATCTCAAATAAAGAACTGTGGAGATATACCAACCAAGAGCCAATATAGACAAACATCGAACGTAAAAAATGACAGGTTCTGAGACACACTATTCGAAAATCCGCAGCCTATATTGCCCGGCAGAGTTTGGATTGGAACCCGTGAGTCCAGCTCAGAGGACGGAGGCCCAGAAAAACTTGGAGATAAAATGCTGAACGAGAAGCTAGGTGACAACGAATTAGTTGGTGGGAAGTGAAGGCCTTGACTGAGATTCATGAGGACTGGCAAAGATTCACTGAAGCCCTGTGCTCCACTTTGGATTTAATCTAATATAATTTTATGAACGACTTGAGACTAACAGATTATGACAACATAATCTTTTAACTGAAATTTTAAGTGCTGAATTATGAAATAATAATGTAAAACGTTTAATCTTATTCTCCGCGACCAACGTGGCAAAGAATCTTTCGAAGTAAACACAGTATTAGTTTTACAGTAAATTTGAAGTAAACTTTTTAGTTAAGTTTAAATAATTCTGAGTTAGAGAGTAAAATTAGTAAGCACAACCAAGAATGCGCCAAAAGCTATAATAATATATACGATAAGAAATACGTTCTTGTCAAATCCTATATATTACGCGACCATCTTGTTAATATGGTTGCTATACACGCATATATGTATACAGATCTAGATTGTTACGTTATAATATTAAATACAACATGCGTTCTTGCTGCCATTATCGTCGTCTTAAATTCGTGTCAGTATTAGTGTTCTATGTGTTCTATGTTAAATGTGTACGACAGGGTTTCTCTAGATAATATTAATTAAATTCGAATTAATAAAATTACAATTCCGCAAAAGGCTTGACTAGGTAACAATAGTATCTCTGACAAGTTATTTTAGGAATCATAAACCAAAACCTATTGGCTTTAGTAGTTCTATAGGCCTGTTCGTCCCTCAAAAGCTCATGATTTCGAAAATTAAAGAAGTTTTCAAGGAAGAATTTCTCAAAATTTTATAACAATAGGCCAAAGCTCATTTACTATATAAAAAAAAATTTTATGGACTTTTCGAGTTCTTCGTTCTTATGTCAAAAGTATTTTCTTTTATTTTACCTATACTAAACAACAGATCCATAATTATGACATTAAAGGAACTCATGTAAAAATGTAATGAAGTATATTATTTAATGGGTAAAATTTCACCTCTTTTCGCCTAGAAAATATATCTTTAAAACATTAAGTGTTTATCGATAGAATAATCAAAACGGAAACACAGAGTCAATTCTATACATGGGAAATATTTTCAAAATAATAATAAATTCAGTAATTCAAATAACAGGGACAGGATAAAATATATTTATTTATATGTGTTTAAAAATTTAAATTCGATCCTCTTCTCAAAAAGTTTGATGACCCCTCTCCTAAACTGACTTCCTGCAATATCACCACTTCGCATCCCATTTTAAAGAGTAGAATTCAATCAAAGTATGTAGGAATTATACTCATAATGTAAAGATCCATTGAAAACTTATTGCTTAGCCTCCGTACTACTTCTTTAAGAATATTTTTTATGAATAAAAGTAAAATAAAATATCATACCATGCCAATGTATTAAGGATTTAATTAATTCACAACCATCCAATTTGTTATTATTATCGGCATCATGCATTTTAAAATAATGAAATTGTAATTCTTGTTCAGACATTTTACTTGTATCAATTGGTACTTCCATATGTTCAGCAATATGTCTAAATTAAATTCAAACTGTTAGTATTCATTTAATTTAAGTAGTACAGTAATCCATTCTACAGTTTTGTATCAATTCAATTCAAATAGACCCATTTCAGTTTTGAAGGTCGATTATTTTAATTTTTTACAAAGTTACTATGTTTAGAGCATTGATGCTCTCTCTATATGTGAACTAAGATTCCTTATAACGTAAAAGAAAAAAACAGTGTCCAAAATTGAAGCATACACTCGAGTCGCCAACCAAGTGGCGAGAACTATTAAAGCCGCCCATACACTATTTTGAATAGCAATTTCCTTGATTGATAAGAATAATGAATGACACCCACTCAATGCTAATAATGATCAATGAATCATTCAATGATCAATTAAAAATGACAATCGTTCTGTTACAGTTGATTGTTGATTTAATAGACCTTATATAGACCACATATATAATTAGACCTGAAAGTTTTTTAGCGAATTTCCTCTATAAGGAAATAAAGCTATTGGTGTTGTACCGATGGAAAAATTGACCAAAACTTTCTTCAAATGTCCATCGATCCTACCTAGTAGATGTCGAAACTGATCATCTTTATAATAGGTTGGACCATCTTTCGGACCACGCCCAGGATCGTTGGGCATTTGAAATTTTTGAGCAATCTTTCCATGTCTGTGCCACTCTAGGGGTTTTAAAAATTTGATATATGAGGGCTTTTGGTATTTGAAAGGCAAAGTTCGATAAATGGCAAAATCGGAGACGTGACAAAAGGGAACATTTAAGCATATTACGCTACAAATATCTTAAAAATGGTTTAAAATATGAAAAACACCTTTTTTGAAAAAAAAGATATTTAAAGAAAAAACTAAGACTCACTTACTTTTAACTTTTTCTAGATATAGGTTTCAAAGAACAAAGTATACTGTTTCCTACAAAAGTTGCTTTAAAAATCTCAAACTTTCATAAAACAATTCTTTCATTTATGGGTCTTTGTAGTGCAATAGGCAGGCTTAAATGATTCCGGTTTGAAATCAATATCAAATCAAAACTTGGTATCTTTAAAAATAAAGGAGCTGAGTGTTTAAAGTTCAAAAGTAGCACAAACAGCTATACAAAATAACGTCCCAAAAAATCTAGTTTCTAAAAAATGAATGAAATCGTGATTTCAACTCTCTAAATGCAGTAAAACTTTGTTAAAAATTAAAATAAAATAAATTTTGTCAATCTGAAATTGATTAACCCATTTTGAACGTTGATTGTCACTTATGTTTAGTTTAAATTAGTCGAGTGACTAATGTGACTCATAATCGAGTACATTGGTCGAGTAGACTTTTGAATCGCATTTTGCACAGCAATAACTTCATGTAACAAAAAGTAAAATAAAATTTTATTGACCAGTGGTATCGATCAAATAATTTTATCTTGATTCAAAAAAATGCTTAGTATCAAGAACGCCACAACAGTCATTTTAAATTTTAATATGCGATAATCTATGTTAAAAAGTACAATATGGATTAGTGTACCGTCTAAACTGTATTATACACGCCAAATCAAAAAAAACAAAACATATTACTTACTCTTTTTCATGTTGCATATTGGCAGCGTTTAACAATTGCCCCGGTGGTGGTGCTCCATGTGCGTGTCCATGCCCATGCCCCCCTTGTTGAGGTACACCATGTTGAGGTGGTTGTTGTTGAAATTGTTGTTGAGGAGGTGTTTGTTGTGGTTGTTGAAATTGTTGTGGTTGAGTTTGTTGTTGATACTGCTGTTGTTGTACTGGAACTTGATGCTGAGGTACATGTTGCTGGAATTGTTGTTGTTGTTGAGGTGGAGCTTGCTGCAATCGGATAGCAAAAATTGTTAAAACCAAATATCTCTAATAAAAACTCTCTGGGTGAGAAATTAAATATTTATTAAATCAATGTTAAGCTTACAGCTTAATTAGTCTATTCATCTGCGTGTTTACGATTACAGTCAAAAGCATTTTTTGCATTTTTTTAGTAGTGTAAAACCAAATTATAGTATTTGAATGTTCTCGCGTACATAGATCTATGTTCAAAAAATGTATTCGAGAGAAATGTATTCGCATGGGAGGATCACAAAATGTAAATTTGGGTGAAAACAACATTGGTTTTAGACATCGAAAATAATAACTCTATATTGCAAACTACGACAAGCTACGTTGTAGTGACAAAGAGGGTCAGATTTTTATATTTAAATTGGAATCTCGAAAAGTATTCAAGATGAATTAAATTTCTTCTGTTTGATACTCATATTTCATCCTAACTAGAGTTTCAAATTGTCTAGAATTTAGAATATGTTATTTTTTATTTATTAAAGATTTTTTACAAAATTGAAAATAAATCGGGTGTAGAATGAAAGGTTTATCTATATGTTTTCACTTTTGAGAAACCTTTTTCAGTCTTTCCTAGGTGTTTTAAAATAATATGAATATTAGCAATATTCCTAAATCAATGTATAACAAAATTTGTCCACAGATACATAATGAGAATCTTCAAATTTATTTTCATAGTTTCATATTAATAAGAAGTTTTCGAAGAAAAGAAATATTTGTATTTATATAATGATTATAAAAAATAATCAAAGAGAACTCTAGATTTTTGTAAATAAATTTCAAAATTTGCCTCAATTCCTAGATCAATTATTTGTATTTTTATAAATACGTACTTCGACTACAAAGTAGTCACCAGGATCACATCACCATCGGATGATAACTATACTTTGTAGTCAAAATACGTATGTATAAAAATGCAAATAATTGATATATGAATTGGGCCATATTTTGCAATTTAATATTTATGTATTATTGAAATAAACTTTTATCTTAAATATCCTTACATATCTCTGTGGCGGAACTCCTGGAGCTACTTGTGCATGTATACCATAATTAAACAACATTAACAAACATAACGCTAAAAACCACTTCAGTATCATTCTTGAATCGTATCTAAAATATGTTTTCAAAAAACTTTAATGAAATTAATAAATTTTACAACAAAAAATAATAAATGATTAAGAAAAACTTACCTTATATTACGAGTAAAAATTGTTGAATATAAAAAATATAAAATGTAACAGTATTGTAAGAAAACTTAAAAAATTCTAGACGTCGGTAAAATTATTTCTAACCTATGATATTTATTACGTGGACATTTTTTTTGTATCCTCTCTTTCCTAATCACACGTAAACATACTTGTCAAGTGTAAAATTGCTAACGTATGGTATTTGTTTACTTTCTATTGAGTTTACCTGTAATATATTTTGTAAATCAAAATATCTGCTAACGTAATTTAAAAAAATAAATAGACTTTGTTTTTATTATCTTGACGTAATCTCCCCGTACTTTATATTTAATTAATTAATTGATAAGAAACGCAATTTAAGATACGAAAAAAAAAAAATTTTTTTTTAATAAGTAATTTAATTTATTAATTTTTTTTAAACTAGCGTCTATATGCATTATTAGTATGGTTGCTTTTCGGTTATATTACACCAACGGAAGTGACTAGTGTTTACTTAATTTGACATTTAAGTAATATGTCTGAACCTTGATAACATTCTTTGACATTAAATGCTTGATATGAAAAATCATACACATCTAGGATGGGAATCGAGCCCACGACCACTGGCATTCTAGACTAACGATCTGCCTCTAAGTTACCAGATATTATGGTAGTGGAATGCATATGATTTCTCATAATCTTGATGTCAATGTATTATTAAATATGAATCCGGATCCAATCTCTACATCGTTTATACCGCACACAAATTTTGCGTCTTTCGCAATATCAGGGGTACCTACGTTTAGATCTCCATATATCATCACAAGTTAAAACTATTGTAGAGGCCAGTTAAATATAATTTTTGTCATAAGGTTGAAGTCGCTATGTTGGCAATTGACCGATCGGATCTATAGAGATGCCCAAAGCAGTAAAAATCAAGCAATTTACGAATTTCATTCAGATTTTTTAGTATACCTCAGAGCATAAAATCTTAAGCATATTTTACACCATTCTAGAGGATTAAAAAACACGACGAGTAAATCCCAACGCAGTTACTTTTCAATAAAAATTTCCCGAGCTATATCTTAAATCGGGAAATTTTAATAGAAAAGAGGTAGGTCTACTTGATCACAATCAATACATTTTACTATAAATTAGGTCAGTGTATAAATTTGACTAAATGTGGGAAGAATGCTATGGAAAAAAAGTGGGCCATATGTTATATAGCGACAAGAAATTGTGACGAATATCAAATATCTTCGTTTCCGATTAAAAAATAGCTCAATTGTACTAGGGTCCTTAATTTAATGAAATATTTGGTCATTTTTCAACTTTAAATCGCTCGTAGCTCAAAAACGACTCTCTTTTAGAAAAAAAATAAAAGTTAAAAAGTGTTTCTTTTTGGACAAATTATCTAATAAATGGTTTTACGAAGTTTTTTTACTTATTGTTGCTAGATTGTTTGTTAATAGCCCATCTAGACAAAAACAACTCGTTTTTTATTTATTTAATATGTATAAGGGTATATTAAGTTTGGTCCCGACTTTATATGTTTCTGACTGGTTCCGAAGGTACTGATTGCAATAGGTGTTCATAAAATGGCCTAATTAGTTCATCTTCATATTTCTCTCTGTCTGTCCCTAGACACAATAATTCAAAACGAAAAGAGATGAGCTGCAATTTTATGGATGTATTCTAGAGTTAAAAGTGAGGTATAGAGAGTTCGTGAATGGACCAAATCGGCCTCGCTTCCCTCAATAATCCATCTTTGAAACGTAAAGAAACGAGATAGAAAGAATTTATAGACAAAAAAAATTTCTTTTTTTAATAAACTCAGTATATACCAGGTATTTAACGAGTTAACTCAGTCAGTTGTAATTTGCACTTTTTATGCATCTTTTTGAGGTAGCGCCGCTCGTCTACTAATGTCAAATACAATATCAACATAACCACAGATTGTATATACTTAAGAAACATAACCAAAATAAGTTAATAAATGTGTTAAAACATAATGTCGTTAATAAATTTACTATCGAAATTAAAATTAACATTATTAAAAACGACACAAAATGATTTGTCAGTGTTAAATAGAAATATTTACAAACATGTAGAAAAACCTAAACCAGGTATAAAAGGTAAAAGTTATCGACGAATTGTTCACTTTGAAGATGAATATACGGTAAAACCCTTGAAAGTAACTAATTTAGCTGGACGAGATCCTGTAACAGGTCAATATTCATTAAACCTGTGTTGAATGAGTACTTAACTTAAACGTTTTTTGTAAATTTAATAGGAAGGGTAGTTGCAAATGGTATTGGTGGTGGTATTAAACATAAGTATCATTGGATTCAATGGAAACGAGAAGGCCCAAAAGAAGGTCCACCACAGGAAGAACGAGTATTACAAATTTTAAAAGATGGGTAAGAAACGCTTGTTTATACATTACAGTGTGACTGTTATAGATATAGGTGACTATATTTTGTGATAAATGTATGAGACTATGTACAGTTAATCACAACCTGCAGAACAATTTATGAAGTGAGATTGAGTTACACCTGAGTGTCGTGCCGTAATATCGTGGTGTGGTAAGGAGGCATGAATTTTATGGCGAAAACTATGCATATAAATAACATTAAATTTTTAATAAAAACTGTTTTTTGCACAAACCATTAGCTGAATTAAATGATTGCGGAAATTAAAAAAACATTCCGTTATTTTTATCTCACTGTTATTTAACAACTTTATAAAACAAATTTCCACATTTACAAGAGCGTTAGATAACATAAAATTTAAAAACTGATATTGGTTTCATCGTGAATACTTTTGTATTAAACTTGTATTACCCGTTGTAGCTTCGCTCGCGCTAATTTTAATTGTAAAGACCCTACAGCAGAGCACTGTTCTGGAACGCCAGAGTTCTTGGATTCAATCCCCAGCCAAAATTTAGTATATATCTTTTAATATTGAAAAATCGAAGTAAAAAACACATAAGAAGTAATGTTGTAGAAAATTAGTTTTACTATAAAAGCTTGTTTTTAAAAATGTTTTTTTAAATAGAAACTTATTTAAATGAAAGGTCTTCAAATATCTATAAAATGAAAAAGAAAATTATTTTTTAACTGTATTTTTACCCATTATTTTTCATTTTGTTTATAACGCGCTATAAACAAATTTAAAAAAAAAAAAAACAGTTAAGAAATTATTTAAACAAACTTTATTTTCTTTTAACTTATAGATTTTGTATAGACCTTTAATTTTAAAAAAAATATTCCGGTACGATAACTTTTTAGAGAGTTATCATATGTTTTACCTTTTGCTAATTTATTTATAAACAAATAAATATTTTTTAGGTTTTATAAGGCTTAATCGAAAGCTTAAACACTTACTTATCTAACTATAAACTCAAAAAAATTGTCCGACCAATATGGTTTATTTCTTAACGAAAAGCAGGATAAAATCCGCGGGTATTTAATTAGAAAATAATATTTTTATAATTAAAATACAGCTTGGTTAAATTTATCAAAAAGAGACACAATGTTTCTGTAACTATATAGTCTATATGTTTATCTCATACATCCAACGTTTGAATGATTGGACAAGCATTACCTATTGGATAAGCATCTACCAATTGTATATATTATGCTTGTCGAATTATTCAAACGTTGGATGTATGAAACTGAAACGTTGGATGTAGGAAACTGAACTATGTCATCGAAACTGAACCAACATGTAAAAATTCAACTCCGTAGGATAATAATGAGGAAGTGGTTCTAATTCAGCTTGCAAGATTTGACTCAAACATATGAATAAATAAACAAACAGGTCAAGCTTAAATAAAACCGTTTAAAAAAACTTTTTATTTATTTATTTAGATGCCGGACAGCTCACATTGCATTGGTAGGTGTTGGCGATCAATTAAAATATATCTTAGCGACAGAAAATATGAAAGCTGGTGATATTATTAAAACATCATGTGCAATTCCTAGAATACCAGGTACAATCTACACATGAAATTGTATCAATTATCTTTTTTTTTTAATATTTGCTTTCTTTCATTAGTTCGAGCTAACGAAGGTGATGCTCATCCATTGTGTGCACTACCCGTTGGAACTATAGTGCATTGTGTAGAAAAGTATCCAGGTTTAGGTGGATTTTTAGTACACGCAGCTGGAACTTTTGCAACAATTACACGACGAGTAGCAGATCGTGTTATTATACAACTCCCATCAAAACAAGAATTATCATTAGATGGTACATGTATGGCAACTGTGGGACGTATTTCAAATGTGGATCATGGTAAAACACCAATTGGCTCAGCACAACGTAATCGAGAATTAGGTAATCGTCCACGTTCTGGTTTATGGCAACGAAAAACTGGTAAACATGGTCGTAAAATTAGACCATTACCACCGGTTCGTGTAATTACAACAGCCCCATCTAAACCAACAGAATCTATAAAATTGTCATTAAATTTATAATTTAAATTTATGTAAACTAGCTTTACATGATTTATGATGTTGTAGAAAACTTTGAAGGGTATCTCTTCGGAATAATTTTCTCCAATGCTATAAATCATTGTGATCAATGTAAATATTGTAAGTTTTTTTAAAATTAATCCTGTCATCGAAATAAATAATTTTAAATTAATATGTTTTCGAATATTATATACCAAAAACCACTGACCTCCATCCGTCTTATATGAAATAGTGGAGGTCAATGCCAATAACAGTAAAACATGGCTTTCCCATGGCAACTTGAATTATGTATAAATCAAAATTAGCACTCGCAGATTTTTGAGTGTAGCGCTCTTTTCATGGTATCAGAAAAAAAGTCAAATAATAAATTTAATTTTTTATCCGTTTTTATCCCATTGAATATTTTAAATCTATATCCAAAGCATTTACCGATTGAATTTTTAGAGAACCAACACCAAGTTTCGAACAAATTTTCAATTCAATAGTTTCATATTCGTCAATTTATTAGCTCTACTCTGATGTTTAAAATTAAAAAAATTTTAAAACGCGGTGTATCATTATTTCTTACGAGAGTTGAAAATTCAATTTCATATCTTTAGAAAAATATTCATCAATTTCATATCTTTAGAATAATATTCATATTTTTTACACGTATAAACTTTTTTCATTAACTTCGTCAAAATCCTTTTCTAATGGATGTTTGCATGATAATGGAAATCTATTGTTCATATTTCTAGCCTCAACAGTTTCGGTTCGGTGACTACGAATCTGTCGTTTCAAGTCTTTATCTAGAGCACGGTAGTGCGCAAGGCCGAGTTAAGTGTATATAATTCTGTAATAATTTTGAATAAGTGTATAAATCTTGACAATCGCAACTGTAAATCAAATAAATCCGACTTACGTACTTATTCAGATTTCTTACAAAATATGAAGGTAAAAAACTTTCCTTTATTTCTTTTTACTTTCATTAGGTACTGATTAAAAAAATAATTATACAGTGTATAAAGAAAAGTAAATAGTGTCATTATCTGAGGATAGTACAAAGCACTTATAATTATTATCGCGGAACTTAACCTCTTTGCCGCGGAACTTTCGCATTAATTTTAGTATCCGCATCCGCAATAATCAATGCTTTTTGTGGATGCGGATGTTCTTGTTTTCTTTAGCATTTCTGATTGTAAATAAATCACAACGTGTTTCGACGTATTGTTATATGGATGTTTTTTTATTAATTTCAACAATTTACATTATTGTTTGAGTGTTTCGCCTTGAATATAATCTATTTGACAAGTGAATCAACAATACCACCACCGACGCAAAGTGTGATTTAGTCTTATTTTAAACTAGATGAGCATGTAAAATATGTAATGAAACATTCACTCGCAAGGACCGTACAACCACGTTTTTGAGGAATCATCTAAAATCAACGAACCCAGAGCAGTTTCGCCTGTTTAGCGCAGGAATTATTTATGAACCTCTGCGAAACAAGATGGAACCTGAAAAGGCAGCGACATTCTCTTTATTAAATATAATGCGGGATTCTTAAAGACGATACTTTAAACGTTTGTCCAAGTTACTCTTGGTATTGAATAATAAGTTTATAGCAAGCCTGGAAAGAATACGTTTCTGATGACAAGACACTTTTTGGCGTCCTATGTCCTATTCAACTGCTTTTGTAGGGTCATACTCATACACAACACTGAGTTTGACGGATTTCAGTATCAAACACTATCAACTCAAAGAGGTAGGAGGTAAATTTTTGCCTCAATGTGTAAATGATGGATTGCGTCTTGATGGGATCTATATCGATTTTTCATAACTTGAAATATTTTTCAAGCATTATGGACACAACTTGAAACTAATTTCGGTTGCCTAGAAAAACAATAAAATACCGTGTCATTAGTAAAATGATAGTTCGGTCTTTCAGAATATCATGAATACTGTAAAAAAGAATGTGGGTCCAAGTATGAAAACTTGAGCCATACTGCTTTGACAATGTTCTGGTTCGATTTACTTTGAAGGAGATAGATTAGGAATTTTCAGTTAGATAAATAGGAAATTGACGATACAGGTGGTGTTAACAATATTTGGAAAATTTGTGGATGGATAAGTCTTTGGAAAGTTTGTGGATAAGTCCATCCTCCAAAGCCATATAATCGCCATAAGCCCAAAAGAACCATCTTTGTGAATTTATTCTAATTAAATCCGATAGAAATGTGGTTAGGGAAGGGCTGATGATGTATCACTATATAGAATGGTTTGATCTAAAACCAAATTGATGAGTAGGTAGTTTGAAAGTGATTTAAACCGGCTTTAAGTGGCTAAAACCTTACCAAACTTCAAAGTTTGCGAAAATAACCAAGTCTAAAGTGCGCAGTACAAATATAATCCAGATGGACAACTTTTGGAGAAGATAACGGTGCAAAACATTGTTTTCAGCAGTAGAATAGTCTTCTTGGATTTGAGTTTCGTCAAAATAGTAGAAGTGATTTGCATTCAACATCGATTAGGTTAATAGTTCAAGAGAAAATATTTTCCAAGATTTGGGGTACCAGTTGGTTTGTTACCTCATCGTAATATTCGTTGCCACCGATTGAACTATGCTGCTTAAAGAATGCGTCAGCTATAAGAAGTTGAGGTTTGCCGGAATCTAATTAAGTGGTACTCATTTTCCGACAAAAGGAAACCGTCTGCTTGAAATCTTCTGCAAATTTAAGAAATTTGTAGTACTTTGTTGTTACGAGTGGTGGTTAGAACCTTAATCATATCATCCAACATTTCTACCCTGGTGCGCGTGACCCAGTTCCGGATTTCTGCTAACATTCGCTTCATAGCATCGCGTTGCGCAGGCAGCCGTTGTCTGATTTTTTCGCAAAGTTAACGTATTTTGCGTAGCATAGCTATAAAATTTGCGTAGTTTGTTTCGAGCCCGTCTAAGTCGTAGTGTGTTAACATCTAATTTAAGTAGATTATCGAAAGACCTAATTTTCCTAGGAATAAATTTGTTGGTAGTAACTAGCTGTAAGACATTGAATCCAGCTCAGCATGAGTTCTGACTTTGGATCTGTAGAGTGGTCAGGTTTTCAACATTTAGATATTTGATTAGTTTCCCATCTGTTTTCTCAAAGTCCAATTGTGTTTGCACAATTACCGCACCCTTCATATTATCGACCGAGAACATGATAGAACGATTATCGCTTTGCAAATACAAAGGAACATATAGATCCGACTAGTCGAACATATGAAGAAAGGGGTGAGGAAGCTAGATTGCCTACTTGGAAACTGGGAGGTTATGGGTTCGAAAAAAAAAGGGGGCGGTTAATTGACTAAACTGTCGGCATATGGGTAAGAACGGAGTAATCGGGTATACTTGTGAAGGTTTTCTGCAGTTTCCTTCACGAACTCCAGATGAATATCGGCATAGTTCCTATAAGAGTCGGCTGCTGCCTCACATCCTACCAATTCCTAGTCCACACACAAAAATTCCTTCCACTCCACTCACATCCTCACATCCTTAGGCATCACAATGGACATTATGGTCGAAGTGTAGCTCTACAATCGATCTATCTAAGTAAATGGATGAGGGGTTTCCACAGCCGTTAGCATTATTAAGGTGCATCCACACTTGAATTCATTACATTTGGAAAGAGGGCTTTGGGCACTTTGAATGTTCGTAGTTCATATTTGGACGAGAACGTGAAAGGTTTGTCGTTTTTATCGCGCACGTGATTATTGTTTTTTAAGATATTAATTGAAATGTAGTATTTTAGTTCAACTTGAAAATTTTTCTAAAGCTGAACTAAAATGTACATTTTAATTAATATCTTTAGATTATTTTCAGGCTTTTTGTGACTGATTTTTTTGACTAACGTCGACGTTTCTTTTTGTTTTTAGACAAACTTGCCATTAATAATTCCGCACCACTTATCACCATAATCGTGAGATTTTCCTGTCGCGTAAACATGTTTACAACTTCCACGTGTGCGGCTCGCACACCGATCGGGGTTCGTGGTGCGCAAGTGTGGACGCACCTTTAGATGTATGGTTCCAGGATATATAACGAGCATTAACAAACATTTAATTTGGAGTGTTAACATTGTGTCGAATAAATAAGGCGACTCCACCAGGGTTTCTGCTAGCATGCGTCCTAACTATATATAATTATGTGTAACAATACCTAATTAGATGATGAATAAAATTTTATGCTATATACTTGATTTAAGTAAGTTACAATCTGTTGCGCACATTATAAAAAACTATCTGAATAGCTGAATTCAGACAGTAATTTTTTATAAATTTACTATCATTTAAAAAAAACCGTACCGTCGTGACAGACAATTTATAACAATACTTTACAATAATACAATTTATAATAATACTTTGTACCAATATTTTGAAAATGTCTACTAAATTATATTTGATGATATTCGTTTTCATACTTAATTTAAATGATATTATTGGTGAAGTTTTCGATAATATAGAAAATGATGTCATTCTTCAAGTACATGTGGTAAGAAAATTTAATGACTACCAAATTTACTTGAAATACTAACTATAGTAAATTATATGTCAGTGTCGATTTTTACTAACACAACTTTATGTAGAACAATGATGTTTTAATTCAAATTAATAAATGTGCATAATTTTAATTCTCATCTCTAAATACAGACGTCTGCAACGTACAGTCTGTAGTACTAATGTCGAAAATCGAAGTTGAGATTTTCGAGCCCTTACATTATTAGAGTCAAATTAGCTTCAAAAAGACGGTTTCAGGCAGGTTGCTCGGAACCGCAATTTTTTTAAATCGATTCATCTTGACGTCTTGAATATGACCCTAAATTTTTATGGTCCGACTCGTGACGAAACGGTCAAAATTGAATTTATAACAAAAACGCGTTTTTTCTTCATTTCTTTTTTAAAACTAAAAATTTTGAAAATAACACAGAATATTATTCAATTCTATATAAAAAAAAACAAATGAGCCCATAAACATTAAAATCGGTTTATTAGAATTCTAGAAAAAAATTCCCAAATTTCAAAAAACGTAAAAACTTTAAATTAAAATAAAAAATCTAAAACTTACGTCATTTTTTTTAACAATGGCAATGTATGCCTTTTGTATATGTGTTAAAAATAATGTGCCCAATTTTAGCCCTTAAAAAAAATTAGGTCCCCGACAATTAATAAAATACCATGTCACCTATTTTTATAAACAAAAAAAAAATTAAACAAAAAAAATACAGACGAATTGGGAACCATCCACCTTTTTGAAATCGGGTTAAAAAGGGTGCATTTGATCCGAGAAGAATAAATCTTTTTTTTTAAATGAAAGGTCTTCAAAATATCTATAAAATAAAAATAAAATTACTTTTTTAACTGGATTTTTACCCATTATTTTGCAATTTGTTTATAACGCGCTATAAACAAATAAAAAAAACAGTTAAAAATTATTCCGTCACGGTCGGGCCGTCAAAATTTAGGGTCATATTCAGGACATCAAGATGAATCGATTTTTAAAAAAAATTGCGGTTTCAAATAACCTGCCTGACAAATGCTAATTTGATTCTACTACATTAGTGGATTCTATATATTAATATATGATTGATTTCTCAATAATGAAAAGCCAATTTATATACCAATTTTATACCTGCACTAACGAATGTTAAGATAATTAAAATGTTTTTTTTAGTTCTTGTTTACTAACATTTTCCTTTTATTTTTTTTGTTTCTTTTTTCCGTATAGCCTTGAACTTCTTATAAATTATATCGAATTTTTAAAAAAAATAGTCTGTGCGCTCACACCATAATATTACATTTATAAATATAGGATACCATATAGTATATTATAGAGACGTTATGCTTATGTTCAAAATCTCATTTGATGTTGAGATTTCACTGAGTTTTGGGAACTCTCATTCCCAGGGCTGTGCCTGGACAGTGTGCATTGCGTGTCCAGCTAAATCGCCAAGGAAATAATAAACAAATATATATTTCTTATTTTTTAATCTATACTAATATAATATAACTGAAGAGTTTTTTTGTTTGTTTTGACATATATTTTTAAATAGTAATGTCTATTCAAGTATATATAGTTATTATACGGCAGCATGTCACATGTGAGAGATTATTGAAAATTTTGAATTATTTTTTCAAAAACTATTCAATATTTTAGTTTTTTATGTGCTGATATGTAATTTATATTAATTAGCATAAAAAGCTCCTCCTGTTATATTTTTTATCCATCTATCTACACTAATATAATAAAGCTGAAGAGTTTGTTTGTTTGTTTGTTTGATCACCCTAATCTCTGGAACTGTCAGTCCGATTTGAATTTTTTTTGCGTTAGATAGTCACATTCATAAGAAAGGCTATAGACAGGCTATCTAGCATTACGTTAAAACTCTTAGTTAGCCTTAAATATTGATATTTGTAAAGTAAGTCGTAAGAAAAAATATATTCAATAGATATACATAGGTCGATGGTTCAAATCCGGCTGGAGGGAGAATTTATTTTAATTTGTAAAGTAAGTCGGAAGAAAAAATATATTGTATACATATCTAGAGCATATCAGTGATTATTATTATTATTTACATCAATACATATATATTTAGATTTCATATAAATGCGGCGGACGAAGTCGCGGGGGATAGCTAATGAGATATAAAATAATATAGTTTTAATGAGATATATTAAGTAATATAGTGAATTGAAAGGACCCGACTGAATCGTTATGAGAATTGGGTCTCGGTGAAATTGGCTGAAGTTCAAGTCTAGGTATGTTGTAGTACATAAACTGCCGATCAGAAGTTCTCATGGGCATAAGTCCCAGAAATCTTTGGTTGTTGAGCTACAGGCTCCGGAAGTGGCATTATCTAGAAATCGCTTTCGGTGATATTGTCTAGATTCAAGCATGTTGTAGTACACGACCCCCCGATCAAAAGTTCTCATAGCACACGTCCCAGAAATATTTAGTTTTGAGCTACAGATTCTGTATCGTTATCTGGAAAATGGCTCGCCAATTCCAGAGCTTGTAGCTCAAAACTAAGAAGTTCTGGGATTTGTGCCCATGATAACTTTTTGATCGGGAGATCTTGTACTATTTCCAGACCTGTAGCTCATAAACTAAGGATTTCTAGAACTGCCCAGGTGGAAATAAATACATACTTGAATTGCAGCCAATTTGATCGAGAGCCAATTCGTATATAATAGACTAGTAAACATGTGCCTTTTTTGGGAATTCCACTTTGCCTTCTCAGAAAATTATGACCAAGGTTTCATTCGATTCGTAATTGCATCTAGAAAGTTTTTGAAAAAGTTGAAGTCCCGCATAAAAAATTGCAAAAGTTATAAACAATTTAGTAAAAAAAAAGAGGGTTTTTTGCAAATATCTCAAAAACTATTGTAGATATCGGAAATCGAAGAAAAGATTCTTAAAGAGCAGGAAATTTCCTTTCCAGAGCAGAAAAAGAACAGAAGAAGAAGAAAAAGCAGAAAAAACTCCCACCTCCCGGAACAGTACCACTAATATTTAACATTTTAATTGAGAGATGAAAATAGGTGTTGAAAACGAGTGATTCGGCTCAGCTTGATTCCGACACTTGAACAAAAAATTTTTTTAACCCATTAAATATGAATATTAAGGAAACAAGAATGCAGGTACTGCTGGATACTTAAACAAACAATAATCCTTCGGCAAAAAATTTTTACCCTAATTTTTCCATTAACTATGCTTTTGTTAATTAAAAAATTTTCCAATCTGGATAACCCCGATAATTTTTAAAATAAAAGTCTGGAACTTTTTTTACTTCTGGGAGCTAAGTATTCTTTGAAAGATTTAGAAAGGATCCCCGTTGGTTTTCCATTTTTTTATTAACAAACAGTTTTATTAACAAGAAAAATTCGAAACATAAATAATGCTTCTGCGGTGTACTTTGATATAAAATAAAATTTATGGACTAGCCAAAATATGAGCTTATTCTTTCTTCTTTTTTGACGATTTTTATTTTCGTTCTTACCTATATTTACACCTAAATTATACCAAGTATACCGTATGCCTACTTCATGCACAAATTTTATTTTATAATAAAAATGTCTTTTTAGCGAATTTCCTCCAAAGGAAATGCAGCTATTGTTTTGCACCAATGTTGGAATTTCGTAAAAATTTCTTCAAATGTCCATCGATCCTACATATTAGATGTTAAAAATCACAATCGCTAAAATTTGTATATACAACATATGTACTTTTTTTAAATGTCTGTGGACTCTCTAGCGGTCACAGTTTTATTCCGATTGGAATGAAATTGGGTATTTGGGTCGATTTGGTATTCTAAAGGTCAAGCTCGTTAATGGGTAAAATCGGACGAGGGGAAAGGGGGTTTAGAGGGAGGGGAAAACACAAAATTTGAATAAAGCTTTGATGCAATAAATACGTTTTTTGTTGCATAAATATGATAATAATTGTAATATCATCTGTGTATATTATTTATTCGGCCCTTGTACATTAATTATTCAAGGAGACTTTCTATTTTATTTTTATATTATTACAATTTATATAATATAAATTTGGTCTCATTTATTCTTTTATATATGGTAAAATTTTAAATTCTTGTTAGTCTTGTGATGTCATAAGCTATTTAATTATATTGTTATAAATTTTTTTTTCAGAGTTTTCGGCATGGAGATCGAACAATGAACTTCTCTGAATCTTATCCAACTGATCCTAATCGAGATATGGATAAAATAATGTATCCTTTATCTGAAGGCCAATTAACAAATGTTAGTAAATAAATATATTTATATGTAAATGTTAAAAATTTATGAAGTATATTCATCTATAGATACTACTATAGTTAGACCCGTAAAAAATTAATTCCAAACATGTAAATTATTTTACTTGGGGGAAATTTTAATCATGTAGGTATAGTTAATCTCCTCAGTTATAGTTAATCAGGTATAGTTAATCACCTTGTAAGAAGTGTTGGTAAGATTGCACCCACGGCACGGCTTAGTGGGTGAGAGCAGAGTGGTGAGAGTACTATCTGGTACTATACCTATCTACCATGGAGACTAGACTGTGTAGTCTACATGCTATCTACCATGAAGCATGAATATAGGATGTCGTATAAATCACGTAGTTTAGAATTATGAATAGATAAAAATTATACGTAATTTTAGATCTGAAAAAGATGTGTTTCTATAGTGGCATTTTCAAAATTTCTGAGTTTCTGTTAATCTTCGCTCAAAGGTTGATTTTGGGCTGATATCTGGGCAGTCTAAGTGGCCGTGCGGTTAAAGGCACTCTGCTTGGAGCTGAGAGACTTAAAAAACATTGCTGCGAATAATTGATTAAACTTTCGGCGTATGGACTAGAACGAATGAAACTGGCAATGATTGTGAAGGCTTTCTGCAGTTTTCTTTTACGAACTCTAAATGAATATCGAACATACTTGAAATGTATATTTTTATAAACTTTATTTCACCACTTTTTGGATAACAATTACAACTTTTAGATTATACTTTTGAATTGTATTAACTTTTTGATTTCAACGAATGTTAAATTGTTACTGAACTTGTGAGCTGTTGTTGTCCTGCTTTATATATCTGAAATGCACGCGTTCTAAGAAAGTGAGAGAATCGCATCGAATATTCTTTACATTCCCGAACATACTTATGAAGTTAATCTGTTTCTATACGTGAGTAAAAAAAGAGACAAAGATTTACGCGTATACGTAAATGTATCGTTCTGTCTTGTTGTTCAGTTTTTTCTAGAATTGTACAGTGTTAAATACAATGTATACTGTATCGCAGGTTTAACTACAATGTTGATATTGATGGTTTAGATATGTGTATCTGCATGAGTGGGAGTCACTACAACTTAAAACTAAAAATTTTGTTCTTTAGGTAGGTAAACAACGAGCATATAAATTAGGTAAAATGTTGAGAAAACGTTATAATAAATTTTTGGGAGAATTATACGATGCCGAAATAGTAAAAGTATTATCCACGGATTTTGATCGTACAAAAATGACTGCTCAATTAGTATTAGCTGGTTTATTTCCTCCAAGTAAATCTCAGCAATGGGACGATAAATTATTGTGGCTGCCAGTACCCGTTGATTATATGAAAAGAAAGGAGGATACTGTAAGTGATATTTTACCAAAAATTAACTATTAATATTCTGGGGGCCAGGCCACTTTTTGTAGCTGATTGAAATCCAAGACTTCACCAAAGTTTCTCGATGTATTTTGACCTGCTAAACATGAATTTCGAAGGTGCTTGCCTGTAAATTGGGACGATAAATTCTTTGTAAAAAATTTTTATAAACAAATAAGAAAATGGAATGCTTTTGGCATAAAATATATTTTTCTGATACTCTTCGTAAAACCCTAAGTTTTTCTGGAAAAACTGCTGAAAGTTTTTGAAAATTAACTTTTTTACCACGGTAATGGTAATATTTAACATTTCATTTTTTTAACATTCTTGGACATCAAAAAATCCTTGATATGAATAATCATTCACATCTAGGATAGGAATCGAACCCACGAATTTCTAGACCAACGCTCTGCCTCTGAGCTACCTGAGATGTTTGGTAGTGGAATGCATACAACCTTTCATTATCTTTGATGTCGATGTATTATTAATTTGATTATTTAGTATTTCATTTTTTTTTAATTTGTTTATAACAAATTATCGTCCCATTTTACAGCCGTGAACCTCAATCGGCTTCGAAAAGTACCCTGGCCCCCGGAATGTAATGGTTTATAAAAATTTTATATTTAATAGTTTTTAAGGCGAGAAAATAAATATTGTCCAAAATATATTAATGAATTGAAACGTGTGCTCAATGAATCAACGAAAAATATTTTGGTTGATAACAAGGATTTAGTTGAATTTATTGAAAAAAATACTGGACAAAAAATTGATACATTAAGATTTTTACAACATTTATTTCAGATCACTTATATTGAGGTAAGATTTAATTTTTTTAATCACAGCGATTTTTCATAATTCATCTCTTTTAGGATAAAATGAATTTAACAATTCCTGAATGGATGCAAAAAATTTATCCAGAGCCATTGGGTAGTTTAGCATCAAAATACTTTCAAATTGCATATTCAAACATTTTAATGAAACGATTAAATGGAGGTATTATATCTAATATAAAATAATAATAAACACCTATACTCGTATTTATATATTGAAATGTATTTTTTACAGGTCATATCTGGAGGAAAATTTTAACTGATTTAGAACATAAAGTTCATGGTTTATTAGAACCAAAAGGTCGTAAAATATTTTTATATTCTGGTCATAGAAAGAATGCTATAAACCTATTGGCAACTTTGGATTTATGGGATACTCATTTACCCAGATTTTGTGCTGCAACTATTGTTGAATTAGCGCATAAAGTTCAAACGAATGAATATGGTATAAAAGTCAGTAACATTCTTTTATATACTATTTTAACCAAATTCAGATATTGTAGTAATAGATTACTAATGCCGCCATTCGCCATAGTAATTTGATTCGATTGAATGACCCCAGGTCCTTCCTATCACTCGGCCCAGTTGACATAGAGTCATTGTCGGTTTGGTTGTTACCACTTCAACATGTACCTTTCATTTAGTTTCTGCTAGTATCATCCCCAAGTACTTGACTTCTTTGCACTAGTGTTAGTGGTCTAGCGTGCATCAATGGTGGTAAAAAGCCTTAAATCTTCCTCCGGTGGATTAAGGTAGAACCACAGATACCACAAGGGTCAAATGTGTACTCTGGGTGATTTGATTTCAGTAGTATTTATATTGAGCAACGCCGCGTAAAAGTAAGTGAGATTGAAAAAGATCTTCTGCGCAAGCATCAATGAGTTACATGTGTGGTTACTAAAATGTCTGAGTCAAAATTATTAATATTTCATTGGAAAGACTTTATGTGATAAATGTAACTGTATTAATAAAAATTACTTTTGTTTTGTAAATAAAATGTGTATAACATTGATATCCCTACATGCCGCATTCGAGGTATGTTTAAATTTTGCGCGCGTCATAACCTCTTTGATGGCGTTGCCACATGTAATTAACATAGTACATTTTATGTAATTATTTGCTAATTACTTTTATCACACTCCTGAACCTCAATTTGTGAGTAACCAAAATGTTCGAAATTTTTTTTTCTTTTTGTTGATACCCCTTTCATTGTAATCTGAACGGTACTTTTTGTGAAATAAGATAAAATCTATGATTTCTCATAAAGATCAATGGTAAAGGCAAACATTTTTTTATAATAATATCTTTTTTCTGGTTCTTTGCAGCTCTTTAATGTACTAGTATGCCAAGTTTCATTAAATTCTGAACAGTAATTCTATAACCGAGGCTACTACCTTAACGGAATCTCATCCGCTTTTGCTAATCATACAGAGAAACCACTCTCCCTACACCAATCTTCTAGGATACTGCATGCCACATGTATTATGTTACAGGCAACGCTAAGAACAGGACCAATTGTGATAATTAGCCCGTCGTCTGTATATTCTTGAGCATAGAACCTCTTCTCGGTTAGTTTTGAGAGAGAACCATCCATCACACAGACCCAGATAAATGTCATTAAGAAATAATTATGTAAATTTTACGAACTTTCTAAATTGAAGAATCAACTGTCTTACAACCGTCGTTATATCTTATTGTATTTCTCAACAAATTATGTCAATAAATAAACCAACCCTTATCGAAATGGCCTACTTATTTTTGAAAATCTAGAACCGAACTGGAAAATTTTATTTCACAAGGTAATCATTATTTGCCCATATCACACATGATAACTTGCGTCATTAGATGGATTTATATTGATATCGTGTGTTGTTTAAGAAATTTACTTAAAAGGCCCTAAGAAACGAGTCTATCTTCAAAGATGTATTTCAACTTCACTTTGCTTGATCTATAGCACGGCAGTGCGTCAGGCCGAGTTTAAGGGTGTGTGGCCTGCGTACATGACAGTGACTATAACTACAAGAAATATTACGGCCTAAATCGACCCCTTGTAACTTTTGAACGAAAAGAACTGCAGTGGTGAGTTTTCGAATATAAGTCATCCTTAAGAAATTAATAGCGAAAAAGATATTTTACTTCAAAAACCCAAAAATCACGGCCACGCCCTAGATTTTCCTTAGACAGGACATTAATTCCCGGGCCTACACCATAAGTTGGTATTTGGCATAGTTAGGTCTAGTACCTAAACCGAAAGGAAAATTATGAAACCACGAAATTTCTATTCCGAAATCGAAAATTTCGACATGTTTAGTTTTTATAAATTTAACATTATAAATCCATATAGCTATATACTGCTATGTAATTGGTTCATGTTAAATGCTTATTGGTGGATGGTATTAATCTTATTATTAGTTTAATGTTTTCTACATGGTAGTTTTAATCAAGAAGTTTTGAATAATTAGTATATATTTAAAAAAAAACATTTTTCATACTAACAAGAATTAAGCGCAGATCTAGGAGGAAAGGGGCCATGGGGGTCATTCTTTTCCCAAAATTAATACTGTTTTCTAGCGCTTTAGTAATTGAAATAATACTAATTTCATAATTAAAAATTTTTTTACTGGATATTTTATTACAGTTTTTAAGAAAATACGATTTTTTATTTATTCTAATTAATTTTTTTTGTAGTCTCCGATACCCCCCTTCTCAAACTTAAGCTCTAGATCCGCGCTTTGCTCTAGATTGGCGAACCGACCATTGACAATTAAACATTGGCCGAAGTATATATTAAAGCTTTAGACAATTTGATACTGTGTTAGTAATTAATGGTTAATTAGGGAAATTTTCACAAAAAAATGAAAATAATATAAACGAATAATAGGATATGACGAAATTTACACGAGGATATGACGAAAATTTTCGTATGACAAGTTTTTGAGAAACTAACTTTATTACAACTTTGAAAAAAATTCGATTTTTTATTTATTCTAATTTATGTTTTTTTTAGTCTCTGATAATAACCTACCCCCCCCCCCCCAACTCTTGATCCACGCCTGCTTCCGACGTACATAAAATTGTTATATATTTATAATAGTTGTATATATTTATAGTTGTACAGTTGTATATATTTATTTTAATTGTTGTCATTTATTATTTCCATATTTGTATTTTAGATATACTACTTTGATCAGAAAAATGATGATCCTAAACCGTTAATTATTCCTGGATGTAATAATACATTTTGTGAATTCAGCAAATTTACTGAGTTAATTAAACCAATTATTCCAGGAAATTATACTACGGAATGTGGATCAAACGTGAATTTGGATATATATCCGTAAGAATGAATATCAGTGGTCATTTTCATAAGAAAATAATATTCTGCTATATGGATGATATATGTTATGTTCTTAATATTTTTATAGATTCTTATGATAAAAATATAAAATAATAACTTTGTAACAAAAAATTAAACCTTCGAAAAAGAAAGGAAGAAATAAATAAAAAATTTTAAGTCTAAGTCCTACACTAAGATATTTTTCTTTAGTGGAAGCGCTGGGAAATTTTATTATTTATTTTTTTGTGGATAAAATTTGAAATTTGTTTTTCAAATTTATATGGGACCAACTATGAAGTATACTCTATTCAACAATAAAAGAATTATCAAAATCGGACTACTCTGTAAAAAGTTATGCGTGATCATACATAAAAAAAATGTATATATACAGGTTGAATTGAGTACCTCCTTCTTTCGTCGGTAATAACTATGAATTTTAATTTAATGTCAGTAAATTGAAAATGATTCTAATTACGATCTCCATAACGATCAAGCCGAGCTTTATATATATACAGAGTGTTCTCAAATGCATTCAAGAAAACTATACCACGGTGTAGAGCTGCAAAAAAACAAACAAAAAAGATTAATAAAGTTTTTCGATTTGACGCTTATGTTTTAAGATATCGATTAAATATAATCAATTAGACATTGATAAATTCAACCAATCATACAGAGCGCATAGTGTAAGGAGGCATCAATAGAGCGTGGCGCTTTACCTTTTAAAGGCTGGCAGACGGTACGAAGCCCCGTCTCCTTACACTATGCGCTCTGTGATTAGTTGAATTTATCAATGTTTAATTGATTGTATTTAATTGATATCTTAAAAAATAAGCGTCAAATCGAAAAACTTTATTAAACTTTTTTGTTTGTTTTTTGCAACTCTACATCGTGGTATAGTTTTCTTGAATAAATTTCAGAACACCTGTATATATATATATATATATATATATATATATATATATATATATATATATATATATATATATATGTCGTATAACTAAATTATTCGTGAAATATCCATACAAAAATATATTTTCAAAAATATTTCTTCAAAACATCAACCGTATTCTAGAAAGGTCTGTGACGAGTATAAAAGGCAGGGAACTGCTAATTCAAAGTTAGTTAAAAATTGATTTGTGTTCGATTAACATTCATTTAAAAATTGACTTTTGTCCAATTCAGTTCAAAGTTAAAAATTGATATTGTAGTAATCAAGGTTAAGTTTAAAATTGGCATTTGTTCGATTCAATTCAGACTAAATTTGACGTTGTCAGAAAGTACCAATGTAAAATTAAAAATTGTTGAAAAAGAAACAATATATATATATATATATATATTGTCGCGGTATCTTGGCTCGCTAATTTAGTTTAACAACAACCATGGGCGCACTTGGAGGTTCTGATTATTTATAAAACTAATTAAAAATTATAATGCTCCGCCAAGGATCGAACCAGAATGACAAACCTCTTGTTTGATATTTCACTATCCACTTATCTTATACGGCCAGTGCTAATTCAAAACTTATATACAATTTTACAATACATAGATTACTGTAAGCTAGCTAATATTTTTCTACTTTATAATTAGAATATGTGTTGGATCCAGAAAAGATATTTTCAATAATTTTCAATACAACAAAATATATATATCAAAATATCATCAAAATAAGATCGAATTATTTTTGACACAGAATTAGATGAACAAAATTTTATAAAATTTTCATAATTTTAGTTAACTGAGAGTTTTACGTTTAATCAATTAAAATTATTTTGCTGATTTTAAAATTTTAATTAGAGACATTAATTTACAATATTATATCCTTACTTTCCCTTGTTCACACTTACTCATGAATAAACTCCCCTACAAATACTATGTCATGATGATGGACTATCCCCGCAATTGGTTTTATTTCCCAGGTTTATATTGCAATGAAAAAACAATTTGTCACAATAGCTGAAATGCGCATTATATTTTCTAAATAAACCAATGGTATATAATATACCGCATGTAATAATTGCTAACTGGAGATGTAACGCCTATAGACTATCTTGCACTAATAACTGGATTACCAAAAATCAAGTTGGACATGCAAGAATCGTGGGAACTTCAATCCTAACAGACCCCGTTTTTTAAATGGTCATAGATGTACTTCCCAAAATAGACTCCTACTCAAAACCTTTCACTGTAGTTTGTGATAGGGACATGTGGGCGGAAGGAAAACCACCTTATCTTAGCCCTGGTGGAAATAATCTTCTTCAAAAACTGAGAATAGTTAAGAATAATTCTTTTAAAACTCTGAATAAAACTTCTGAAGTCTTAGTTTTCTGAAAATCTCTGAAAAAAATAAATAAATGTTTTATAAATGATTTAAATACAGAAATCATATAATATTTTGGACTCTGCCAGAAGAGTTATTCAGACTTTCTCAGAGAACTAATTAAATTAAATATAACAACTCGCCCCGGCGAGATTCGAACTCACGATCTCCTGTTTACTAAACAGGCGCTTTAACTAACTAAGCCACAACACTGTTATGTATTCAACACTTTATACATATCAAATACTATTTTGATAATTTATTATTACATTTCGTTAATAAACAAATTAAGACGTTCATCCATGAAGCTTGATAGTAGATAATAATTTTTTTTTAGTGAATTGAGTAGCTCAATTCAGTAGTTATCCTCCCTCAAAAATTTAACACCTGTTGACGATCATTTCAAAGAGTAATTATCGATTAAAAATCAAACTTTTAACACAGCGTCTTATGGAGAACAGAATTTTTTTTGTACTTAAAATTAGAATAACTATATTATTAAAGTAGACACCATCATGAATAATGTTTATAAATATTCTTTGATGTATGCAGTTTATGTAATTGCATTAAAAAAATGGTGTTGACGAACATTTGAATTAATTATTTAATAAAATTAAAACTTTTTTGTTAGGTTTGTTTTTGCCACCATATTTTGAAAACTGGCGACCACACACACTAAAATAATATACACATACACACAAATATAAAACATAGTTTACTGTCAGATCTGTCACATTAAGTCAAATTAATTTCTAATTTACAATTTCCTGGTATTTTCCAATAAATACTTTTAAAATATTTAGGACAAATAAAAAAAGGTTATAAATCGTTGTAAGATTATTGACATACTTTACAACTTTTTTAAAATCCTAAATAAATTTTATTAAAGATAGTACTCATTTGACTTCAGCGTAGCAACTGAACGTCCTTAACTCTGAACACAATAGGACTGCAGAGTAGATAACATCCAGCCACATGATCTTTTACTGCAAACCTCTCGGTTACAGCAGATACAAGATATTTGGTGCATATCACCCCGAATTTATGAACCTATGAACCTTCAGGAAAACCTGATAAGCAAGCTCCTGGCTATTGTCAAAATATGGGAGAAGCGAATCTCGTCAGACTGAAGTAGAAAAGGGAGGGCAATGGGACATAAGGTCGAAGTGCAATACTTTTTAGACCCCAGGATATATCTATCTATCTATAAGCGTCCCAATTTGTTTTCCTCGGATCTCGATAGTGTATATTACATTGGTCTGTTTTTACCTCCAAATTGTAATAAATTTGTCTGTGATTCGATGCAGATGATTCATCGTATACTAGCCATTTCTTGATTTTTCCACTGATTTAATACGTACTCAGTGCAGTTGGTGGAGTAAATGCAATATAGGGTAGGTAGACAGAAGCGATGATTGCCACTCCAGTTTCGTTCCCCATGTTGTATTTTAGTTTTATCGCTGTAAGGTCTCTCTGACAAAACTCTAACAGCGGCAAGACATTGATGCCCTTCCTTGCATAAATGCAAGTTCTGGGTTTCTCTGCAGTTTTATTGTAAATAATTTGTCCTCCAGCTTTCCTAGGCCAAGAACCTATGGTTCACAGCCCAAGGTTCCTGGGCTAGGGCTATGGAAATTCCCTTTGCCAGCAAATTTTGACAGAAGACAGCGGAGGTTGCCTTACTGTGCTGGAGGTTTATTTGAAGAGCTGACATTTTTGCACTCTTATGCTTTTAATGGTCTAAGCTTGACTTGACCAAGCCCGATGTATAATTTAAACCCTCGGTCTTGAATCAACCTTAAATCCGCTGCACTTAATTCCAACACGATAGTGTGTCCCGTATTGGCCTTCGTGCTGTTGATAATTCGCCACACCTCCGTGCGCAGGTTTGTATTCTGCGCTCCTAGTTTTAATTATTTTGTCCGGCTCAACGGAGTTATATATCTGGGGAGCATATAGCACAACTTTTGATGTGTTCATAGTCTGATGTTCGGGCCGTTCTCCATAAGCCAGTTTATGGCTGTTGTGTCTATGCACTTCACAACGAAGGCCCCTTGTCCAGGTAGTAACCGCGATACTATGGGGCCTCAACGAGCTCTTGGCTACTGAGTCATTTTGACCTCAGGATATCCCTGCAGCGCAATGCACATCTTTGTTGTTGAGGTGGTTTAGGCAAAGGTATTTATAGCTCTTGCCTGTTCTCCCCCCCCCCCTCTACGAATTTCGAGATCTGCTTTGGGTTGGTAGTCCCGCCTTCATATCTCAAACTCTTTTCATGTGGGTTCCTGTGCTACAGGTGTCAGTGTTTTAGAAATCAGGGCTGTAGGGTATTGTGTACGGTTTTCCTCCTCGGAGAAGGAGTTGGTTTCCCCTCAGTTCTGGCTTTCTCTACTGCTGCTCTTTTCCGGGCTGCACCCGAGGTATTTTTTTTTCTTCTTTCAGAAAAAGATTCTGGAATTTATCATCCAGATTTACTGCCGGATTGAGTGCACATGCAGTTTTTTGTGTCTCGGCGAGGTTAGCTGGCGCAGCCTCGGTGATTCACTTTTTGAGGGGATTTGAGCCCCAGAGTTTATAGTTTTACATTTGGTATCCATTTTGGTCCAACAAATAAATCGGGCCGTCTACTACCCCATCGGTCCCTTGATGGGGAGGGCATTTATACAGTAGAGTTCACCAGTTGCTCCAAGGGGATTGTTTATGGCAGCATTTGACTCTGCTACCCTAGCCTTCGGTTAGTTCTCTGGGCACAATTCCTCGCACCGTAGCTTAGGTTTGCATGGTTTCTTGGTCGTACTTCTCAAGGCTATCCTGTCCGGCATGGGTATTCCTGCCAGTAACATAGTTACCGCCCTTCATCGATGCACACAAGCCTCTCCACCAACGACAAGATCCTACCATGCCTAGGAGAGGACGTCTAGTGGCATGGGGAGTTTCTTCCTGAAGAGCAACTCATGTGGATCGAAGGGCTCCAGTGCGTGGATCTCCGGAAAAGGGTTTTCACGGGATGTTTGGAAGTAAGATATGTCGGTGGTTTTGGTGAATTCGATAATAGTGGGGTGCCCGGTTTCTTGGTAGAGAAATTCAATGAAAAATCGGATGGGTTTTTTCGAAATCACTCGAGGACATCGGTTTTGGAATCGTTGCATTTTTGCAAGCTGCGAAGCTGCAACGTGTACCCAGATGAGAGCTACATACGTAAGTATGTGGTGGATGCATGATTTGTACAGTCGATGTTTGGGGCTTTCGTCTAACTTACTTCTAGTAGTAGGGGGTATATCCCTGAAAAGGCTGCGTTTCCGAGGGTAAGACGCTTTGAGCCGCTCTTTGTCCAATTCAACTGTCTTTGCAGGGTTACACCCAGGCACTCGACGCTTTGACTTTGATCGATTTCTGTCTTAAACATCTTCAATTTAAGGGGATAAGAAGCAGAGTTTCGGAGAAAATAGGAATGCCTGAATTTTGACGGGATTAATAGGGGATAATCGGGACTGGAAGTGACTGGAGATTATTCCCGGTTGTCAGGAAGTACAATAAATTTCCGTATTGGTCCTTCGAAATATCGTTTATGTAATATACACCCTGGTCCCGACACGGTATTCGTTACATGTACTTTGAAGGAGATGTATTTGGGATTTTCGGTTGGATAAATAGGAAATTTAATGATGTAGGTGGATATATTGTGTTTGGTGAGTTTGTGGATAAGTCCATCGCGCCATACCGTGTCGAAAGCTTTTTCGATGTCCAAAAGCACCATGCGAGGATTTATTCCACTTAAATCCGGTAGAAATGTGGTCAGTGAAGCTGACTCACTGTTGAGTGGTTCGAACTGAAACCAAATTGTTGGGGTATAATCTGTCTATGGGTGTTTTCATGCGACTGCAACCTGTTCAAAAGTACTTTCTCCATGGCCTTACTGAGAGATGACGGGTCGGTAGCACGAAGGCAACTTATGTTTCTTTCCCGGTTTCGGAAGTGCTAAAACCTTAACAGATTTCCTAAGTTTAGGAAAATAATCAAGTCTTAAGCATTCAGTATAGATTTAACCGAGCTGCACAACCAACTTCCGAGGAAGATAGCGGATTCTTAAAATTACATTTCAAGTTTTGCCCCAATTCCTAGACATTTATTTGTATTTTATAAATACGTATTTCGACCACAATGTAGTCATCATCAGTATGAATTAGCTAATCGTAACTATCTCTGGGATATGGATTCAGAGATATGTTGCTTGTTGCTAATTTGGTGCGTGTCTCACAATATTAAAAATGTTCTGCCTTTTATATGATTTGACTAAGGGTATAATCTGACCTGAGGATTATTTGAGTTGACTGACTAAAGGATTAAGTGTGTGAAGAACCCCACCTATTTATTGACAGTATCCTTTTGTGACTATGCGGCGTTGTTTTTGTCACTAAAGTGAGGGTATCGAAGCTAACCTTGATATTCAGGTATTAGATTTTTTTGAAAATGGTTTAATTTTATTTAATCACAATTTGGAATTGGGCCATTTTCTACATTCATTATCTGTTTTATCAATTTGTATATGTAGATACTTTCGTATGCATCTAATTCTGTGGTTTTGTACCGATTTCAGTAGTTTAAATTCGATTTGTCAATTTTTTGGTTGTTCTCAATAACGTGCGCAGCTATACACGATTTTTCGGTTCTCCCAAATTTCACATGAGCCAGATGTTCTTTGATTCGAGTTCTGATCTGGCGATGGTTTTGACCAACATAAATTTTCGAACAGTTTTGACAACTGACACCATATATGCCCGATTGTTTGTCATTACTAATTTTATCCTTAGGGTTGCCCAGTAACTGTTTGATTGTGGTCCCTTAATTCTCAAACAGCGACTGTAAAAATTTGAAATAGATCGGCACCTTAACTGTATAAGTATAAGTTAAGTTAATTTAAGAACTTGTAAAAATGTTGGTTTTGAAGTCATTTACCCAATTTTTCAGCGAATTTCCTGAAAGGAGATGCAACTATTTTTTTTGTACCGATGTTAAAATAAATAAAAATTTCTTCAAATATATATATATATGTATATATACTTATAATTACATACGTTTGTCTGTGGACTCTCTAGCGGACTCACAATTCTAATCCGATTGGAATGAAATTTGGTATTTGAAAGGTCAAGTTTTGGCATGGCACACAAAAATTGGCATATCTCCCTTAATATTCGAAACATCGAAAAATTTATCAGAAGTTGTAGAAATTCTGATATGTCAATTATAAAATTTTGAATATGTCTGTACACATTAGAAGTTTGAGAAAAATTATTAGGTAATGAATTGTAGCAAATATGATTTTCTACAACTTTACTCCTCACACATTTTTCGATTGTTCTAATATTACGAGAGATATGCTAAATTTTGTGTTTACTTAATTCTCTATGCCCCCCCCCCCCCTTCACCTAAGTATGGCATTTATTTATAAAATTGGCCTTGCAAATACTAAAATCATATCAGATATGATATTTCATTTTGATCAGACTTAAATAATGACCGCTAGAGAGTGATTTATGTATTCTAAGGAAATTCGCTAAGTTGAAGCAGCTCCTGCGTAACGAATTTTTTTTATTATTCTGTAACAACGGAGACATCAGACAAACGGTGTTCAAACAATCAAAATAAAACAAGTTACCATCATTTAAATTTATTTTAAAATTTTTCTTTACAAATAAATTATTTACTTTGAAGTATTAATAATTTAAAAAGTTAATAAATAATGCATATCACAATTTTTAGAAGCAAAAATTATTTTAAAAACGTAAAAACGAGTAGCCACAATATTTACAATAGGTATATTAAAACTCTTACATACAATATAGATAGCAACATTAAAAACAGGTAATTCAATTAATTAAGCATTAAATATAATAATAGATTTGGAAAAAAATATATTAACTCATTTATTTAATTAAATCAATTTAATTAGTAAGAGTCCTACATGAAATATTAAACGGGTATAATTGGTTTTGGGTATAATTATTTATTTATAAATAGCTGCAAAAAAAATTTTTTGTCTTTGTACTATAAGCCAAAAAAGTAGCGCTCATTTTTCAAAATTTTATCATTGTTTTGGGCCTAATATGTTCGTTTTTCAAAAAAATTATTCATTTTCAATATACTAACAACTTTTATTCGAAACATTTTCCCAAAAACCGAATGAATAAGGCACAAATCAACTATAAAATTTTGAAAAATGAACGCTACTTTTGTGGCCCATAGTACCGAATAATACGTAATAAAATAAATTACGTGAGTCAGAGTTTAGTCGAACATTTACAAAGTTTTCCCCATCAAATGATGAGTGCATTAGTTAGCCTAGTTTCTAAAATGACGTCAAGTTATATTTTATATAATTAAAACCATTAGATCGTCAATATTTTGGAATTAAGCGAATAATTACCATCATTAAAAATTAATAATATATTCGTTACAAAAAAATAACAAAAATTTTTCCTGCGATAAAGAATAGGCACTGTCCAATTATCTATTATATTTAAGAAATTTTGTTGTAAACGTTCATATATACCGAAAGCTATCAATTATAAGCCGCATCTCCGAAACAGTTTATTCTATAGGAAAAATTGCTTAGTGACTTTTTATAAAAACTTAAGTTTCAGATAGTATTGAAAATAATTCGTTTAAATAATTTGACAATTTAATGATAAGATATATTAGTAAAAAATCGAACATTAGATCTCGCTTAAAGAGGGATAACTTAGTACGTTTAAAAATCCCAATCGAAAATTATTTTCCAACGTATGTTTATTTCAGTCTAAGGACTAGCCTATACCATAATAGTGCAATTAAATAAGGCAAAAAATTGGTTGATCCTCGGAATGAAAGATAATAAGCTGAAAATTTGCATAAACATTTTAAACATGTGCATAAACATTCTAAACATTGGGTCAAAAGTCTCACATAATCTCGTACCCGTGTCTTAAGATATCCAAAGGGAAAGTTCGCGAAAATTGGTGTTTTGCTAATATCTCATTTTTCTATACGAAAAAATGCTTAGAATATAATTATTTATTATAAAAATACTAACAGCTTTTATTTTAAACAATTTTTTGAAAACCGAATAGATTCGGCACAAATCAGCTGTGAAATTTTGAAAAAAGAACGGCACTTTTGCTGTCAATTGCACAAGTCAGGATATTTATCAAGCATTTCTATAATTTGTTGTTTACCTATCACATCCATTGATCCATGACCTCCCCATAAAAATTGCAAAAAAATCCCATTTTCTGCACGATATCTCAAAAACGGTTAGTGATTTTAAAAAAAAAAAAAACAGGACAAAGATTATAGAGAATTTTACGCTATGCAAGTTTTATAATAACTTTAAACATGATTTGACGCAAATCAAATGAGATATTTTCAAAAACAATTTTCCCGACTTTTCCCCTTGAATATCATAAGACGCGGACACGAGATTATGTGATACTTTTAACCCAGTTTTTAGAATGTGAAAAGAAAGGTCTATGCAAATTTTCAGATTATTATCTTTCATTCCGAGATTAAAACCTTATTTGATTGGGTTATAAAGTACGTTTGTTTGACGCTTTCGTGCTCACAGTATTGAAATTTGCCGCTTTCATCATACATAAACACGCGTATATATAAGCATTAAGCGAGCTTCCGTCCCTTTATACAGCGGTTGAAAAATGGAAACGTCAAGACGAATGTAATACAATTTTTTTTATTTCAGCTGGTTTTAAATCTCGACTAAAGTTAAAATAATAACCCCCAAATTTCTTTAATTACAGATTTTAATAAATAAAATATAACCATATTTTTATGTTAGAAAAAAATATATTCGCTTATTGGAAACATTTTCAAGAATAACCGTTGATATTGAAAATAAGGTCAATGTCCAAGACAATAAGTACCTACATGATTAACTTGATAACATAAAATTGCAACGTATGTTTATAGCTTTTAATCAGATTAATTAGATTTAAAATAGAAACTAGCAAACAAATGTAGCTACGTTCAATTTATATTTTTGTGGAGTTAGCCAAGTTGTTCGTGTATATAACTGTGAACATGAGCTTAAATTTTGATTAACATGAATAAAAGGAAAAATTAAAAACTGTAAAAACAGATCTATAAATTTAAATTCACCAAACCGTAGTAATCAGGTTAAAATGAGTTCTAGTTAAAATTTTATAGGTATAGCGTTGACAATAGTCGAAAGAGGAAGACTTCAAAAGATTTAATGAATCAAAATAAAACATTCAAAAATTCTGAAATAGATAGTTTCGGAATTAGAAATATTATTACAATATAAGGTTTATAAGAAATTTTTGGATAATAACATTAAAAATATAATTATTTTAAAAATTCGTGCCACTGGAGTAATTCGTACCAAAGTCAAAATTTCGCGAAAATTTCTTCCAATGTCCATCGATCCTTCCTAGAAAATCACCGTCTCTAATATATATATATGCCTGTAATCGCTCTAGCGGTCACAGTTTTAATCCGATTGGAATAAAATTGGGTATGTGAGCTGCTTTTGGTATTTGAACGGTCGAGTTCGTTAATGAGCAAAATCGGACAAGGGAAAAGGAGGGTTTAGAGGGAGGGGATTTGGTATATCTGTCTTAATGTTGGAAAAATTGAAAATATGTAAAGTTATAGATAATTAATTTTACTATAATTTTGGTTCTTATTATTTTTTCTGTTATCCTAATATTGACAGAAATATTTACGAATTCAAATTGAAAGTTAAATTCCTAAAAATATCGTTGTACACATTAGAGTTTGAGAAAAAATTATCAGGTAATGAATTGCAGCAAACATGATTTTCTACAACTTTACTCCTTATAAAATTTTTCAATTTTTTTTATATTAAGGTGCATTTTTATGCTGACGCTTGACGCTGGTTTCTAGCGTCAAATTCGGCCACGTGATGAGAATTTAACATGCGCGCCATCTATAAAAAATGTAGCGATAAAGCTAAATTTAGTTTAGCTTTTCTGCCGGAATATATTAGCGTCAACGTAATAACTCGAACAATCGCATCGATAATAATCGATCTTTTCAAAACAATAATCAGCTGTTACTTTGTGATTTTATAAACATAGCGAGTGCAAAAATAAATACTAATAAATAAAAAATATCAAATACAGGTTTTTTTTACATTTTTTTACACACATAACCTATAAAGTTTATTGATAACATCGATATATCGACTTTCGATACTGATGTCTAATTTGACGCTAAACGCTGTAATTTTTCTCTACAATTATTTCTAGGTGGTGAGCATTTTAAATTCTCATCATGTGGCCGAATTTGACGCTAGAGACCAGCATCAAGCGTCAGCATAAAAAAGCACCTTTTTAAAAGCACATTTATTTTAAAAATCGACCTTCTAAATACCAAAATCATACGACATTTCATTTTGATCAGATTAAAATTGTGACCGCTAGATAGTTATTTTTTATTTATGTATTCTAAGGAAATTCGTTAAGTTGACGCAGTTCCTGCGTAACGAATTTTTTTTATATTCAGATTTTATTTTTTGTTCACAGTCTTTTTCTACTATAGATTTCAAATAAATCTAAAATACGAGATACCGTGTTTCATATCAAACCGAAACTAGGACGCAAGCCATTGGCAATTGTCTTGGTGTAAATACGGGACGTAAAGTTTCAAACAAAAGTTATTTGTTTTTGAGATAAACAGTTTTTGTATTTAAAAATATTCCTATCATACACCGTTTAAAAAAAAAGTTATACCACGCGGCACGAATGCTTGGAACAAAAATATATTGATTGCATTATGATTCTCCCTTAAAACGATGCAACTTTAACTTGAAACATTTTTTTCTAAAATGCATATTTTAAAAAATATTTAGGTGGTAACTATTCAAATGAATACACGGTATGCTTTTTTTTTCTTTTACTTTTATTCTTTTTATTTCGACTAGAGATTTACTTTCACAATAATTTAAAAGACTTATCGACTCAAATACTTATATAAATATTTAGAGTAGATTTGTTTAAATTAATATCAAATATCAGTTCTTAGTCGCTGTTGATTTTTTTAATACATTTTAAATTAAAATTTTAAAAAAAATTCTATATTATTTATTCGTTTCAGCAATAGCTATAAAAATATTCTTTTATCAAAATTAAAAATACAGAAATGATTAACTGAAGTCAAATCCTTCGATTTTCTTATAAACCGAATTACTAACTGACAAAAAACTAAACTGACAGAAAACATTTAGTGCTACTAAATCATTTGTTCGTACTTCGCTCATATTTTAATATGTTGGCTTTTATACCCAAATCTATCAAAAAGTATTAAGTGAAGCGTACGTTTCTGATAATTATAAATGACACTTCATTTATACATTGTTATATTAACACTATCGACGCATACGATACCATGCGTCGTTTCCTGTGCAAATCCAGCATAACACATTGCTGATTGAAAAAAAAAGTCCAGGCAACATTGATAAACTGCTGGTCGACAATTGGTTATAGATAAGGCTTTATACAAATAATATTCATTGGAAAAATTCAATCAATGAAAAGCATAGAATAGTTCAGCCACTATTATTTTAAGAAATGTATAGGCGAATGAAATTTGTATTGTTTCTAATCACATTGTGATATACAACTTTTGATATAAGATCACGAACAAATCATTTGATGATTTTTAATATATCATAAATTAATCCGTATACATATTATAAAAGAAAGTCCTCCGCCGCGTCTGTCTGTAAGCGGTGAACTCAAAAACTACCGAACGGATTTTCATACGGTTTTCACCAATGGACGGAGTGATTCATAAGGAAGATTTAGATGTATAATTCAATGAGGTTTTGTGTAAATTGGCTATAAATTATAAAAAATCATATATAAATAAATAAATACATGTAGCAGCGTTTCAAAAAAATCAGTCCTTGACGGGAGAAAATATTCTATTACTTGGTTATAAGGACTTTACAAAATTTTTGCGGGCGAAGGCGCGACGGGTAATGCTAGTAAAAAAAATAAAATAAAATTTCAAATAAACTAAGGCACATTTCAGCTAATGAATTTATATAAATGTCATTGGCAAAATTGGCTTGAAACAAGCTACTAACGCGAACAAATTAAAGAAAAGCGTTTTCTGACTGCATTTATAATTAACTGTTAATTGAAATCTCAAAACGTTGTAGAGGTTGTCCATATATAACGTCACACCTTTTTTGACAATATTTCACTACATGACCCACTTATAGTCACTAATATACAAAACCCTCTACAAATATTATGTCACAATGAAGGAGTAACCATCCCCCTCGGTATTATTTCTCAGATTTATATTGCAATGAATACATACTATATTATAGTAATATAATTATTTTATTTTAAAAAATATTTAATTATAGTTACAATTAGAGAAACCCCCTAGCCCCCAAATCACGTTTTCTTACACACCTACCCACCCCAAACGTGTGACGTAATATATGGATGTTCCCTTAAAAACTGAAATGGTTTGTTTATTATTTTTATTATTTTATTGTTCTCACTTCGCAATTTTTTAATTTCAGACGTACGAATATATCATTTAATATTCTTGTCATCAGCTCCCTAACTATAAATAGATTATTACAATAAAAATTCTGAATTGAATAATGCACTGCTCGAATTTTTTTAATTTAAATGTTAGTAATAATACATTTAGTACAAAACAAAGCTATGGTTATTATTCAATATATGTATTATTATTCAATATATTCTTGATTCGAAATAAAGTTCCATGAAATGTTGCTTTTACTTATATGTAAAAGACGTTTTTTATATTATGTAGTTATGAATTCTTACAAGAGACCAACCTAGAACAAATTTATTCTTAATATTACATAAAATGAAAAATCAACTTTCTAAGGTTTAAATTTTGTCAAGTAATGTCTAGTATTTAAGAGAATATTTTTCCAAATATTTTCGTATGTCTATTTTGATAAATCGAGTACCTAACATACTGAAAAAACACTGTAAAGTCACCAAAGTGTATAATAATAAAAAAATACCGGAAATTATGTGGGGGTTTTAAAAACAAACCCCTTGAAAATACAGAAATTTCTTTGATCAACTTTATATTTCGTCAAGAACAATTATTCGAAAATGACATGTTCAGCAAATAAATTATTTTGGATAATAGTTCAAATTTTTCAATGTACACATAAAAGTTCAGAATTTTGTTTTTTTGCTCCCTTCAATGTAGAGATTTCAAAATTTTTGCTTCAGTTTAGGTACTATGGAGCACAGAAATCGTGTCCTTTTTTCAAAATTGTATAGTCATTTTGTGCCTTATTCATTCGATTTTTGGAAAATGTTTCGAATAAAAGTTGTTAATATAATTATAATGAACAACTTTTATTCGAAACATTTTCCCAAAAATCGAATGAATAAGACACACAAAATGACAATAAAATTTTGAAAAAAGGGAAACGAGTCCTGTTGCCCATAATACAATAAAGTATACAATGGGAAAATCTGAGGCACAAATCTCTGAGGAGCAGGAGAGTGTCCTATTATATTAAATAGTTAACGAAATGAATTTATATTTAGGGAATTCATAGTAGCTAAATACAAAATGGCGAATTAAAAAATATAAAAATGCGAAAATACAATTACTAATGTAAAAAAAAACTAACTTTTTTGACTTAAAAAATGACGCGACCACCGCACTAAATCTGGGAAACTCAGGTTCATAGCAGTATGTTTCCATCAACAAAAGACCGAGTTTTCGCGTTTTTTATTCATATTCTTGGTGGCTCTTGACTTACTACAATTATAATAAAATAGAGCAAAATTGTAATTTTGTACGTAGGTACTCAAAGATATGGCAGTATTAGTTTTTCGAATTTATCTACATTTTAGCCCAACATTATCAAAAATGTTGAACCCGATATCTCACTTCGTTTGAGAAATAAACCAATTTGAAATTTGGGAGAAAAAAATCCCACCATCAGTTTAACGTATTAAAATTGGCTCCCTTATATATCCGCAACCATTGACCTCAACAATAAATGTGAGATCTATGTATAATACTAGCGGTCCCAACAGACGTTGTCCTGTACACACGTCTTAAATTTTAAAATTTTAAACTTTTTTTGAAAATTTAATTTTTTTGACTGAATTGTGAATCTAAACCATTATCCACTGAAACACACACACAAAATTTCATCAAAATCGGTCCATCCGTTTAGGAGGAGTTCAGTCACATACACACGGACAGAAGAATTATATATATTAAGATATACAAGGGTATATTAAGTTAGTTAGTCTCGACTTTGTAACGGTTGAAAATATTAATAGCAAAAAAAGATTTTTCCTATGTGTTATTTTCGAAAAACTGAAAAAAAAAACTTTCTAAGTTCACTAGGTTCGATGTAAAACGGAATGATGTCGGGAATTACTTCAAAGCAAAATCGTATTTTTATAGGCTTAATATTATGACCGGGGAGATTACGATTCGTACGGCGCCAAGATTTGATGACGTACCCTTGTAGAACTCGATAAAATAAGACGAAAAGTAAGAATAATTTTTCGATATTTCACTTTGTTTTCGAGATATCAATATTTAAAATTTTTTTTTCTTTATAATTTTTTTTGACGTATTTTTATAGGATTTTCAAAAAATTGAAAAATAAGAATAAAATTTTTCGATATCTCGCTTCATTGCTCTATGCGGGTCTCTTGCGTGTCTACAACGTCAAGCGTTTAAAGCCATTATAGTATATTTTTCATCGGTCATATCCCGAGTTTGTCGGGTTTGCATGTTTTTGGGCCCGCCAACTAGAAGGCGTTCTATATATTTCACATATTGTAGCAAAAACTAAAGTACTAGATTGGAATAGTTACCTTATTTAATTTCAATAGTTAACTATTATGTTAATTATTTCAACCGAGTACTACAATCTTTCACTTTATCGGTCATACCCCGAATTGGTCGGGTTTGCGTGTTTTTGGGCCCCCGCACTAAAAGGCGTTCTATATATTTCAGATATTGTATTCTTAGTTTTCGATTTAAACATCGATAATATCTCGAAAACAAAGCGTGATATCGACCAAATTTATTCTTATTTTTCGTCAAATTCTATAAGGATCAAATCTTGCCCGATAACCTCCACTTGCCGAAATATTTAGAGAAAAAAACCGATTTGAAGTAATTTTGGACTCTTAAAATTACGAAGAGATCTTAAAATTGCCAGTTACTTGATTTCTAAACGTCTTTTAACGGGTGAGTAGAAGTACATTTACCGCTTGTAATGTATTCACATAACTTTCCAAAAACCCATTCGATAGCTTTAAATGTAAAAAAAATGCGTATAATATGCATACCATATACTAATGCCACAATTATTTCTTCAAACAAAAAACCATTTAGTTTGAAAAACATTTATTTCGTTAACAACAAAGTACTATATGAATTTCTATTATGTAAGTACTGTAGACTCGCATGATGAAAACGAAAAGTTGGACACATCGTTTTAAATCAATTTATTCTGTTTTCTAAATTCTTTTTACCCTCATTAACTATATGTAAAATCATAACATGCTATTTATTTAAAATTTTCCAATTACTCATATTGATTAATAACCAAAGCTAATAAATTGTACTAGATTATTATTACCCACATTTATTACATCTCAAAAGTATAAATAATAACTTATACTAAATAAATGTCGTTGATATGTAATTTATAAAACATCAACAAATCTTGTTTTTCATCAATAGCCCCCCGATCATTTGGTAGTTGTACCTAAAAAGTTTTCCGGGAGTTTTGAAAATTGGTGATTTTATAGATTTTGACGTACTGTTTCCAAATTTCTACTTTGCCATCTCGTATCTTTGCCGCTCGCGCCACTATATTGGAAAAATGGCGCCTAAAAACAGTTTTTTGACAATATCTCCTTTCCTTCCTACTCATTTTACGATAAAAATAGTTATGTAATAAATTAAACAAGAGAAAATTTCTTATAATTGAGCAAAATGGACAAAGATGACTATCTTTGAAACCGTAAGAGATATAACAAAAATTTAATAACAAAAACTTTTGTTTGAAATTTTTTTTCATAAACTCAGTATATACTGGGTGTTCAAACAATTAACTCAGTTAATTGTTACATTACTTGTTTTAATAATAAATTTTTTCTATATAATTTAAAAATAATAATATTTTCAATACTTATTTTTTACATTTCACAAACTTAATAGCTTTATAAATGCGTTTACTTTAAATGCAAATGGAATGAAATTTTAACTTTGTGAGTATATTTTGGGAATATCGAAATCATTATATAAAATTTAAATATTATTATTTAAAATTAGTATCATCAACGTTTTTCTAGTCCCTCATTTGAGTTCAATTGCCTTTGTTAAATTTTTTTTGTATCAATCATTATCGAAGTTATAAGTTGATCCAAAAGTCACCATATCATTTTTAAAATACCAAAACTTATTGTTATTAATTTTTCATGAATAATTATCAATCTACGACAGAGCAACGAATAAAAGTAATCAAACTGATTTAAGTAGAACAAAATTCCTAATATTAACTTATTCGTTCGTTATTTTCCTTGTAAAAATTTATCACAAGATTTTAATTGAAAAAAAAAATCTCCAAAAAACGATAGCGTAGTGAATAATACGAGAGCGAATGAAAAAACTATTCTAATGTTATATTTCAAATTTTGCTCCTATTCCTAGAACATTTGTTTGTATTTTTTAAAAATACGTATTTCGACTACAGAATTTTTTAATCATTGTGACACAGGCATCAAATTAGCAACAAGCAACATATCTCCGAATCCATATCCCAGAGATAGTTACGATTAGCTAATTCATACTGATGATGACTACATTGTAGTCGAAATACGTATTTTTTTAAAATACAAACAAATGTTCTAGGAATAGGGGCAAAATTTGAAATATAATTTCAAAAAAACCTAGAGTTCTCTTTGATTATTTTAATAATCTTTATATTGTAATGTTATTCCTACTGCCTGACATAAGTATTTCTCGTACCGTACCTATGCGTACATGAAATTTACCAGCTTGGCGTATCTCGATTTAGAACTAATGCTTGACGCGGATGGAATCTAAAATTGAAAAATAAAAACAACTAAATTCGTTACGCAGGAGCTGCGTCAAATTAGCGAATTTCCTTAGAATACATAAATCACATGAGAATACATAAATGGCATAGGTCAGGAGGGAAGCGGGACATAGAGAAAGAAGAAAACACAAAATATCTCTCCTAATATTAAAAAAATCGAAAAATGTATAAAAATGTAAAGTTGTAGAAAATCATGTTTGTTACAATTCATTACCTGATCATTTTTTCTCAAACTCTCTAAAAAATGTGTTTTTTCTCAAAAAAATGTGTACAGAGGTATTTAGGAATTTAACTTTCAATTTTAATTCGTAAATATTTCTGTCAATATTAGGGTAACAGAAATTGATAAGAACCAAAATTATAATAAAATTAATTATCTATAACTTTACATCTTAGACAGTTTTCTATTTTTCCCAAATTAAGACAGATATACCAAATTTTGTGTTTTGCCCTCTTCTAAATCCCCCTTTTCCTTGTTCGATTTTGTCCATTAACGAACTCAACCATTCAAATATCAAAAGCACCTCACATACCTAATTGTATTCCAATCAGATTAAAATTGTGACCGGTAGCGAAGATTACAGACATATATATATATATATATATATATATATATATATATATATATATATATATATATATATATATATACATATATATATATATATACATACATATATATATATATATTAGAGACGGTGATTTTCGACATCTAATAGGTAGAATCGATGGACATTTGAAGAAATTTTTGCGAAATTTTGACTTTGGTACGAAACCAATAGCTTATTTCCTTTCAGGAAATTCGCTAACACTGAAACCCGGTGGCATATTGAACATTTTATGCATCCAAAATTTGATCGCCAGAAAAGAAGTATTAAAATAGAAAAATTAGAAGCTAAATTTAAACATGTTCTAAAAGCCTTAAACTGAAAATTAAAACTTAAAAATTTTCATGGGTGTATATTTACAGCGCATATTTTAGGATTATGTGGTTGTCAGTAAAATCTTAAATAGATGAAAAATGGTATTGAGAACTCTACCACTTGGATATGCTCTCTGGTTGGTATATTATAATCTAGAGCTAGTAGGTCGATGTTTGCTGCCACAACCCCGTGACATACCCTTCGGCCTACAAGTTTCGTGGTCGCACTCTGGTGAACAACTTAGTAACTCCAGCTAGTAGGTTGAAATATTAAGCACCAGGGATCCAAATATTATGTTGTTATATCCATGTTTAGTGTGTAAACGCTCTACGCCTAATTTAAATACATATGCCAAGCAGTTAGAATAAATTACAAAATTTCTAGCACTGACTCTTGTACGATATAAGCTTGGGAGATAATTCAATTTTAAATTATTGTTTATTATTGATAAAATATTTTATATCATAACCGAATTAATCAGCTTTGTCAAAATTTTAAGTACGAGGTCTGTCCGAAAAGTATCCGACCTGCTTTTATATCTTCGCGCCAGAGTGTTCGAGCGACCTCTGCGAGGCATGACCGTCAACAGCCAAGCCTCACGAACTTATCGGTTGCTCGCCGACACCTACAGGACGTATAGTTTATGCGCAGCGTGTATTTGTTTACAAAGCCTTTTTTGCTTTCATCGGATTTTGTTATTCTTAAAAATGACTGAAAGATCAGATCAACGAATTTGCATCAAATTTTGCTTCAAACTCCGAAAAACTAGTTCGGAAACTATTCAAATGATGCAGAAGGCCTTTGAGGATGAGTGTATGGGCAAAACATAAATAAAAGAGTGGTATAATCGTTTCAAAAGTGGCCGCACATCTGTTGATAGTGATCCTCGTTCTGGCCGACCTTCGACAACAACAACACCGGATAATATCGAGCGGGTGCGACTTGCGATTGAAGAACAACGACGTTTGACTGTGCACGAATTAGAAGATTATCTTGGAATACCCAAAACTACAATTTGGGAAATTTTAACTTCAAATTTAGAAAGTGGAAGCGGTGGGAAATCTCATCGAATCTTGTGCAGCAGTTTTTAACTAAACACAATATCGCACTGCTTCGCCAACCTCCGTACAGTCCCGACATAGCCGCCTGTGACTTTTGGTTGTTCCCGAATTTGAAAAAACCGCACAAAGGACACCGATTCGACGACAAAAAGGCGGTTGAAAACAATGCGACAAGGCTATTCTAAAAACTGACTTTCAGGACTGCTTCGGAAAGTGGAAACACCGCTGGGAGCGTGTTATTCAATCAAATGGGGACTACTTTGAAGGATGCCACTCGTCCAATGACGAAAAATAACGCCAGCGCGGAGATATGAAGGTAGGTCGGATACTTTTCGGACAGACCTCGTATATGCGTGTTTTATGTATCACACAATTCAGTGATGATTGAAGACGGTTGAACTATATCAGTTCCCTTGCCTTAATTTTGATAAATTTTTGGTATTATCTTATGATATAGAATATGTTATTTAAAAAAAAAAATTTGTTCTTTTATCTAAAAACCCTAGAACCGGATTCATATTATTGTTTCACCAATGTAAAAACAATATCAATTTGAGACAATGAAGAAATTTTCAAAAAAATGTATAAAAACAATTAATATTCTGGTGGTCAAATGATGTAACTAACAAAAAACATAAATAAGTAATTAATTTATATATAAAATAATATATAATTTAATTCTGTAGGCGTTTTTTAGCAAATTTTATAATTAAATAATGTCACGATATTGTTCAGTGCCTTTGTGTTCATTCAATGAAAGAAGAAACCCAGAAATTTCGTATACAGCTGCAATTTAATACTTTGACCATGTAGCTGATTGAATGATATAAAAGAATCCAATAATTAATAATACTACATTTAAATAAATACATAGATACGATAAAAGATTTAATTTTTCTTGATAAATTGAATCGTAGAAAATGTCAGAATGATTTTGTTGATAGTTACCAAGGTAATAAACAATAATAATTACCATGATATCAGAGGGTGTATGTAGTTGAAATGCATGTTTCTAAAAGAAGGCATATTTGATATTAGTAGCGATACCGCTACAACCACAAAACTAAAAATCGTAATTATTGCATGTACCAAGTACAAAAATTTACTAAAATCGCAACAAAATAATAAAATATTAAAATATTTTAAAACAAACACAAAGGCACAATGTTTATATATTTATAAACATTATAACTAGATTTAGTTTGTTTATTGGTCACGCGGCGCTGCCATCTTAAAAAGTTTTGCGTATTGTGAACACAAACAGAAAAATGAAAAGAAAAAAATAAATTATATATAAAAATAGTAAAGTGAAATGTTCTCAAAGGTCGACTTTACATGCTTGCAATAGATAGATCCATAAGGACTCAAAATTAAAATATAAATGTCTTCACAATCTACGGTATTGAGAAAAAAATATTTATTCAATATAAAAATTAGGCCCCTATTTGAATGTAAATTGTTTAATTTCAAAGTACCTCAAACTCTTAGATTTAAAAAAACTATATTTATTATTTTAATTTGCTAGGTCTGAAAAATATAGATATACTTACAAAAGTTTCAAATTATTTCAGACATTTGTGTAGTTAAACTTTAAGTTTTATCATTTATTAGTATGAATTCTAAATCTATATTTTTAATAGTAATTCGAGTTTTGATTTTAATAAATTTAGAAAAATGACAATTTTGTTTAGAAAGTTTGTGACAATCAATCAACATTTACATTGTAAGTTTCGAAAAACAACATTTATAGAAAAAAATTTTAGTATTGCAACGATGTAAAGATTCAGTTGCACGACTACAAAATACTTTGAATTTGATGCCCTAATCTCATCCTGAAGAGTACTCTTAATTCGATGACAGACTATTTTTATCACATTTATTTCGTTGAATTCGATGGTTGTCGAAAAATGAAACAGTTCAACTTTAATATATTATACAAAAATGGATTTTTTTTCTCATGTTTATTTCTAAAACGAACAGAGATTTTTCAAAAAGCAGTCATTTTTGCCGGAACAAAAACATGAAAAAAATAACGGTTCGAAGCCCTGACTTTATTATTTCAAATATTTTTGAAATTTACAAAGGAAACATTTTAGTACGAAAGATACAATTGTTTAAAGTAGTTCACTCGTAAACCCAGTTTTTAAGAATCTGATAAAATTGAAATATGATATTAATCTAAATGTTTTGCATTTATTTTAAAAAAAAAATTGTGAAGCGAGATACATAATCAACATGCAGTAGGCCAATAAAGTATTTAAAAAAACTATTTAGTAAAAAAAAATTAGGAAAATTTAGAAATAAAATAATTGTTTTTTTATCGATTTGTTAAAAAGATATACAGTCGAAACCGGATATAACGGCATTAAAGGGGACCACATAACTTGGATGCTATATCCGATAGTTGTTATAAGCAATATACAGTTGAAACCGGATATAACGGCATTGAAGGGACCACATAACTAAGGATGCTATATCCGATAGTTGAAATAGCACAGAGTGCGCAAGAGGCGCGGGTGGGTGAGAGCAATTGCGTAGCTAATAATAATACAAATTAATCCTTCTTACTTACTGTAAAAATATGACGGTCGCTTTAAGCGATGTCACTTTATCCGATGTTGTTATAGGCGGTATGTTAACATAGGTGTTTATATAAGGATTCGGTCGGGACCTTGCAATTTAGTCGTAATATCGGATCCGTCATTATAAACAATGTCGGTATAGCCGTCGGTTTCGACTGTAAATATTTTAAGTTGATATTTTTTTTAAATGATAGCCGTATAGTGGGAGACAGTTATCATAATCTGACAACACTGTATGTCAGACAAGTAAACACAAAGTATTGGGATCTCAGTTAGGGGCGGAGCTTAATATTTCAACCTACTAGCAGTTACTACACCAGAGTGCGACCACGAAACCTGTATGCCGAAGGGTATGTCACGGGGATTGGGATAGGTAACATCGCCTTACTAGCTCTAGTTTATAATTTACACATCATAGAGCATATCTTTGGTGGGGAGCATAAAACCAGAGAGCATATAAGTGCTCGAGTTACCCCTATTAAATATACCTATATATAGGTTACTTCTATAGAGCATGCGGTATAAGCATTAGCAGGGTAGTCAGATTTATTTTCGTTAAAAGTGTGATTGGATTAGAGTGTGTCTGCATATGAAAGTTTCTATATAGAGTACAGTCTCTGTACAAATAACATACTCTACCATTAAGTATTTTCAACTTTTTGTATTAATTGTCGGATGATGTAGTAGTAATAGTGGAAGAGAGGCCGAAGCCTGGCAAGTAAGTATTTCTAGGCCTTTTTACCAACCCCCAAGAAACTTCCCTCAATCTCTTCTAATCTCTACCACATCTGGTTCGTTTTCTCTAGCGCTGGATTTGCTGTCGAACCTACGCGTCTTCTTTGCAAACAGAACAGAGCTCTACTTTAGTTGTTTTACCTCAGATTCCCATATTTCGGTCGAGTAGAAGGCTAGGTACCTCATTCTGACTCTGTAGAGCCATTCTGCCAGTAGGTGGAAGGGCGTACAGTCCAGATAGAACGCACTGTCCTCCAACCTCATGAAGGATAGATGTCTTTTAAGCCTGCAGTGCCTGGTAAGCACCCCAACTAGAAGATTAATCTCTTTCCAGTTTTGTCAATAAGCCAGGTTGACCTTGCGGCATTGTACCCAGCTATCATTTACTTGGCCTGTCTGCAGCCTGTTGTATATCTCCATTACCAATTCATAGACTTATCCACCCATTCGTTAAGGGGAGAGGTAGTCAATTATTCCTGGGTATGGTTCCGTTCCCTGGCATTGCAACTCCGCAGCTCTCGCCGAGCTCTCCAGTGATTCAACGCATTTGAGAACCAAAGGATATGTTATTTTAGCGGAGCAGATTGCTTTGAGCGCAGATTGGCTATCTGAGCAGATATAAACCCACCGCATCTGTCGGGTGATACTTTTACCACCGATTGCCACGAGTGAACTACCTTAAAATTGCAATATTTTTAGTAAACAATTGTTTTAAATCTAAAGATATTTTTTTAAATATCTTAAGAATTTGATGTTTTCAGGATAAACTTTTAAGGTAAAAGTTATTTCTTTTTATGAGTAGAATACGAATCAGGATAAATATGTTTCAATTAAAAAAAAAAAGATGTCCTACGTATTACCTTGAAAATGGTAAAATAAAAAAATTGAATGGCACTCACAACGTCCCCACTCTCTTAGAACTCAGTTACTTTTATCTCACATATTTTCTCGAAAAATTTGTACTTTTCGAAATATTTACGTGCCTCAAAATAAATAAGCTGTCTGTATATATATTCTTTATTCAAATCAAAAACGAATTACCATTCGAAATGATACTATTTATTAAGCAATTGTCACTAACTTTCCAATAACAAATTCTACTAGAAAATTCCAATGCAATTTTTTGTGTGAATAAACTTCAGTTTATAAAACATTGTATTACAGTAGAGTCTCGCTAATCCGGCACTTCCAATAGTTCGGCACGTTCAATAATCCGGCACCCTCCGCCTGCGCCTCTATCATCGCTCCCTCCCCTTTATGAAATATATTCTTTTTATAAAATGCTTTATTTTATTTATTATGAATATTTTCTATACAATCCAGTAATCCGAACATTCAAATAATCCACCCTCTGCACCCTCTAGTTTTTAATAGTGCCGGATTAATGAGACTCTACTGTATTTGTATTATAATGTATTATTTGATTAACGCACTGAGTAAATGGTAATAACGTAATATATAATAGTTTTATCTTCGAAATAATATCTTGGTGGTAAGAATGTTTTTTCATCAAACAATGAATGTGTAAAAACATTATAAAATATTTTATGAACACTTAAATGCGAGATTATTTTCAATAAATATATAAATACTTATTTGATACTATTTATAAGACCTGTTTTACTTTGTTTTGTAATTTATTACATTTAAAATCTAATTGTGCTTGGTCAATTTATTTTTTGTGGGTCCCATAACCTTCAAATTAATTTTAATAATAACAATCCAAAAGCTTGCCAGTGCACTTGAAGTTACAAAATTTTAACGAGAATTTTTTTTAATCAATGTATTAGCTACTAAACTTATACGTTTTTAAACTAAATATTTCGTATAATGTTAGCGTTTATATTAATCTTTATTGTGTTAACTCTAATGCTTAGCTTATATTAGTCGAATAACTATATATTAGTCGAGTAGATGCGCTATGTATAATACTCAACTAGATCAAATGTTTATGCAGATCGAATAGACGTGCATTCACTGTTTAGGGGTAAGACATATTGCAAACTGAAAATTTTTTATTCGCCGATACTTTAATGGGTTCCATCAAGCATCTAGTAATATGGCATGTAGTATTTTGCTCATACGCTAGAAATTGGTCGACATCATTATATATATATAGCAGCTCGTAAAGGTTTAAAAAATCGGCTAATAAAAAGTATATAGTGTGGATACAATAAAGACAGAGTTTCATATAGCGACATAATCGCGGTGATTTTACCACGTCTACTATGTTTTTCAGATGATGTTTAAAATTTATTTCGTTGAATCTGCCAACTTTAACTTTCTGCCATTTCTGTCATTTGGTGTTTAATTACTTTAGCTACCGTTTACTAAATTTGAAAATAAATCACGGCTTAGTTGCAGACTTGAAATTCAAAACGATCTAAGTGCAAAAAAATAAAAAAATATCGAAAAAAGTTATTATAAAGATTTTAGGATCTTTTCGTTTTATACACTTATATCGTATTGAATTTCTAGTCTTCAATTCATGCTGTTAAGGAATTTTCAGAAGAATAATAAAGAACAGTACACTTATTTAATTAGAAAATTCACTAGAGAGCTGAAACCCTAGAAAATTCCATATAGGGAAATCGCAGCGTTGTAAGTCGCCAAATGAAGTTTGGCTTTTGAGACGCCACTAACAGTGCGTTTCACTCACTGTTATCACGCACAACACTCACTCACAACAATCACGCTCACGACCGCGGCTTTTCCCGTTTCACTTGCTTGCGAGCGTTACAATCATAAACCCAAGTGGAATGGACTATGGAGCGTTTTAACCGTTATGTTATAATTTGTAAGCCTTAATATTAAACTTCAATTTTTATATTTTATTTTAGTGGAGTATTTAAATAATTTACTTTTAAATATAATCAAGATGCCTTTTGTGGCGACAGTTGGATATTTGTTGGTGCATCGCAATAATGCTAAAATATTTCTTTCCGAATCATACAAAGTAATTTTTTCTGTCGCCATCTTTAACTTTTAAAAATTGCGCCGAATTTCTCAACGTCCACTTCGACCCATCTCTTCAGATGGTCGTTGTGAGCTCGGCGTGAGCGAAAATAATAACGTCATTAGTGACATTTTCACGTGACCATAACGACCGTGGTCGTCATCTGGAACGGCTGAAGGAATATTTTGATCATTGTGAGCGTCTAGTGGAACGCACTGTAACTGTACGGTCACTTATTGGTGCATCTCGAAACTTATTACTTTTATATTGTTACCCCATGCTCCTTAGCCTAACATTAAGTTAATCGAATATGAAATTAAACCTTACATCAACTATATAAGTCGTTGTCAAATTGGTAAAGAATACGACTGACTTTTTCCAATAGAAATAAGTCTAAAGATTCATCTCAATTATACATATCCATGAGAACCTCAAATAAAAGGGTATATAATATATTGCTATCCATCCCCACTTTTCCTATATATACAATGGCTTACCCCACCGAACGGAAAAAGTCTGCATAGAATCATTGAATCAGACAGGTGATGCGTACACAACATAATACAATTTACTCAAAAAATGAGACTAAAATATAAACAGTTATTTTTGGAGTCGTCTCAAATCATATTATTAAAGAGAAGTTTCATTTCTTGGTATCTTTTCATAAAGAAATTGATAATAGGAGTGTTTCTTTATATTATTTTTTTAATTTTTGATTCATCTTTCAAAAACTTTATTTCTAAAATTGTTTTCTCACTTAATTTTTATCATATTTCCTATCGTCAATATCAAATTTTATTTCATTGCGTATGTTTGAATTTCATGGTCTGAGCTTGACCATTCTAGGAGTATAATATATCATATAAAACGAGAACCTTTAAAATGAATATATACAATTGAATTGAGAACCTTCTCCCTTTTTGAAGTCAGTTTAAGAGATATTATTTTGGTATCTATTTTCAAAAAAGAGTAATTACGAACTATACTACATACAATCTATTCAACGAACTATCAATCTATATACTCTTTCGTCTGAGATAGCAATCAACTTAAACATACTACATTAAAATATGTAACAAAAATAATATGTAAAAACAATTTCTTAAACCAATTCACACAAAAAATTCAATAGATATTTGAATAAAATTCAATATTGAATTCTTTATCCCTAACATCATTCTAATGACGAATCTCAAATAAAAAAATAAAAAAACTCTATAGATCTTTGGTTTAAAATAAAATTTATATATACATAGTCAATTCAATAATTTCATTGTTTGAATCGAATCAATATTTATACTCCTCAGATCCCTTGTACATTTTACTGCATATAATACATGGACTTCGTCGGTACTACAAATTTGAGATACGGTTTGCAACTATATAGAACATATTTTTGAGTGTAAACTACCTAACGATATTTGAACGTTAAATATCAATGTACTGAGTCTAAGAAGTTACGAATATAATTCAAGAAATTTGATTGAATTTTGATCAATTCACTTCTAGAAATTCACTCTTTCTACGTACAAGTAAATAAACATTCATATGATCTTTACCTTTAACGTAAACTGAACCACGCGGTTCAAATTCATAACATTGTTCTAAAACACTTAAACATGCTTCACCAATTTGTATACGACCATTAATACCAGTTGTATCCATACGACTAGCAATATTAACTGCATCCCCCCATATATCATAATATAATTTAGTGGTACCAATAACACCAGCAGTAACATCACCAAAATTATAACCTACACGTAATATTAAATTAAATTCAAGTAAATCACGATTAAATTCATCGATCACCTTTTGCATTTCAACAGCAAAATCAATTAACGCATATAAATGTTCATTTTGATTGGATGCATCACGACGTATTTGTGAATTTAAACCACTTGCCGCCATAAATGTACTACCAATTGTTTTGATTTTATCAACACATTTAAATTCTGGACGTAATAATAATTCATCAAAATCACCAATTAATTCATTTAATACACGTAAAAATTCTTTACCTCCCATGTAACTTTCATCATACATTTCATTAAAATTTACAATACTTGCAAATATAATGCCAACATTTTTATGATTTTCAGAATATTTAGCACATTGTTTTAATTGATCAGCAACATGTTTTGGTATTATATTATGTAACAACCAATCAGCTTGATTTTTCATACTTTGTACACGAGCTTTATCACGATTTGCAATGATATTACTATGAAATGATAAACGATAACTAATCTCAAATTCACGATTTAAAAACCATACTAGCAATAATATTAATAATATATTGATATAAATCTCTGAATTATTATAATTTATTATTTTATTTAATAAAAATTGTTGTGTATTATTATAAGTTATATTTAAAAATGACGACGTTGTTGTAATACAATATGGCGGACAATGACTATGACTAGTGGTGGTATTTAAAAGTAATAAAAATATACCAGCATATATAAATGCTAGAATATTTTTCATCCAACAATTTAATTGTGTAAAATTACAAAAGTGTAATATACCAATTAATATTAATATATTATAATAAATATCTATTAAATATATAATTAATATTAATATAATTGGCATACTTATTAATATTGCACCATTTAAATGCCATGTATACCACATAGAAAATATACGAAATATTTTCTCTGAGAAATGTAACATTTGTCGAAAACATAAAATTATTGCACAAATTTGTATAAAAAAGAATATAATGAAAGTTGTAAGCCATTCAATGGATGTAAATGGTTTATACAATAAAAATATTGATAATGATATAATTATAAAAATAATTAATGAAACTAATACATCAAAGTATGTATTATATCGGGCGGTCGCTAATGTTGGTAAACCTTCACCTAATTTCTCTGAAACGGTGTACACATTACGTCTATAATCCATTTCCATATCTTTGGACATAAAGAATAAAGTGAAACGTGATAATGGTGGTTTAATAAAATATGAACGTTTCGAACTTGTATTATCTTGTACACAACGTATTAATTGTAAATCAGATTGTTTACGTAATTTTTGTACACAAGCCCCTAAGTGGTCGGAAAACACTGTTGGTAATTTACTACCAGTGTAATGTGGTGGTACTGATGAACATATTGTTGATTGACTTGATGTGTAATAGCCGGAAACACGATGTTGTAATATATCTGCATGTGATACGGCTGCTTGATTTAATGCAAATATCTGAAAAATATATATCAACGATTTTTGAAACAAAATTAGATAATGCAATAATATGGTATGAAATGGTAGACTGTGTAAATAGACCCATTTAAGATCGTTCCAGCGTTGCAAAATATTCGACATTCAAAGTCACTAATAATGGTCGGGGCGGAGAGGGATTTGTAGGTCAATAGAGATTGAAATAAAAATTGAATTTTATTGTCAACAATAGTTCATTGGCTTTTTTTTTCACCAATTTCAATATAAAATTGGTTTTATCCAAACATTTGTTTCTAAAATGAAAACAGATATAAATACTAACAATTTTTTGTCGAAAACTAAACTCAAATCGATACAAAAATTTAGATAACATGATCTATATGTAATTAGGTAAGTATATTTTTACAGCAAATTCGTGCGCAAGTTATTCGAAATAAAGTTTAAAGAATGGAGAGGTTTTAATAAGGAATAAAAGGCTTTGGTCAATGAATAAGAATCAATCAATTTTATGTTTGTTCAAATAATAAAAAATCATTTAATCATATTTTACATTTATTAAAATATTTAATTTTATACAAAAAACGGTTGATTCGTATTTATTGAACAAAAATAAAAGCTTTTTAATCCTGAAAAGTTTTCTCTAAGAAACTTATTTTTTTCAAAAAATGCAATCTTATCTTAAATGGCTAAATAAACGTTAATTATTATCCAAAATAAAGTTTATTACCCCATTTTTATGTTTTTTTTCTCAGCTAATTCTATCAAAAAAAAGCGTTTCTATTTGAAAGCAGAATTTGTCCTTCAAATAATATTGAAAGGTAAGGTCAAGTTCGAAATCAAGGTCCTCATAAGATGCCCGCCTCCGAACAAAACAACTTTTATTCGGTCAATTTTTTTATAAAAAACTTCCTTGAAGGAATATTCAGGTCCATTGTTTAAAATGAGAAACCTGTATAATATATATACGAAGTGTATCGTCAAGACTAGCTATTGGTATAACGAAAATGCAACAGCGTATATTTAAGTTTATCAGAAACCTTTACTCTTATATATATTATAAATTTATATAGAGTATAAAAATGCAAAAATGAATACAAAGATATTGAAACGTACCTGCTGCTGAATGCTGCTACGTCGACTATTACTTTTAATCCCAGAATCTTTTCGACTATTCACCGATAAACACAAACTTAATTGATCATCTGGTGCATTTATGACACTAGGTACCTCCAAACATTCGGTATCCATGCGACATGCAACTGTAGCACTACGTCCTCGTTCCACAGGTGACATATCACATTTTGATGATGACCGTCCATGATGTGATCGATAACTACTACTACGATCAAATCCACTAATTGCACTAACTGATTCTTTCGGTGACGATGTATAATTTGATTTAAAACTACTTGTTCGTATGAATGATGTTGGTGATTTATCAAAATGTCCAATGTCACTACGAGATTGACTAATATATGATTTTATATCCAATATATCATTAGTTTTATCACCATTTAATTTCGATCGATCATTATTCCCATTACAAATGCTAGGTCGTGGTGATGAAGATGATGCTGGATCTTTTGGACTGGTATGATGATACATGCTTGTGGAGGTGGGTATTGGTAGAGTTTCAATAATTGTAGGAACTTGTTGATATCCATTTGATACTAATTTTGAATCAGTTTTATTGTCGGTTACAATTTGAGGTACGATCTCTGTATCAATTTTTTCTTTCTCAATTGTATCTGTTGTACGAAATAAAAATTTTGGTATACGCCATGTTTTCAATCGATTCGAGTATTTGCCATAGCTGCTTGTCGATGTAGGACTTTTTGATGATGTGTCTAAATCAGTCGTTTGATCTTTATTCTCTATATCCCCTTCACTATCCGAATCTAAAATACTTGGTAATGAATTCGCTTTGATACGAAAAAAATTTGGTGACAATTGATTTGGATTTTGTTTAATTGTTCGTAATTGATTACTACCAGATAAGAAACGTGGGCGTGATTGAGGTGACATTGATTGAGGTGATGTTGGCGATGATATTATTAATTGCACACTTGGTTCGACAATGAGTCCAAGCAATTCATTTTTATCATCATTGCCACCAATTCTTCCAACTATGAAAAATGTTTTTAAACCTAAAAAAAAATAAATAAATAAAATATTTATTCATTGCAAGCGTATTGACACATTCGAAAGCATAAAGCTAAAACAATAAGCATTTTAGGGGGAATCATTCATGAAAGAATATTCATTTCATAAGTTTAGTCAAATATATGTGTGACCAATATAGCTACAAGAAAAACACATTGACTCGTGATTTTCGCTATCCAGCAAGAAACATCTAACAATACCGAACCTAACCTTGAACCACAACTTTTATTTTTGTAAATTTATATTAATAATTCATTACGGTGCCATCCATTTTAATCTCTACTAGGCCAATACCTTGAAATTTAAGCTAAGAATGTGACAAATTTTTCAGACGAAAGTTGAAGTATTTTATTTTCTTGATAAACATCAATTTTTCATGATTTTCACCGAACATAACATAAATGGATTTTTCTCCAACTTTTTCTCCAAAAATAAACGCGTTGAAAAAATAATTTCAAGGCCTAAGAACGGCGTCCATAAAACGGCGCCTTTAATTAGAATTCTATCTGATGATTTACGATGTCATCATAGACATTTGTCTATAAATATACGTTAGTTCTCTTATATTTGTTATATGAGTAATAAGTTGATATTTGACAACAAAAGTAATACTATCAATGATATGAAAAAGTTGGCTCTTACGTCAGAGTCGTCTTTGGTGTAGCGGTAAGACACTGGACTAGATATCCAGAGGACCGAAGTTCGATTCGTGGTTGACGAGTTAATTTTATCAATATTTAATTTTACGATGTAATATCAATATTGCCAAAGTCCAAAAGATCTATTTGACAATATTGATAACTGACCCGGAAGCGGGGCTTAAAAAACATGCAACAAAGAGCAAAAAGAGTAATCCATTTGTTTATTTTCAGGAATCATAATTATTATACTCGGTATATAATATACCGTGTGTTTTTTAAACTACACCCAATCTGGAAACAATGTATGGATCCATCGCTGTCCATATACAGCGCATCATGATACGGCGCACTCTGTTACTCATAGACACCTGTAGAATGCAGAATGTAGAATATGTATTCATTGATATGTATACAAGCAGTGATATGTACATCACTGTCTGTGCACAGTGAGCGATGATGTGGACAGCCTTGTTCCACCGAAACTGCACTCTACAAATGTCTGTGAATTTGGGTGTAAAAGAGCGCACCGCATCACGGCGCGCTGCATATGGACAGTGATAGACGCACTACACAATGTTCCTATTGGGTCTATGTTAATAGACATATTGTATACCAGGGTATATTATGTTTAACCAGTCTAAGTAGCCGAGCGGTCTAAGGCGTTATGTCTGAGCAGTATGCATACTTGGCTGCAGCCGCATATCCTAAAAATTCCTAGTCTATACAAAATTCCTTTCACCCCACTCACATCCTCACATCCTTAGGCATCACAATGGACCTTATGGTCGTAGTGTAGCCCGTCCAGGGCAGTCTCTACAATCTATCTATCTATATTATGTTTAGCTCCTCGTTGTTTGATAGTGTTCATAAAATAACCTAATTAGTCCATTTCCGCATATATGCCTGTCCGTCCGCCCGCCCGCCGGTCAACACGATAACTCAAAAAGGAAACGAGATAGCGAGCTGAAATTTGTGTTCTAAAGCTAAAAAGTAAGGTCAAGTTCAAGAATGGACAAAATAGGCAAAACTGCCTATCTTTGAAACCGTAAGAGATAGAACAAGAAATGTTCCTTTTTTTAAAATAAACAACATTACAGATATACCGGGTACTTAAGAAATTAACTTATTTAGTTGTTATTTTCACTTGTTTTTTTCTAAATTTTGACAATTGCAAACGTCAATTTTTTAATATTTTAAATGTATTGACAAATAATTTATTTCCAAAATTTTGTTACTGCTGGTAATTTTATAGAAACTATAAACTATGTTAGAGATCTGGGTCGACTATACCTTTGGAACGGTCAGAAATCAGCTACAACTTTGGAACTGTTTGGAATTTTAACATCTGTTAGGTTTTCTGGAGTCGTAAGAAAAATTTAGCTAGGGTCTTCTTCATTTGGCTACCTCCTATAGTTTTCTCCTAACAATTCGGACAAACACACAACATATTTCCCGTTTACATACAGTGCGTCCATTTGAAAAGTTTCCATCCCAATATTTTAAAATATGCATTTTAGAAAAAATGTTTTAAACAATAGTTGCTTAGTTTAAAGGGGGAAAAAATTCAATAATTATATTTTTGTTCGATGCATCCGCACCACGTGGAATAACTTATTTTTTAAATGGTGCAAGATAGGGATCATTTTTAAATACAAAAAAATGTTTATCTCTTCAACAGAAATAATTTTTGTTTGAAACTTTTTTTCATATATCGCATAGTTTCGGTGTATCGATTTTTATTAAATAGATATAAATAAATATATGTTTTATATACCCAATATATGTAAGTATACAAGGTATATTAAGTTTAGTCCCGACTTTGTAACGCTTGAAAATATTAATCCTTGACAAAAATGCTTCATAAAGGTATTCATAAAATGGCCTAATTCGGCCATTTCCGCATGTCCGTTCGTCCGTCTGTGGATAAGATAACTCAAGAACGAAAAGAAATAACGAGCTGAAATTTTGTGTGTGTGTTCTAGAGCAAGAAACTAAGGTCAAGTTCGTTAATTGGCAAAATCGTATTTCCCCACGCCAGGGGGAAAATTTATATCTTTGAAACCGTAAGAGATAGAAAAAAATGTTTAAAAATTGTTTACAAAAAATCTTCTTCTCTTTAAAATAAAAACTTAAAATTTAATAACTTTTGTTTGATAAATTTTTCCATAAATTCAGTAAATACTTGGTATTCAAAAAATTAACTCAGTTAGTTGTTACATTACAAGTTTTTTATATAAAACGGTGACGATTACTCAAATTAAACGGTTTTAACCAAGTTTTGGTTTCAGTTTTTGTTTGGTTAGAAACCCTTTGAATAATATCTTTGGTTGGCCTTTATATGAATATCTATGACAGTCAAGATTTTCCTCAGGAAAATTTAAGAAAATCGAATTATCATTTTATTTCGGTTTTTTAATGTTTTGGCAAACATAAATATCGTACGACCTTAAAAAATATTTTGAAAAACTGTGTAAGAACCTACAACACAAATATAGAAAAATTTTCTTACCTTCAAGTGGTTCACCACTTTCCAGTATATATAAATTTTGTAAATAATCGCATGTTTTCTCTGAAATATGTACACGTCCAGGTTTACCAGTTGATTCCATACGATTTGCTAACGTCACATCATTACTCCAAACATCAAATTTAAAGCGACGTGTACCAACAATACCACATAACACTGTGCCCGTATGAATACCCACGCGCATATTAACACCCTCATTACGTTCCATATCAAATTGCTTGATTGCGTCAATCATACCCAAACCCATTTCCACACAACATTTCGCATGATCCGGTCGTGGTTCTGGACATCCCGATACACAATAATAGCAATCACCTAATGTAGATATCTTTTCACAATTATTTAACGAACATAAATCATCAAATCGTTCAAATAAATCATTTAAAATTCCCACTAATTCTTCAGCTGATTTATTACTTGACATTTTTGTAAAGCCCACAATATCAGCAAACAGTATGCTAACCTTCTCCATACGATTCATATTAAATGGACGAAACAATGATTTTAAATCAGATGCCCCTGTGTAACAAAATGCATAATTAAAATTTTTATTAATAGGTTATATATACACTCCCTTTCATAAAAATTGAACCAGTTGAAACATTCTAAGTGTTATTATATGTAATATATATGTGATAAATTTATAATCAATCACGTGGAATTTTACGATTCTTTAATAATTCCAAATTTTTTAATTTAAACGAATATCAAAAGAATAAATTTATTTAAAAAATGTATTTGTTTGATTTAAATTAAATTTAGAAACGTCGTCTTAAGAAAATTCTGTTTATCCTTCATCGCTTAATTTTTTTCTAATTCCTACTTTTCGAACAGTGCGCCATCTTAATTTAATGATGTTTGAGGGACATATTTGAATACTCAGATATGGACCTCCTTACCTCTACCCTTCATATTATGAAGAGAATCTTACTTTAACATGTTCACTGCGCATAACACCTTGGTAGTGATTTTGTAACTGAAATCTGGTGAAAATACTAAATGTGAGCAGTTGCCTCGATTCCGCAACTTTCACCACAGTGAAAATGTGAGCCATCTCACGGGAGTTTGTTCGACAAGGAATTTCTTAACGTATACGCGGGTCCAAGAGAGAAAGGAAAGAAGTAAAGAGAGAGAGAAATTATCGATGGCTTAAAACGACGCATGGTAATGTGTTTTGGAGTAGTTTGATTTCATGAAATTTATAATCATTTGCTTTTGTTTTTCAGTCACAGTCATGTTGACTGAAAAATTAATATATCTCTATGAAAATTAAACAATCAAAGCACAGCTGTTTATTTTTACTCGGATGTCAATGTCAAACACTACTATATTCATAGAGATAACTTCTATATTTTATCTATGATGTCAAAGTACAGTCTGAGAAAAAACAATATTCCATATCATCTCACGCAGTAATTTCGTATTTTCACTACAAGTGAGCAATCTCATTTAAAATACAGAATCGTCTGCCTTAACACGATGGTGGCTTTATTTTTAGATTATTTTAGTTTAGGCTCCGCAGTGAACTTGTTTAGGTAGTAGTAAAATATTGTATTAAATTACGAATGCGATATATCGAAAATCTCTTTGGGTACCCTGATATAACACATATGGAATGCATATGCAAAATTAAATGCCGATCAAAGGGTAGCTCTTTTCAGAATTTCAGCCTTATTTGGTATAATTTTAATTGTGTCTCACCTGGATTGGAGTTACGTGGTAATGCATTATTATTTGTAGTCACATCATTTGATTCAAAATCTCCAGTTTCACACATTAACCAATCAGCAACCTTTGGTGGCATCACGGAATGTATCATCTTTTCTTTTAATTGTTTTTCCATTTCTAATTGACGACGCACTAATAAACTTTGTCCAACTTTCATGAATGTACCACGCATACGAACATTTGTCATAATAAAGATATGAAAACCAATCAAATGTATTGAAAATTGGAGTATACATCGTACCAATAATCCAACTTCTATTCGATGTGTTGGTAAATATGAATTTAACATTAACATAAATGTTAATGTTTCAAATAAAATCGAATAAATTAAGGTGATTGTTACACATAAGTATAGTGGTAATGGTATAACAGTATAAATTAATAATAAAATTTCAATACATATTGTAAAATGTGCGACAGGACTCATATCTGTGATTATAAAACCGATACGATCATTGTTATTATCATACGTAATCGGTGTAAAATATATGGATAGTATACTAATTGTACATATTATTACAGCGACAAAAAATGATGTTAATGTCATATGTAAACGATAAAATTCCATGTGCGTTAAGTATAGTATACTTAATATCATTGTTGATAATATACCAATGATGCTACATTGTATAGTCCATCGATGATTATTGCTAGTATCAGAGTAGGTGAGTCCATTATATAAAAAATATATAAACCATGTTATACAAACGAATAAAATGTAAAATAATGCATATCTGCAACATAAATCAAATGATATTCATTAGAAATATTTTATTTTCCTTCATAAAATGAGTCACGCTAAATAAAAGTATTTTTGACAAATCCACCTCCTTCTTTATCAAATAAATACGTCATAATACTACCGTTCCTTTACCAGTCCAAGTGGCTAAGCGGTCTAAGGCGTTATGTCTGCGCAGTATGCCTACTTGGAAACTGGGAGGTTATGGGTTCGAATCCCGACATCGGCAGTTTGTCAATTACTAAGAAAAAAAAGGGCGGTTAATTGATTAAACTGTCGGCGTATGGACAAGAACGAAGTAACCGGCTATGCTTGAGAAGGTTTTCTGCAGATTCTTCACGAACTCCAGATGAATATCGGCATAGTTCCTATCATAGTCGACTGCAGCCGCATATCCTACCAATTCCTAGTCTATACACAAAAATTCCTTCCACACCACTCACATCCTCACATCCTTAGGCATCACAATGGACCTTATGGTCAAAGTGTAGCCCGTCTAGGGCAGTCTCTACAATCTATCTATCTACCGTTCCTTTCCCTAAAAGTGTTCATTCTTTTCATCCAGGCAACCACAAATCAATTTTAACAAGTGAAATTAACAACTGAGTTAATTGCTTAAATACACGGTATATATTGGGTTCCTAATCCATGGGTGTGTAGTAGTAGAGGGGAGGTCGAAGCCTGGCAAATAAGCATTTCTAGGCCTTTTTTACCGACCCCTGAGTGGGTTCCTTTTTTACCGACCCCTGAGGAACCCATCCCCTCAACCTCCTCTGTCCTCTACCACACCTGTGTTTGTTGTCAAACCTACCCGTCATCTTTGCAAATAACAGAACAGAGGTCTACTTGAGTTGTTATACCTCAGCTACCTCCATTTCGGTTAAGTAGAAGGCTAGTAGAAGGCTTATTCTGGCTCTGTAACGACATTCTGACAGATTCTACCTATAATAGTATTCGCTAACAAAGTTTCGAAGGATATATCGGACAATAAAAAAATAATATAAGACTTGACTAATTGTAAGTTGAAAATGAAAATTAAAAATAAAACACTCACCTAAATCGTAAACGTAAATGATTAAAGGCACTGAGTTTATATTGTCCCTCTAATATATCTGAGTCAAAACGTGGATTCCACCATGAAGTACTCGAAGCACGTTCGAATAATATTGGTAATGAAATACCACAACATGTTACACCGCGTGAGTTGTAAGCTAAATACGTTTGAATATATGGTGCAGCAAGTGTGATCTATAACACAAAATTTCAAATAAATTACAATTTTTTCAAATAAATAAATTTTACAATTTAATTACAAATAAAAATTTTAAAACGAAATAAAAATGAATTTATGGCGAAGTTCGTTTAAAAGATAAATGAAAAATATTTGAAGCGTCCACGTCCACTTCAAATTACTAGTTGGGAAGTTCTATTGTTATGGCATTAAAGGTATCGCCCAAGATCCAATAGAATCTTATCTGATCAATCGGCCTCAAATAGTTAGCTTGTCTACTAAATTAAATAACCAAATTCGTAAAGTTTCGCCTGAGAGGAAAATTGTTAGACGCGAAATGCCTCAGGGATCAATTTTAGTAGTTAAGTTTTTTGGGAGTTTATATCGAGACCTTTTTCGTAGAGAGTTAATTTCCTACAAAAATATGTATTGGGATTTCCTATTTGTTTATTATTAACGAGATATAAAATTTTTCCCATTTGACTGAAGTGGAAATAGAAAACTCCAATGAGGAAGTTCTTAATATTAATATTAAAAGTTCATATTTGGAGAAGCCTTGTTTGAGGTGCCTAGCAAATCAATTTTTCGATATACCAAAGTTATAAAATAATGCACTGGAAGTAATTGTAAACAATTTAAAAAATGACGGCGATTTGAATTGTTTATCACTGTACGGTGGTACAATTATTTCTGCATAATTTTTTACTCTCAACGCAGTGGTTAGTGGCTTAAACCGTGAATTTAGCAGTAATGCTACTGCATTATCATAAAACTATCTTCTTCATCCTTTAATAAAAATACTATTAATAGTACTTTTATCAGTAATCCATAAAATATCTATTTTTGGTTGTCGTCCATTTTTAATTGCTTATAACAATATATGTAATACATATATGACCATATCTATATGGTCAGTTTCTATAAGTGGGAGCAGTTCCAACATTGTGAAGCAGATAGTGTCTCGTGTTCTCTATCCTCCGAGCGAAATATTGTCAGCTCTACATGCTTTTTTATTGCATAAATAACACGAGTAAACCAGTTTATGTTCTCACTACCAATATTTTAGAATTCTCAAGCATATATAGTATGGACGAGGTGTCTCGGAGGGAGTATTACGTATATGCTCGGAGGACATATATGTCGTGTGTAAACGTCAGTCGTAAGTTGACATTTATATCGTTTTCACTAATGTAATTTTAATTAGTTGTCTCCTTGTTCCTATACATTCAATGTAGTTTAATTGTTTATGAACTCGAAACAAGATCTCACGGACAATTGGTGTCCCTCAAACCACAGTCCATGATGCAATTACCCAATTTCAAGTGACTAGCACTTACACGTAGAAGCCAGATCAAACATGAAATCGATCCACTTAAGCTAGAGACGACCGTTTTGTTGTGAACAATGAGTTGCAGGATCACATTTGTATAGCAGATGAAGCCGTATTTTCATCTTCGAGGTGAGAAATGTTAGTGAGTGAACGGAAAATAATTTGTTAAGTTAGATAGAGACAAAATTACTGCTCGGATACGTGGTAGAATTTCTCCAAGATCACGTCATACCATTTGTACCATTTATTGGAGATAGTTTCGCCATGCGCAGCACCGCATTTGAAAGCTAAGAACAACTGTATTCGAGAGATAGTATAATAAATAAAAGTTTAATTTAATATCTTATACAATAATCTTCTAAATTGATTTTAATAATTTTAATATAATTTATTTCTACTTAATTTATTTGCATTTTTACAATTCCAACTTTACAGGATACTATTTAATTATTCGATGTTTTATAATTATTTTGTTTTTTATTGTTATGTAATTATTTTGCGAATTTTTAACTTTTATTTACTTCAACTAATTACTTTATTTTATTTATTAAAAAAAGTATTTTATTGGAAAAATACTTTGACTGCAAATAATTTTTATAATACTACATAAATGCGTCATGATTTTCAATTCAAACTCGCGCCTTGTAATCTCTCCACTGCATCCGGTGCAAAAGGAACACTACTGAGTCATCATATTTTTGTCAGCCATTTGTTTACATGGAGTTCTGACTCCTTGTCTAGTCTCCATGGTCATAAGAATAGTTAGTCCATATCATAGGTAATTTCTATTCTCCATGGTCCATATAATAGTAATGGAAGTCAGTGGTTTAAATAGAAAGCAATCATTATTATTACTATCTATGGTTATTACCAAAAGTCAGTAGATTGATTTTTCGCTAACTCATTTCTTTTAATTTTTTAATGAATAATTGCGCTTGATTTTTTAAGGTCTATCCTATATATTATAAAAATTCACCTGTATATCTTCATCGTCCGATCGAAATTCTGGTATATCATCTGGACGACTCGACATTTCTTTTAATTTTTCATTTTTTAATGAACAATTGCGCTTGATTTTTTGTGGTCTATCCTATATATTATTAAAATTCACCTGTATATCTTCATCGTCCGATCGAAATTCTGGTATATCATCTGGACGACTTGACGTTCTCGACCGTATGAATGTAACGGATGTTGATCGTGGACGGTTCTGTAGCATTTCAGCACTGATTACACATTATATAACATACAATTTATATTTTTTAAGTTATGTACAATAAATGGATGGTGCCAAAAGTTTTAAACAATTCAACCATTGTTATGTGGAATTTTTAATAATATTCGAATACATTTTTATTTCTTTTAGAATTTGTAATATCTGAAAATAAATAATTTTTTCTTAGAATAGTGCATAAAAGATCAGACAATTTAAAATGTGGCAAGAAATACATAGTCTAATATAGACGTTAATTTGTATTGGAAAATGATTAGATAGCAAAGGAAGTTATAAGTGATTTTATTTTTGTATTTAAATAATGCTTAGGTTGTTCAGTACAGTTAAACGAATAGAAACAGCTAAGGTTGCCACCTCTAAATATTCTTATGCCGGAGTTTAGACATATCTCCGGTTTAGAAAAATTTGTAATCCGGAGAATTATCAATTTTTTTAAGTTATACGTACAATGATTTTCTCCTCGTTTATTATACGTGAAACAATTTTATAAGCGATAATTTAAAATAAAAAAATATCTTTTTCCGTTTTCTTTTAAAATCTTTCAGTTGTCCGAAAACCGGAAAAATAACCGGAGTCTCCGAAACGAATTCGGAGAGATAGGAGGATCAGCTCAAATAAATTGAACCAAATTAAAATTTCAAAGTTTACATACCGTTTAAAATACCAGAAATAAATCGATAAATTAACTCCCAAATAAAATTTTGCTAAGATATATTATTAAGAACAATACAATTATTTAGGTCTATTTAGAAGTTAAAATTCTTAAAATTTATTTAAATAGTCAATCTAATCCGTTTTTCGAAAAACCTAAAGTATAATGATCAGAATGAACTAAAAACTCTTAAAAATGGAATGAAATAAATACTTCCCATATTGAATAGAATTATGTAAAAAATCAAATCTGAAATCTAATGAATTAGTTAAATAAACCAAAAACTTTTTGATAGTAAGGTAAAATTTTAATGAACTGTCAAGTATGTGTATTGTCAAATTATCACCTGTAATAATTTTAATTAACTAATAATTATCAAATCAATTATTTACCTTAATATAAGTAAATTTATGTAGTAATATTTAAAAATTTCCATATGTGTTTAAAAATATATAGTTAAAAAATGTTTGTATTTAAATAATTTACAATTAAAGAATATTTGGAGGTAAAAATGTCGTCAAACATATACGTCAAAATATAACCTTTCTTTTATTTTTATTTTTAATTTTTTTAAATACTTGCGCAGATAGTTAAAAAAAGACTGCTCAAAAGTGCAAGTGCATGTACTTTTAAAAAATAAAAATCATTTCCCAAGAAAATAACGTTTCCGTAAATTTTTTTAATTATACTTAAAATTGAAACTTTGGAAAGACGTCATGTTAATATGCAATAAATAGATTTCGGTTCAAATTTTTTTAAACTTTGTACCTTACAGACCAGTTGCATACATTCTAAACATATAATTCAGGCGCAATGATCCAAGACTAATCTTTGAACTAATCACTTAAGGGGGTGCTGCCGTTTTCAGCTTAAATCAATGGCTTATATACAATCCCTTTTCATAGGGTGTTATGCGCATGCGATTTTCGTACTGCCTACAATAAGATGAAAAGAGACGAGAAGTATTGCTTATTCATTTCTTCACATTGATTTTTTTGACATCTGTCCGAAACAAAGACAAATCTTGATTTGAAATGAAAAGGTCTATGGACATTAGGCCGGTTTACACGTACGCTCCTGGCACGCCACTCCGATGCGTCACTCCGGAGGGGCTCGGCAGGAGCGTGAGGTTGGAGTGTTGTAGACATAAAGAGCAACACTCCTGGACCGCGTGCCGGGAGCGTGAAGACTCCACGCGGTGGAAATTCCACGCGCCGCTCCAAGCTCTGTGTGTAACCAGTCAGTCGAATTGAATACACATATTTAATACGCAGAACTAATTTCAACAGGTGTCTGAAGCGCACTGAGAGGTCTGGAATGTTAGATTGGAGCGTATGTGTGTGCATGAAGGGTAAGCCTGCACTCCTGCCACGTCGCTCCAACTTCACACTCCTGGCATCTTGGCGGCCAGCGTTTGCACACACAGGATTGGAGTGGAAAAAACTGTCGAAAAAACTCCATGTGTAAACGGCCCTAATGGCTTAAATCACTGACCTATATATAACTGGACAGAGTATACTTATGGGTATAAATGTGTAGTGGAAATACATGTACCAGCCACACATACATTAACACACATTCTTTAAACACATAAACGCCGCGCATGCGCACTGAAGCAAAATTTAGTATCTTGACTAGTTGAGGAATGCTTCAATTCTGGCTAATGGCGTAACATGGAATAATCTGTCCAGTTATATAGATGTCAGCGGCTTAAATACATCGACCCAAAAATATAGGGGCGGAAGAGAAGCAAGTTTGGGAAAAGCCTTTGGGAGGACAGGACGTGGAAAAAGTCGCCCAATTTTTGGATAGGGTTGGAGAGAGGGCTATCGGAGCCCTTTTCTACGTCTTAATTGGACTGAATGCCCACATAGTGTTACAAGAAAAGAAAGGAGGGTTAAAAATGTACGGAAAACGCGTTATGTTGTTTGTGAATAGCCCCGTTTATGGATATACGTTGTTTATGGATCGTTTATAGATATATACATTTATACAATGTCTATATATGTATGTAAGTACTTACATATATAATTGACATCAACAGCCAATCACTGGCTGGGCGATCCCCCCGGATAATTTACATCCCGGAATGATTCCCCCTCACCTAAAAAGACACTTCCTTCCCCGACCGCAGTAGTAACGGATGGAAATATGGAACATATTTTGATATATATTTTTATATTTCCACATATCCGTCAGCATGTCTGCCCATCAACACGATAATTCAAAAAGTAAATGATATAGCGAACTGAAGTTTCTTGTGTATAGTTCAAGTTCGTAAATGTGCGAAATTGATCAATTTACCTGCCTCTAGAGGATTGGGAATATCTACCTCTAAAACCGTAATTAGAGATAGACGAAAATCTTATATACGAAAAATGTAAAAATACGCAACTTTGGGTTGAAATAATGTTTTATATAATAGTTTTGCCATAATAGCCCGATCATTTGGTAGTTTTACCTAGAAAGTTTTCTGGGAGTTTTGAAAATTGGTGTTTTTATAGAGTTCGACGTGCTCTTTTCAAATTTTCACTTTGCCACTTATCTTTGCCGCTCGCGCCGCAATTTGCAGTCCTCTGGTGATAACGCAAACTAACAATCATCATTAGAAGCTCTGGCAATTTCTGAAATGCTGTTTTTCATCGATAACTTAGGCACGCTATACACAATATTATCCCACAAGCGCGGCTGTTTTTGTTTATCTATTAACTGTGCTGTGTTATATCATAAGTACACAAAAAAAAGATCTCTGAATGGGATTGATGAAGTAGTGTATATGTGTGGGTTTGCGGCACACGTACGCTGAAACTAATCATTTTACAAAAAGAAAGGTTATTACATAAATTATAGGAAATTTCCTACTATTTTCATTGTAAAATTTATCGGAAAGAAGATATTGTGAGCGGCAAAGATATGAGGTGGCAAAGTGAAAATTCGAAAAGAGCACGTCGAAATCTATAAAAATACCAATTTTCAAAATTGATAATGAACTCATTTGTTACATTTTCACTTGTTATTAATTTTCAAAATAATACAGTTTTGGACCAAATCAAGAAATTATATTCATTAATGGGGGAGGGGTAACTATTTACAGTACCGGCTATTCTTCCAAAAAGGCTCCGTTCCATATGCTTGGAGTTTGCACAGAGCTTCTATATAACTCAAAATAAAAGTACCTAACAAGAAAGAGTAGAAAAAGAGATGTTTTGCAAGCCAAAAAAGGTATTTAGAAGAAATAGGCATACATATATCCGTAGCCGAGAGGTAATCCATCGTATGTCCATAAAGGTAAATTTTCAGTCATGAGCAAAACAAGTGTGACTGCTAATGAATTTTAAATGAGATACTACATTTTCAAAACTAAAAGTATTGAAAACTAACAACACGTGACTACGATTTTTTTACACAATAACAAACTTAAATAGGATAGTTTCAAGGTTATATTAACTCAATATTAGCAAAAATATGAGTTGCGACTGTTTACCTCTCGGCTACTAATATATTTTTTTATCACTCCTCCTATATAACTCCTATATGTAGTAAAAAGACTAATAGGGGTAGGGATTTTGGTTTCCAAATAAAAAATTTTGTTTGAAAAAAAAAAAAAGATTTCCTAAATAAAAAAAACATTATTTTTTATGTAAAGTAATACAAGTTGTATCACAATATAATGCCACCAACCAGCAAAAACTTCAGAACCTCCACAAGGCATGGCCAACCTCGACCCGTAGAAGTTTGGGGTATGATTTTAAACGAATGAATTAAGTAATAAGTTTTATAATTTAAAATTTGAGCATCAATTAAGTAACTTGCATCGTGTAAAGGACCCATTAGTCATCATTAGTAATAGAAATTGACGTATTTTTTTCCAAACGCAAGTACTCTCTCGCGTGAAAATAATGTATCATTTATAAATAATTGAAATTATCACCGAAAAGAAAAAATAACCCAACAGCGGGTAGTCAAACTTTTACCTCCAATAGAGAAGAAGTTGCATGTTTTGTAATTTAATTTTTTTTCGAGAATTTAAACTTACTAAGAGAAATTAAAAAAAAAATTTTTAACAAATGATTTTTCATGCAATTTTACAATTAAAAATTGTTTTTTGAAAATGTACATTCAAACGCCAGTGACGTCATTATATCGCTTTAGTAACGCCACCGCACGGAGAAATGATAAAACATCCATGTTTACGAGAGAAACAAGACAAGACTATTAGACTATAAGTGTTGTATAGCATGATTCAATTGGCTCTCAACTTCAACGGATATAATGACGTCACTTCAAATGAATTATTCTTTCATTTATATATGAATTTGTAGCGATAAAAAATTAATGCATCTTCTCTATTGCAACAGTCGCGAATATTTTTTTCTCGAATTATTTTGAAATATAATATAATTTTACGAAAATAGCTTCGTCTTTCTATATAGAATCCTTGGAATATTTAATATTTGTACATTTGAGTTCGTAAGACTATTAATAAATACGTTTTAAACCTCTACACATCCATTTTAGAGCATATATTGATTTCAATTATCATAACAAAAAAATTATATTTTTTATTTATAAATAAGATTTTCTCGTTTGCATTGATGAAATCAACTCAATGAACTTGTAAATTTCAATAATCTCTTAACAAACGGACGACAAGTATTCCAATTAATTCCTAAAAAAAATTAGGAATCATCAATGACGGCTCATTCAGGTTCTGTGAGCTGGAGGAAGAAACTCCAATTCATCTCCTACTTGAATGTGAAGCCGTGGCACGAAGGCGGGCTGCTTGTTTCGACCAGTACCTACTCCAGGAGGATGACTTACCATCCCTGCACCCCACCCAGATCCTCAAATTCCTCCGAGAATTGAGACTGGTTGAGGAGCTCTGAGGCAAGCCTTAACAGAGCAGTAGTAGGGGGTCACAATAGATCATATTGGTCGCAGTGATTAATAACCTCCAAATAATAATAACTGTAACATAGTGACAATTGTGACATTAATTATTATAAGTAATAGGATATTAGAATTAACTTTCAAAAACAAAAAACACGTCGCAAACTAAATTCCATTCCGATCAAACTACAATTATGGTCTCTAGAGCGAGTGCAGATACACACGCAAATAAACATAGTTCCCGGACTGACTCACTCAATGCTAATTATGCGGCACTTCCCAAAGTCCGATGGCTGTCAGAAGACCCACAAACATTCGGAAAAAATGTAAAAACGAGGGGATCCAGGTTAAAACTAAAAAAAAAAGGGAGTTAACTTTTGAACGGAGATCTCTATCGAAAAAATGTTCAAACAAAAGTTGTAAAGCTCGACGAGGACGACATTAGCCATCCGTGTACCCCAATTATTTTTCGTTTTAGTTGTGAGAGATTACAATGAAAAATTATCGGATAAATTTCGTAGCTCGATTTTTCTTATATCGTTATATAATGGAAATTACAGGACTTTGTGAAAAATTAAACACAACTCTGAATAAAATCATTTTATTAAAACAATTAAATAAAGGTAACAGTTTTGAGAAAAAATAATACAACTGGGCAACTATAAAAAAGTTTAAATTCATTTCTTATTAATTACAAGAAAGAAATATAAAAAGAAATGTGTCATCAAATTAATCTTCACGGAATGAAAAAATTTTAATGCATGCAATTTTTTCTATTTTTTTTTTAATTACAAAATAATTTTTCTTTTTTTTATAAAGCTCAAAAATTAATGCACAATAATAAATTTATAAATTTAGTAACAAAATATGGACCAGCTACCTCTTTTGTAGGTAAATTACATTCGAATATCCGATTTCTTCACCTTTTAAGCTAAATTCAGATTTAAGCTAAACGATAGATACAGAGAACAACCAAATACTGCTTCAGAGTGCAACCAAGAGGCTATCTCTCGATGCACTGAACAGGATGAAACTGCGGAGGATTACCGGATTCATTACCCGTTACCCCCTAACGGGTTCATTGTGTGCAGATTGTGTGGCGAGGAGGAAAAAACATCCAGCCACATTATCTTTGACTGCGAACCTCTGGGTTACAGCAGATACAAGATATTCGGTGCATCTCACCCCGAATATAGGAACCTGCAGGAAGATCTGATAAGTTAACTCCTGGCTATTGCCAACATATGGGAGAAGCTAATATCGTCGGACTGAAGTAGAAGGGGGAGCACAATAGACCATAAGGTCGAAGTGCAATACTTTTTAGACCCCAAGATGTATCTATCTATCTATCTACAGAGAACAAGAGAAAATGACACAGGCGCGGATCTAGAATTCAAGTTTAGAGGGGGAGGGGGTAGTTCAAAATTTATTCTCGTATTTAAAAAAATATTTAATTGAGACGTATGAGACATTAGTAATTTTTTACGCTAATACATGTCAGTTCATTTTCATTCATTTGTCAAAAGCTCAGATGCGCACACGTGTATAAACAAAATACATTCAAATATGTTTTGTGTATTTATAGATTATTTTAATGAATTGACTTTGGAACTCAGTTACCGGAAAAATATAGTAAACCGAATGCTTTACGTTACTGTAGATAAAAATAAATATTACTTTAGAGTTTATTTTCCAGTTTAATTTATTTGGAATAGAAGAAATCGGATACAAACAATTAAAAGGGACCAAACAGTATTCCCATACTATCTTTAAACTTATTTATAAATATAAGTTTAAAGAAAAACAATTTTTATATTTTTTTAAGGTTTGGTTTTTGCTATTTTTATAAAATTTTCAAAGTTACTTTAATATATACTTTCAAGAATTCTTATATTACAAAAAAGGTTAAAGATTACCTATCGATACAAATATACAACTTAAATTAAACTATTTGGGATAATATTCACAGCACACACAAGAAGTCTATCTCAAAGATGATTGATTTTTGGTGTACTTTTACCCCATAACCAATTTAATAAAACTGTTGAGGCACTCTCTGATTCTCGTGCTGAAATATAAATAATAATTGTTATAATGACAATTGTCTTGTAAAAAATAAATTGTAAAAATTATTAAATGTGGTGATGCTCGAGTTGTGCCATCTTTAAGGATGTTAGGGAGGTATATCGAAAATGCTACGAAACGAATGAAAATTTAGTATGTTTCTCACTTAATGCTAAAGCTACTGCAAAAATTTCAAAACGATTTATTAAGCCGTTTAAAAGTTATTGCAATTTTTAAAAAAAACTGTAATTTTACATGTGTTCTTATGGAGATTTGTTCATTGAATAAATCAAATTCATTTCAATTACCATTAAAAAAGCTACGAAGCGTCCCAAATTTTATAACTTGAACTCTATAGAAACAATTTTGCACAATTTTATTAACATTTACCAAACGGTTGTTGTGAATAAAATTATAGTTAAAAAAATCCTCCCTTGTCACTTATACGTACATGGTATAGAAAGAAAAAGGATTTATGTTTTTATTGATTTAAATTAAAGGTACATTTACTGCCAAAAGTTTTTTATAGATACGATTGGATAATTGGCTTTAATTGTTTGACTTTCATTCATTTTTTTTTTCTACAAAAGTCTTTTAATTGTGAGAAATTGAATTTTTATTGCAATTGACCAAATTTATTAGTTTGCGACTTGGAGCGACTTTGATTGCAATGGCAATTAAAGTTTATTCATCACCATATTTCCCATATCAGATAATAAAATATTTGTTTAAAATATTTATTTCTACATAAAAATTTGTAAAACTTTAAACTGAATATTCCATATATAAATACTTACATAAGGTATAATTCGCATCAACTAATCGTGCTGCGGCTTCGGCAGGTAGCATTGATAAATCACGATGTTGTTGTAACAATGATAATTGCATATGTCTAGCCTCTTTTTCGTCTTTCAATGTTATATCTCGACGATGATCAACGGATTGTAATTCAGAAAGTCTAAAAAATAAAGAAATTCACTTAAGGACGTTCAAAAGAGAAAAAAAATGCAGAGAAGTTCCTGTAAATTAAATATGTTATAAAAAAGTCAATACGAATTCATTGGTATGTTTCAAAATGTTAGTTCAAATGCAATTTTTTTTTTTCGATATTGAAAATCATACTTTTAACATTGGGTCTTATGGAGAAACTACAAATTTAATCTTTATAATCGAATAAAACATAGTTTAAAATGCAGAGAAGTTTTTATAAAACTATGTAAATTGTAGTTAAATAAACAAGGATTTATTCGAGCATTCAAAGATGAAGGTATGTTCAAATGCATTTTGGAAAGCAATAATGAATTATATAAGTAATTTTATCTTTTAGAGAAGCAAAACACAAGATTTTACTTTTTTATTTAAAATAAAAGAAACATTACGACTCACGAGTATTATTATTTACCAAATAACAATATATTTAAATCTAGTTTCAACGTATACATTCAATCTGTAATACTGCGGGCATGCACAGCCGCTTGATGCCCCCTTACGTCTTTCCCCGCAAAATGACCCTTTGGAACGTCCTTAAACGTTTAACGTTGAACGTTTCTTTCGAGAAAAATCTATGTATTCTATAATTATTTAATAAGTTTGAATTAATTATTTAATAAAATTAAAACTATTTTGTTAGGTTTGTTTTTGCACACCATATTTTGAAAATTGACGACAGCGCACAGTAAAAAATATACTAATATTTTACAATAAATACTTTTAAAATATTTAAGACAAATAAAGAAAGGTTATAAATCGTTGTGAGATTATTGATATACTTTACAAATTTTTTCAAATCCTAAATAAATTTTATTAAAGATAGTACTCATTTGATTTTAGCGTAGCAAATGAACGTCCTTAATAATAATATTTTTCTTTATTCTACAACCTCTCTGTAATAGCGCTCTTTTTATTCTTAAAATATCTCTGATAATTTGATTTGTTTTACATTAACATGTATCAACTTCTATGAATTCCAAGAATTGAAAAATGTCAGTTATTGCATATTCCAGTTATGTATTTTTGTGATTTTTCGGTAAAACACTTAAATGTATTGTTTTTTGGGCGGTATAACTAGTGCAATCCGGTACAACCAAAACAGTTTAATTTTCGAATGTGGTGCCAGAAATTTTGCTATTTTCGTGATTAACTCATAGAAGATGAATTTTTTGGTATTTTTTTAGCGGTAGAACTAGTTAATATCGGTACAACAATAAATAGTTCAATTTTCGAAAAATATGGTACCAGAAATTTTTCAAGATTCAGGTATAATGTAGTATAAATCCGGTACAGCTTGAGAAATTACTGAACTGATTTACAAAAATGTGATGCCAACTACACGCAAATCTATAAATTACTGAATTTAATTTCATATCTAGGCGTTCTTCAATTTTTCATATAACTCGCTAGACTCGTCTTAATAATTCATTTTCGTATATTAAACGAAAATACAAAACCAAATACTTACTTATTTTCTAAATACGCCATTTCTTCATTATGACTAGACGCATCTTCATGTTCCTCCATAGCTTCTTTGGCAATTTCGGCACCAGTTGCACCGATTAATATATCCGAAGATTTAATTTTCCGTACCGGCGTTGATAGATTAGGATCAGGCACTGATGATAAATTTTCATCTAATGATGTTGAGGAAATTGATTCTTTTAATTTTCGAGGACTTAATTTACGTCGTAATTCTTCATTCATTCGTATTGAATTCGATAAACGTAATTGTAACGTATCTCGTTCTTCTAGCAGTTGCATTAACTCAACCGTTAGTTCTTCACATCGTACATCACGTTGATGTAACATATAGAGTGCTAATTCTAATTCTGCTTTACTCACTAACTCCGACCCACTGTCAATTTCTTGAGAATCTAATTGATCACCACTGCGCTCATAATAATGTTGTGTCACCAATTGTTCTGACTCTGGGAAATGTACATGTTTTTCTAATGATTTTTCTTCATCAACATGTGATAAATTTTCCTGTGAAGATGATTTCATTTTTTCTATTTTTAATACTTGTGATTCAATGATATCCTTTAAATCAGACATTTGTTTGGTATCCTCATTAATCATATAATCTAATTCCGCGATTTTATTTTCCAATTCTATGCATTGTTGTGATTTGATATCTAATTGTGTTTGTAAATTAATTAAATCATTTTCACGAGATGTAATTACTTCATTTAATTTCATTATTTCGTTATTTAATGGCACGCAATTGTCAATTTGAGAATGTAAATTATCATATTCTTGATTTTTAATATTTAATTCATTCTTAATATCTTTAACTTCAGTGTTTTTCAATTCTAATTCAACATCTTTCTGTTTTAACAGCTCAATATATTCTTGATTTTTATTATTTAATTGATTCTGAATATCTTTAATTTCAGTATCTTTTAAATCTAGTTCACTTTGAATATTTTTAATTTCCGTATCTTTCAAATCTAATTGGTTTTGAAGATTTTTAAATCTAGTATCTGTTAATTCAAACTCATTTTGAATATGATGTTCGATTTCAACATCTTTTAATTTTAATATTTCAACATACTCTTGAATTTGATTATTTAATTCGTTTTTAATATCTTTGATTTCAGTATCTTTCAATTCTAATTCATTATCTTTTAATTTTAATATTTCAATATAATTTTGATTTTCGTTATTCTTTTCAATCATTAATTGTGAGTATTTTTCATCAGCCAATGCCAATAAACTTTTTAATTCACTTATTTCATTATTTAATTGCATAATTTGTTCATTTTCAATAAGTTTTTCATTTTCTTTTAGTTTTAATATATCGTCATTTTTCATATTAATTGCAATATTCAAATTTTGTATTTGTATTTCATTTTCTTTCAAATGCCGTTCAATGTTTTCAATATGTTCATTTAATTTTAATTTTTCATCAGATAATTCTTCAATTTCATTTAAACGGAAATTTAGTTTATCTTTAAATTGTTGTAATTCATATGTTAACTGTTGAATTTGTGCATCTTTGACTTCAACTATTGAATTAAAATTATCCATTTCATTTTTATAATAAATATTTTTATCAGTTAATTCGTTAATATTTTGTAAAAGTTTATTTTCGCCTTCTTTTAATTTTGTTTCTAATTGTATAATTGTTTGATTTAACTTTTGCCTTTCTTCATGTATAGATTCGGATTGTTGTATTTCTGTTTCCGTTTTATTTTCTAATAATGTAGTATATTTATCTTGTAATGTTTGTATTTCATTACGTAATACATTTTCCAGTTGTGTGAATTCATATTCACGTTTATCTAAATGTGCTTTCCAACTTTCTGCAACATCTGTACCACGTTTATCAACTTCAGTTGCCCATGCAGTAGCTAATGTCGATTTTAATGTATCCAATTCAAGAGTATGGAGATTTTTCAATTCATTCATTTCATTTTCTTTAATCTTCAATTCTTGTGTGATTGTTTCTAATACTTCAATTTGTTTCTTTAATTCTTCAATTTTATTTTCTTTAATCATTAATTCTTGTTTGATTGTTTCGAATGCCTCAACGTGTTTTTTTAATTCTTCAATTTCATTTTCTTTAATCATTAATTCTTGTTTGATTGTTTCGAATGCCACAACGTGTTTTTTTAATTCTTCAATTTCATTTTCTTTGATATTTAAATCATGTTTTAGTGAATCTAATGAATTCAAATTTTCATTCTGTTTTTTCAGTACGTCAATTTCAGTTGCTTTGATCGTTAATTCTTGTTTGATTGATTCGAATGTCTCAATGTGTTTCTTTAATTCTTCTATTTCATTATCTTTGATCATTAACTCTTGTTTGATTGAATCCAACACATCAACTTTTAGGTTTTCATTTTCTTTGTTCAATTCTTTAATTTCATTTTCTTTGATTTTTAATTTCTCATCATACATTTTAATTGTTTCAACCCCTTTTTCAATTTGAATTTGTAGTTTATTAGTTTGCTCTTCTGTTTCACTTTTCCATGCAGTTAATTCATTACAAAATTGAATTTTTTCATCTAATTTAATGACTAAATTATTATATTCAATTTGAATATTTTGCAATTGATTATTCAGTTCAAGTTTTTCATTTGTAATCATTTCACAATCATTTTGATATTTGAATTGTAAATGATTCAACTCATCTTGTAAATTTTTAAAATCACTACGTGATATCATTGTTTTCATTTCTTCTAATAATTGATTATATTTTTCTAAGAGATCATCACGTTCTTTTTGTAATTGATCTGAAGTACTCACACCTTTTAAATTTGTTAATTCCAATGTTAGATCATTTTTTTCTTTAACAAGTTGATTGTAATCATCCCACAACTGTTTTGTATCTGTATTTGTATGATCAGCTAATTTCTTTTCTAATTGTTTACGAAGTTCAACTTGTTCCTCTAATAAACATTGCATTTCTTCGTTATCAATAGATAAATCATTAATTTTTGTATTTAATTTAACGATTTGTTGTTGTAATTCATGTTGATTGTTAATGTTTTTATTTGATTCAACGTTTTGTTGTTGTGAATCGTGTTGATCAACAGATTTAGGTGTTGATCCATCCCATGATTGTGCATCCCATTTAAGCTCATCAATTTTATCACTTAATTGTTTATTCAATAATTGTAAATTATTTTTGTCAATTACTTCAATATTGTAACTCTGTTTTAAACGTTCATTATCGGTTTTTAATTGTTCAATTTGTTGTAGTAATTGTTTATCTTGTTCCTTTTCCGATTTTATTTCTTTCAATTGTTTTTCTAATAAGATTATTTGTGATTTTAATTCATTTTCAATTGCTTTATTTAAATCGTCGTCATTATTATTGCTTTGTTTCAGTTGATTTGTTAATCGATCATTTTTCTCTTTAAATTCTTTTAATTTTTTTAACATTTTATTTGAACGTATTTGTAATTGTTTGATTTCATCTAATAATTGATCACGTTCCGTTTCCAAATCTTTGATTTTTGATTCTAAAACTGTAGTGTTTTGTATGTGAACATCTTCTAATTTAGCTTCATCCGATCCCCATAAATTATCTTCGTTATCTAAAATTAATTCTTGATCGGCAGGTGTATAACATTTATATGCTTTTTTACATGTAATTACTTCTTCGTCACTGTGTAATGGTATATCAGAAGATACAGATTGGAAGGTGGATGATTCAATTGGTTTCTCTTCTCCTGTAATTATTTCACTTTCAACAGCAGTTAAAACATCTGGTGACACTTCAGATTTTATATCAGATTCTTTCGTTTCAGATTTTCTTTGAATTTTCTGATATTCACGCCATGCAATTTCGTTTAATAATTCTTGACACATTTCTAAAACATCCTCCTTACTTTTTTCTGAATCGTGTAACATAAATTGTAATGTTTTGATTTTTTCATTTAGATCATGTTCAATATTTTGTGAGGATTGAACACTTTGTTCAGCTACATATACAATCTTTTTTATTTCTTCTTCAGCTACATCTTGTACCGTAACGTCATGAATACCTTGATAACTTTCATTAATTTCTTTGGCCATAATAGTTTGTGCAGGTACTTCCTCGACTTGTTTTCTAACCGTCAATGGTGGTCGTGTTTCTTGTAAATCAGAAATGATTTTTCTATATTTTTCTTCGATTTTTTGTTCATTTTCACTAAACATATATTGTAAATCATTAATTTGTGTTTGATAATTTTCAATAATATCATTTTTATGATCGATTTCTTTGCTCTGTTCTTTATTTTCATTTTCAAGTTCATTCAGACGTAATTGAATTGTACTCAATTCATAATTCAAACGTTCATTTGTTTCATTTAATTTTTTTCGTTCATTATTATATTCATCATATTGAATTATAGTTTCATATTCATATTTTTCAAATTGTTCTTTTTCAATTTTTAAATCGTTGTTCACCTTTATTAATTCATTTTCCAGGTGTGCTACTTGTAATTGTAATTTATTATTCAAATCCTCATAATTTTCAATTTGTTCTAAATTCTCGGTACGATATTTATCGTCTATTGTATTCAATTGCTGTTGCAATGTATGGATATTATTATTATTAGTTTGATTCTGTTCCACTAATTCATTATTTTCAATTGTTAATTCATCAATTTTTTGTTGTAATTGTTTCATATTTACATTATTATTTGTAAATTCATCATCAAGTTGACGATATGATTGCATTAATTCATTAAAATTATCATTTTTCAATTGCAGTTGTTCGTTTATATTATTCAACGTTGCTTCTAAATTTTGTTTTTCATTTTGCAACATTGACAATTGTTCAGACATTTCTGAGTTTTTATTAAAGTAATGATTTTTCTCTTGTTCAATATTTTCAATAATCATTTCATTTTGTTGTTGTTGTTGTTCTTTAAGACGCAAATCATCCTTTAATTTTAATAACTCCTTGTCAACTTGTTGTTTTGATTTTAATAATTCATCAATTTGCTCACTTTGTTCTTTCATTTGCGCTGTTAACGTTTCAATTATTTTATTTTGATTGCCAACCTCTTTTTCCAATTCGTCACATGCACTAGTTTTCTTTTTTAAATGTGCTGCAATCTTTTTCATTCGTTGTAATTGCTCTTTATTTGTATTATCCAAAGCAGTACATTGTTGTTGTAGATTTTCAATTTCATTTTTTAATGTTGGCGATTCAATTTTTGTTTCTAATTCATGATACTTGGATTGGAAATTTTGTATAATTGTTTTTATTTCATTTTTTAATTTATTATTTTCGAAATCTTTATTATTTTTATCTTGTTCAATTTCAGCAATGTATAAATCTTTTTCCTGTATAACAAAATACAAATTAAAAATTATATATAAGATAATCTGAAAGAATATCCAAAATGTTATCAAGTAGTACAGTATCTGGTGAGGATAGATAATTTCGTGTAAATGATAAAACTTACGAAGCTTTTAAGATATTCGATTAAAAAATGCTCAAACGAGTAAAGATAACTCATTTACAAACGACATTTTCCTTATATAATATAGTTCAGGACAAAGAAAAAAGATATTGTTTGCAAATGCGTTTACTTTTTAACGAGTTGAGATTAACATCATATTTTTTTAAATGGCTTTTACAGTCAAACTAATTTAGACTAGTAAACATGTGCCTTTTTGCGAATTCCACTTCGCCTTCATCAGAAAATTATGACCAAAGTGTCATTCAATTCGTAATTGCATCTAGAAAGTTTTTGAAAAAGTTGAAGTCCCGTGTAAAAAAATTGCAAAAGTTATAAACAATTTAGTAAAAAAAAGGGATTTCGTTTTTTGCAAATATCTCAAAAACTACCTAGAACTGTACCACTAATATTTATAATTTTAATTGAGAGATGATAAAACCCATTTCTCAGTATATGAAACTTTAATCGATCCTACAACTCAAAAAAAATCAAATTGAATCAAATCAAAGTAAAATTGAAACGTTGGATATTTTCGTGGGAAATAACATTACAGACATCACGTGTCTAATTGATGACGTAAAAACCTTTCTAGCGCGATTTTAATGAGTCTTTGATCTTCATTAAGTATTCTCGTCATTTTTTGTCAGTTAAAAAATTTATTTTGTAATACATTAATTATGAAATAAATAAAAGAGTCAAATTTTTAAATTGAAAAAATTTTCCGTGTACTCCCAATATTGTTAACTAAATTTCGTCTTACCTGCAACAATTTTTCAGCTTGTTGTACACGATTATTGTAATTATTTAAATCAGTTTTCAAGTTATTAATTAACGAATCATTTGCTGTAATTTTTTCATCGTAACATTTAATTGTATTAATGCTTTCTGTTAAAGATTGTGCAATTTCATCTTTTTCTTTAATCATCTCTTGTAGTGTTGAATCAACAGTTGCTTTTTCAATACCTAAATCTTCAAGTAATTTTTGATTTGTAAATAATTCTTCTTTTAAATTTGTTATTTCTATTTCTTGATCATTCACCAAATTCTTATAATATATAAGTTGTTCTGTTTCTGTACTTGTTTTGTCATTCTGTTTAAGTTGTTCAAATTCGTGTTCAATTTTTGTTTTACTATCAAATAATGTTTCATAGGTTTCCTCTAATTGCAATTTTTCTCGTTCTAATATTTTTAATTTTTCATTTAATTGATTATTTTCTAACGTTATATGTTCCATTTTCTCCATGACTTCCTTCCTTTCAATTGTAAACAATTCAATTTTTTCAATTAATTCAACACTTTCCTCTGTTAGTTTTGTTACACTATCATTTAATTCAGGATTCTGTTCTAATTCATGAATACCTTCTTCGGTATCTGGTTCATTATATTTTTGATGGAATTCTTCGATTTCTAATTTCTCTTGTTGTGTTAATGATTCAACAATTTCAATACTTTCTGCTGATGATACCTTTTCAGCACTTAACTTCTCTAAACGATCAACTAAATCAATATTTTCATGTATTAAATTCTCCAATTTTGTGTTTAATTCTTGTTTTTCTGTGATTATTGTTTCAATACGTTCATGCAATGCAATATTCTCTTTTGATATCACTGATACTTGTTGTGTTAAATCATCATTTTTCACTTTTAATTCATCAATTTGTTCTTCTAAATGTGCTGATGTCATTTGTGTTTTTACATGTTCAGCTTCTATCTGTGATAATTCTGTGATACGTTTCTGTATTGAATCAAATTCTATTTGTCGATTTTCCATTTCTTTAAATAAAAAAAATTCTGTCGTTAAAATCTTAATACTAAATTGTTTAATTTTGAAAGTCAAATTGATCAAATAGTCTTGAATTAGCCAAACATCTCGATATTTGAAAAATTATTTTCACTATATTAACAGTATAAAAAATAAATTTAATGTTTAAAGCAGTGATTCCCAAAGTGGACCCATATAGGCCCCCACGGGTCGTCTGCATGAGATGTAAATGGGGATCTACGCGAGTGGATTCTATTTAGGTAGAACAGCATCAAAATTTCGGCGTCTCGTAATTGTCATAATGCACCTCACTCAGATTTTATCTATGTAATTACATAATACTTATAATAGACATAGAAATAAAATAAATAAAAAATGAATAAAAACTTTACATGTTTGTTTATTTTAAAATTTTCCCCTCTACAATAAATTTATCGTAAGTCGCTCTGTGTCAGCTGAAAAAACACGTTTGAAGATGATGAATTTGTCAAAATTCAATATAAGGAAGGTAGGGGTCCTACGGAAAACAAAAAGAATCAACACGGGATCAGTACAAGAAAAAGTTTGGGAGCTTCTGGTTTAAAGCATCCAATTACTTTCTAGCAGTTTAGGATTAGATTTTTTGTTTGATTAAAAAACATATTTTTGTGGCAGTGCACGATCACGATTTTACCAATTGATGAAGTTGTGAATGCTATTATAGAGAATTACATCAAAATTGGTCTATATATTGACTTAAATACTGAATTAATTTGATGTCACATCATGTTTTAGCCCATCTGCGAATCCAAAAGAGGAGTATGAGTATCAGAAATTTTGGCAAAAAATCTTTACATTTTTCGTATTGATTTTTACAATAAGACCTAGATGTCTGACTAGTTTAGCTTCGGCCTTTCCTCCAGCATTACTTTTAAGTTAGAGCCCAAATTAAAGTTGTTAGAGCTTAACTCTATGGTATGCACCCTTTCCCATTTGTCTTTTTATCTCTCTATCACTTAACCGCAGCGATGCTGCTCTTGCGAGAATAGTCTTTCAAAAAATCAATTTTTCCATCACTTTTTTTGCACTTGACTGACTTAACGTTTTTAATCCACTTTCAACCATCAAATTGCCAGCACCCGACCACGATTTATTGTTGGGTACTGGCAATGATTCGTTGTGTTTCTTTATAAGTACTTTTTCAAATTTGTCAACTAAACTTAAAAAGAAGGCTTTTTTAATTAATTATCTTATGATTTTATGAAGTAACCCTGTGTTTTTTCAACTATTTTCTTAATAATGTATTAAAGCTATTAACAAGTATAAATAGCACTAACCTTTTATAAGTAATCACTTAATTCAAGTACGCTATTGGATACAAATATTATTGCTTACAAAATTAGCTATAAATTAAACAAGCTTAAATTTAAATAGTAATAATAAGTACCTGTAGTAAGTCTATCTTTTTCTTCTTTTATTGTATTTGCAGCTATATCTTTATCCTCAATATCGATTTGAAGTTGTTCAAGTTTTTGTTTTAATTCTGTTACAATATCTTGCATATTTGTATCAACTGTAAAATAAATCAAAGATGGTTGTTTTAGAATTATAGTAAATTATTTTAATAATTATATTACAAAAAATTATTACAATTCAAATTCAATCGATCGACATATAATTGAATAAAAGGATTTAATGCTTTAGGAATACAGGGTGTAAAAAACAAACTGTGGCTATTTTATTAATTTTCGTATTCCATACATCGAAAGAAACAAGTGAAAAAAAAAAACTGAGTTAATTATTAAAATACACTATATATAAATATATTGAGTTCATTGTCAGTCCATGAATTGTTTATTTTACTTCTACAAATATACAGATGTATAAAATTATTACTTGTAATGTACATAAAAATGTGTTTGAACTAAAATTGTGAGTTTACCCCTCCACCCTATGTATTGAATTGGAAAAATCCACGTAAACGAAGTCGCGGGTATAGCTAGTTTTATATACACTACGTAAATTAAATTAGACCCAATAGCAACAATGTGTAGTGTATCTATCACAGCTACGTCTCAAGCCATTCTACAGTGGCGAACATTTTGGAGCGAAACAATTTCAAATGTTTTAAATATAGAAAAACTCAAGAGATTTTCGCTGAGGACCTTTACCGCAGGATGAAATTTTGTGAAGCTGTAATGGAAAAGACGAATCGAAATGATAATTTCATCAGAAATAGTTTATTTACTGATGAGTCATCTTTTTCATTGCATGGAAAACAAAATCCATGCAATCCCTCCACTGGAACTGTTGAAACGGTCTAAGTCACAAGTTTTCTTCCAGAGTGTTCATATTTTGAACATATAGGTGGGCACTTTTCGCATGTGACAAGTGCCCCGCTGCGTGGAAAGATGGTAACATTTTTTGAGTCGTGATCAGATGGAGTTTCCAGTTAATCATCCTTTCTGCCTCAATAAATTGTTTCACCAGGGACCCCATTTTGAAATATTGAACCCACCGTTTTGAGGTAGGTCCTCTTTTTTAAAAGTTTTCCAAGCCATAATGAAATTTTTCAACAATTTTCATGACGTCATTATTGGTTTCGAGGATGAGTGTATACATAATGAGCAAAATCCTGCATTTTAAGATTTTTTGAAAAATTTCATCAAACTTCAAAGATTTGTAGGTAATGGGTTAAGATGATATAAAATTAAGTTTGGCCAATGCATTTTGTAGGGAGTTTTGTCTACTTTAATTTTAGTAAGAGTGAAATTTTCTGTAGAACATGTTTTTGAGTTATAAACAAAAAACTGAAATAAGGGTCAAAATTTCGAGGTTTTTCGACCACCAAAAGTTTTGTCAGGTCGCAAACTTAGTTTCAGGCCCCCTTATCATACCAAACAATCCTTAAAAATTTCGTTTGCCACCAATTAATGCACGCTCGACGCCTCTCTGGTTACCCATATACTGGACTAAATAAGAACTTCTATTAAAAAAGTTGATAATTTCTCTCATGATATCAGACAGTTCCAACCAGACATGTTTGCAACGGAGTAATAGGGAATATGCATGAAAATTTTGTTTCACATTTATTTTCAGAATATGAAAATACTGTTAATACTGTAATATTTAAAAACGAAATTAAAATCCGACAAATATCAAGGAAGCTATAAGCTTTTAAAGATTATTATCTGTCTCTTTCTTGCAAAAATACTAAAAACGGAGTTTTACGTGTATTTTAAATGGTGAAAGTGTAATATGACGTCACATAACATATCAAGAGGGCTATCACCCTCTTTGTCTAATCGGGAATTTCAATCATTCATATCTCGCTTATTTTTAAAGTTATTTAAAAAGTAATTTTACCTTGATATTTGTCAAGTAAACATGCTTCAATTCAAGTGAAAACAAATTTTCATGCATATTCCCTATTTGCATGAATAAAATGAATGTCCCTGTATAGATAGATCTTCGAGAAAAAAAAATCCAAGAGAAAACCAGAAAACGAGATAATTACAACAAAATAAAATATCCTTAAAAAATTCACCTGATTTCGCATCATAATCAACTAAATTCAATTGTAAATTGCCTTTCTCCTCCTCCAGTTCAGCAATTTTTTGTTTTAATTTATTATTTTCAGCATTAATTTTCAAGAATTCAGCATGGATATCATCAGTTTTTTTGAATAAATCAATTTGTTTTTGTAACTCTTTAATTTTTGATTTATTTTGTGCTTTTAATTTGATCATACTCTTATTCATTTCATCTAATTGTTTCCTCAGTTTGTCTGCATCGTCAGTATTACCACTCAGTTCACTTGATTGTTTTTCCAAATTGAATATTTGTTCTTTTAATTGAACATTTTCATTTCGTAAAGTTTCGAATTCTTTTTTTAATATCTTTTTATTCTTCGTTGATTCATTATCGTTCGTTAATGTATTCACTTTCACTTGTAATTCTTGTATAATCAGATCTTTTTTTGTAATCTGTTCAGAATATAGACGATTATCCTTTGTTAATTGATCATTTATGTCTCTAAACGATTTTAATTCATTATCAATCTCTTTATTTCGATTATTTAATAATTGATTCGATTCTTCAAGTTCTAATAGAAGTTTCTTTTTATCTTCAAGATCGTCAATTATCCTTTGTTTTTCAATTTTCATTTCGTCCTCTAATTTGACAAAATTATTTTGCATTAATCGCATCTGTTCCTTGGTTTCATCTAACATATCCAACGTTGATTTACCACGACGACTTAAATCTTCGGACATTAACGTAATAGCTTTTGTACGTGCTTCAATAACTGAATCTTTCTCTTTTAAATTCTCTTGTAAATCTAATACATTTGCTTCAAGTTGTTCAATTCGTAAATTTAATTCACTGATATGTTGATCCTTTTCAGTGATTAATGCAAATAATTCCTCATTCGTTGAATCAATTGAATATACTGTTATCTTGGATGGTGTTGATTTAGGTTCTTTGGTCATTGATATATTTGATATTGATTGATTTACCAATGCTTGCGAATCATCAAGTTGAGCTTTTAATTGCGTCATTTTATCTTCAATACCTTTTTGATGTTTCCCACGTTCGGCTAATTTGACCCTGGAAAATTTTAATAACATAAATTGTCATTATTACCCGACTATAAAAAAAGGATAATGTTTTTTGCGGATGTAAGCCTGAACCAATTTTAACAAAAAAAAAGGTTTTCTTAAAAGAGCAAGGAATAGATAGCATCATAGAAAACTACATGTGGTTGCATTATCGTGTTATGGGTTTCAAATAAAAGCTTGATTATAAGATCAAAAAACTAAACAGAATCTACAAAACTAGTTAAATTTTGCTCTACCTACAATTATTTAAAAAATACGTTAAACTTCGCAAATTTGTATAGCTTAATGTTAACAAAATCGATTCAATCGAGGAAACGACACTAGAGGAAAATAAACAAATGTGTATAATTACTTAAAATTATTTACTACAGATGACATGTAGTAAATTCAAAGACGAAAAGTATAAATACTAACTTTTATGCTTAGTTTCGAAGTATATGTCTATTGACTTGAAATTTTTGACAACCGTCCTTATGTATCCCGGACAAACATGCAAATTTTAAGATTTTTTATTGTCGCGACAGATTTCTATATTTACCTATTTTCTTCCAATTGTTTACGTAACAAATTCATTTTCTCCTTTCCAGGTGTATCAATTTGAGATTGTGTTTTCCCTTCTTGTGATTTATCCTCATCTAATAATAACTTTTTTTGTTTATTTTTCTTAGCTCTACTTTGCATTTTCGATAATGTTGATGTTAACTTTTCTGCCTTTTCCAAAGATGCTGTTGTTGCAACTTGATCAGTTTTTCGTAACATTTCTTTTAGTTGTGCTATTAATTTTTGTTGTTGCTCAGATTGATCTTTTAATTCATTTAATTCTTGTTGTTCATTTGTTGTTGATGATCCCGAGGCCTCAGACCCACCTGGGTCCGGTTCCGTACCCCACCACATAATTAAAATTTAAATAATTACTGTAAAATGTTTTTCATAGTTACAAAATGATTCATTGGAAAGTAAAATTCAACTGATAATTTTTTTTAATACCAAATCAAAATGAATATGGTGACGTAAAAGAGAGTATTGAATAAATATTACATTTAAATTTAATTATAACAAAAAAAGTTTATTGGAATTACATATAAACCAAAACATTTCACATATGTCACCACGTACACAAATCCCATATCATTTTTATTTACTCAACTTTTGTACAAAATTACGAACAGTTCCAACCTATTTTTATAAAAATTACTAATGTTGTAAATAATGCCGCTTCACATTGCTGTTTATAGACGAAATTTTCCAGTGTCCGTATATACACTAGTGTAACGCACTCTTTTAATTCAACTGACGCACATTGGATCGTTTGGCCAATCTAGCTGATCAAAAAACCTTTTCGAATTTCAAATACAGGGGCTATTTTACTGATAAATAACATTCCCACTAGCACATTTCTAAAATTATTTATGTATAATATGTAAAATAATGACCTAAGTATAAAGTATGAACAAATGTATTTGTTTTAAAAGATTATTTTTTAAAAGTAATTTTACTATTTAATCTTTTCTCAGATAGCCAGGCAGCACTTCGGGCTCTTGAGGCGTCAAGATTCCAATCGAGGATAGTCTATGAATGCTTCGAGGAGCTGAACCACCTGGCACTGAGTAACACAGTCAGGCTGATCTGGGTACCGGGTCACTCTGGCGTTAAGGGGAATGAAGTAGCGGACTCGTTGGCACGAGAGGGGTCATCTCAAGCGCCCCTTTCACCTGAGCCTATCATTCCCATAGCAAGATGCTCCGTAATTTACCGAATCAAGGGGTGGCTTAAACAAGCTCACCTCGACTACTGGGACTTTGCGCAGGGCATGCGACAGGCCAAGTTGTGCATAAACACAGCTAGGCCATTCGACTGTGCTCGGTTGAAACTCAATAGAATGCAGTTGAGAAGGGTGGTGGGGCTTTTGACAGGACACTGTCGATTGAATTACCACCTTCATAACTTGGGGATCTCTGATGATCCCACTTGCAGGGCCTGTATGGAGGACGATGAAACCTCCATACATGTTATATGCACCTGCAGAAGCCTGCAAGGTGTCAGATATAGAATGTTTGGGTCCGAAACTTTGGATCCATCAATCCTGGGAGCAATCCCGGCGGAGAAGTTGTGGGCCTTTTGCGTGGCGTCTGGCCTTGACAGAATCCTATAGCTTCATCTGCTTAAAATAGCACCTCTTATCCGGAGGCGTCTCGCCTTCGGGTGACAGGTTGTTCTCAAGGAGGACACAGAGGACCCCTTGGTCTAGGTGCTAGGGACCCGTATGCGGTACCCCTCTTTCTTATTATTATTATTATTATTACTATTTAATCTTTAACTGATGACGTGCTTATGTGTAATGTTATTGGTAATCATAAATGAAAAGCTATAGCTTTACCTATTTTTTGTGTTTGAATCAAATTGGTTGTAAATTTTAGGATTGCTTAAAGGGATAGCAAAAATCTGCCACCCATGAAAACGATAATCGAATAATGGGACACTCGTGATGATCGAAGACAAACTGGCGTTGAAATAAAAGACTGTTCGTAATTGATTGCGACTCAATCCTATTCCTATTCTCTATTCCCTATGGCTACATTTAGGGTGCATTCGTCTTGAACGCTCACACGCTTTGAGCGCTCGCTCATAAGCACAAATTATTGGTGTTCATGTTGGCCTACGAACGCTTAGAATCGATCAGAAAATTTTGTTCGTTTTGGGCGTTATGAGCGTTAGTTTGTATCAACATGGCGATGTTTTATTTCGTCGAAAGTAACAGAAATAGTATACGTTTTACCAGATTCTGAATCATTTAAATCGATCGAAAATAATCTGGGTAAATAGTTAGCAATTTTTACTGATTTGTCAACGATTTTAAGTACTTTAATAAATATGACAAAAGTTTGGTTAGCTTACGCTCACGTAGCATTCGTTTTATAAATAGTAAGATTTGGCGATGACTGCCGTTGGTTGCCGTCTATGCCACAGCGGTAAGCAAATACTGACTACTAATTGGCAACGCGACCTACCGCTAACATTTGCCGCTACATGTCATTTCAATGGATTTCTAGCTTTGGCTCACTTGAAATTATCGCATTTATCAAATCCAAGATGAGCGGATATAATAATATATTTCATTTCAATAATCAGTAAAATAATCCGTCTAAATGTTACGTTTTACTCATGTAAAATGATACTAATTTAAGTAATAGATATGAGAGTGAAGCGAAATATTGCAAAAGGTTGCATCAGACAAAGACAATAAACATATTTTACAACATTAAATTACCACCTCAAAATTTCAAAATGTCTAGTGAATTTATAATATTATAAATAATATTTTCACATATTAATTTTAATTGTAATATCATTATTCACGTTTGGGTTTTTATCAAATTATTTAATCATGGCTAGTTGTACACCTCAGGTAAATACTAAAAAATAATCATTTCTTAACTTCACATGACTTAACCTATAAAATATTTTTAAGGGTGCAAAATTGCTCAATGGATGGAAAATGGCAAAAACCTTCGATAAGGGTATAGGGCTTGAGTTGCCAGAGGCGTATAGAAAATTCTGGAAGGAATGGAAAGAAACCAAACCTACAGCTGTACATTATATTCATAGGGATGAAAAATGGGAACGAAACGAACTAACCGGAGAAGTGTAAATATTTAGTTGTATTAATTACTGCCTAAGTGCTTTGGGGGCAATATTATCAGTTCTTGGGCGACAATATTTTTTGTTAGAACTGGACGAGATAAACAAAAGATGAAGAACTAAATCTTGATTAATTTTCGAGATAAAAAGTTTTAACAGTTAATGAAAGAACAACAGTTAAAAAGTTAAATAGTTTCGAATCATATGCGTGAGAAAATTAAAAAGAATCCAATTTTATCTCAGCTTCAACGATTTAAGACACCAAATACGAAAACTGTGTGTGCAGTTTTTAATGTTAATCTTGGGTAATATCATAAATGGGCCTAATATACCTGAAGATATGACAATTCAAAGTGTAAAAATTTTAAATTTACTTTAGTATGTAGAATAATATATAATCTCCGACTTTTTTGTTTGAAAATTACAGTAAAATCTTTTTGTCCGATACATACTGGAATTTTTTTAAATTAGTCATAAATGATGCCACTTATTTTATAGTGTTGTCACGTAAAACTTCTTCTCAAATAATACCATTTACTGTTGGGATGTTTAGCGGGGGGTACGGCTTAATATTTCAACCTACTAGCAGTAGTTACAAAATTGTTCATCAGAGCGTGATTACGAAACTTGTTGGTCGAATTGTATGTCAGGGTTTGGGGTACTAGGAAACATCGACTTACAAGCTCTAGTTTATAATTTACCCACCAGAGAGCATATTTAAGTGCAAGGGTTTTTACCTCAACCTCTAACGACAATAACATATACATACACAGAACATGTGAACAAATACCAAAACAGACCGGCTTCGTTCTATGGTTTTCGTTTTATGTTCATATTATTTTATAACAATATAACAATAAAAACTAAAAATAAATATTTAAAAAAAATAAAACAATTGAATTAATGGATCACAAAAATGAAAGCAGTAAACAACAATTCGCATACGAATGAATTGTGACTTGTATTAAATCAGATTTAAAGGTCCAAGTTGTCAAAAGAACCAATCGTATTGCACAATGTGCTCCGATCACGCGTTTCGTCTGTTTATATGGATGGACTCTATAGGTTGATTTTACTCTATCTTTGAAAATACACTATTGGAAGTAGCCGTTCCATTTGAAATGTGCACATTTTGAGACAATAAATTAGATTATTTATTTTAAAATTTTTTATTTTAAAATTATTTTATTATTTTAGAAAACCAGTACAAAATATTCCTTTACCAATTATATATCCATCAGAGCATAATGAAGGAATTTGGGGTGGAGAGGGTGTTGTGAAAGGCTTTCAAAAACGTGATCAATACAAAAGACGTGTTCCTCATTTTTGGGTCCCAGTATTAAGAAGGACAGTTGTTTATAGTGAAATTTTAGACAAATATATGGCTGTCGTTGTTACAAATAGAACTTTGAATTTAATCCATGAAAATTATGGGTTGGATCATTATCTATTAAAAGTTAGTATATTATCAAATTTCATAACGAAGAAATTTTGTAAAAAAGTACCTTGAATGTTTTTTTTTTATTATCAGTTACTGATATCTGCGGAATCCTAACAAACATTCGTTTGAACTTTTCTTTCTATTTTAGACACTGGCGTGTGATTTAAAATCTGAATTGGCGTTGCAAATTAAACGTAGAATGCTTCAAGCTTTGGAAAAAAATTGTCCTGCCTATGCTGGAAGTCCTGAAGAACAAGAAGAAGTATACAATCGTTATAAAAACTATTTAAGTGCTGTAAGTAATTTTAAGAACTAAAAATATAGTAATAGTTATACCGCTGTGAACTTAGCAAAGCACTTTTAGCAAGTCCCCTCCCAAACCCATCCAACAAATTTGTTGAACCTCATAACAAAAGTTAAAAACGTTTTTCCAAATGCTCAGCTAGATTCACGCTAGCAGAGCATTGTTTGAAAACTGACCAAAAATGTTCCTTAGGACTTGTTGGAACAATTTTTAAATTTGTTGGACCTTATTTCAAAAGTTATAAAGCTTTCTAAAAGCGCTGCTTAGCGCACGCCAACAGAGCCATGTTTTAAAACTGACCAAAAAAGTATCTAAAAATGTTCCTTGGGATTTGTTGGACATTGTTGCATCATTTTTAAAATTTCTTGGACCTTATTTCAAAAGTTATAAAGCTTTTTAAAAGCGCTGCTTAGCACACGCCTACAGAGCCTTGTTTTAAAACTGACCAGAAAAGTATCTAAAAATGTTCCTTGGGACTTGTTAGACATTGTTGGATCATTTTTAAAATTTGTTGGGCCTTAATTTTTAAAACCTACCTTAAGTGCCTAAATAGACACTTATTTATTTTTGTATATTTTTTAGTATTCTTCGGATGAAATTGATTGGTATGGACTATCATTTTCTCAGGCCTGTAACAAATTGCGTACTCTACAAACATTATCTCAAAAAAATGAACCATTAAAACATAAATATAGATTTAAATTATTACAAAAGTTGAAAGAAGCTGGTATTCAAGAATTGGAAGATTTAGATAATCAAAAGAGTAAAATGTTCGTGGTTTTGTGTTAAATATATTTTGTTTTAAAAAATCATAAATAATATTATTAATTTACATTATTTTTCTAGGTCTTCGTCATGGCTTAATAAAATGAATCCATTTTCAAAAAAGGAAACATAGTTTTCAACAAATTTGTGCGATGTTAAACTGTAGAACAATTGTCTAAAAAAATTGTAATAAAGATGTTAATAAAGTTCTGAAAAATTAATTGATTTAGCTGTATATTGATTTGAAATATATCCAATCTCTGACGACAACTCGATAAATGTAATCAGCAATTAAAGGCAAAGTGGCTGATATCTGGTGTTCGAATCCGTCGTCATCGTTTTTTGGGTCTATGAGAAAATAAATTTGGAAATAATTTAATTTATATAATAATAATTTATAAAATTAAAATTATTATAAATTATGAAATTTAATCTCTTAAATTTTATTGACAAGACTATGGATGGTAGAAAGTAAGGAGAACTATCTTTGGGTATAAAACGTGTCCTTGAACCATAGAGATAATATATATAGAGTAGGCAAGCCGAGTCAAAAGTTGTCCCTCAGATAGAATCGCATAGGTTGAGCTATCTCTTTTTAATGACTAATATCAAAGCAGATCAAAGAATACAATATACATAGAAGCGATTTTTGTGTCACTGAAAATTTTTAGTACCTATCCTGACCACTAGATGACAATAGCTGTTCGATTTCGGTATTTAGTGCAATAACCAATGACCAGCACAACCAACTGTATTCTTTGGCAGAATTTAGTACTAGTTGGCCGGATCTCATCGAAGCGGGGATGTACTTCAAATTTATATTAAAAGGGAATCCACCAATATTGATGTAATTTTTAGAATTAATCAAAATTTTTTAATTCTTTTTTTACAAGCTGTATAAAATATTAATATTTGTTTTTGTAGTTTCAATTGCTATTTTAAAAGAATACGCTTTAAATATAAGTTTTATTCTTATTATTAAAAAAAAAATTAACGGGAGATCGTACCCAGTTTCAAAAATTGATACACCATAACTCTGTCGCCTGGTCCAATCAAGAACATTCGTGTAGATAATGCATGAACTGATATATAAAGTGCATTTGGAAATAGCAACTAAGCATTTAAAACTAAATGTCTCATATAAATAATAAAATATCAGTATAAATAATAACCATAATAATTATTATAATATTAATAATCTAAAATAATTTTAATAATGTGGAAAAAAAATTATCAACGCACAGGGGATCGAACCCCGGTCGAATGATTTGTTGGAAGCCGTTCGTTGACTCCATAGACACTAATAGTCTCATATATAGTCTCTTATATAGTCTCCATGGAGTCTACCATTATATATCATAGAGAATATATTATCTCTATGTTATATATTAGTCATTAAAAAAAGATAGCTCAACCTACGTGATTCTCTTTCTATTGACGGGACCTTTCCAAGGCGGTTTGAAAATTTTCGACGTTTCCAAGCCGATTTTTTCCGAAACCGGTTTGCTTTTATGATAGAACAAATACATATACACACATTATACTATGTCTATGTATACACATATATACATACACTCCCGTTCAATAAAATTAAACAGATCTGAACCGAATCAGTCTCTCACAATTTTGATTATTCTTGTAGTAAATGATTTGTTGACATAAATAAAAAATATAAAATATCCCAAATTTGACCATTTTCTATCCATTAAAAATCTATCAAAATTTGATACTGAAACGAAGGGCTTTCAGATTTTATATTATATAGATCAACCCATAGTCACGAATATTTTTAATGTTAATAACATTTTTAAATTATTTGACAAGTCAATATTTGGTTATTTTACATTTAAAAATGGGTATTAACAAAAAATTTTCTCATTAGTGATTATGGATTTCATTACAATTATATAATCTAGAATCTGAAAATCCTTCGTTCTACTATTGCATCCTATATTTCGATGCATTTTGAATTATTATAAAATGGTCAATATTTTTAAGAATATGAATCTTTAAATTCTATTTTAGTTTTTTGAGGTACAAAACACATGTAAAGTAAGTATTCTGTCTATCTCATAAATATAAAAATTAACAAATAGGTAATATGTGTTAAAGATCGGTTCAATTTTATTGAACGGGAGTGTATGTATTTTATATAATCAAATATTTGTATTAGTCTCAGCGGGTATTAAATGAAGCATGAGCATATATGTCTGCACCGTAGTGCTTAAGTCTCTCTCGCTATACCAACTAGCAATATAGGTAGTATTAAATATATGATTTGACCAGAGATTATTAGATTTCATAGTCGGAGTTCAATAATTAAATGGTGTGCATAAGGTTAAAATTTAAAAGTTTAACATACACACTCACTGGATAGTGGAATGTATACAATACACATTTATTATTAAATTACGAATAAATTATTTAAATAATTGTCCAGTTTATATATCACACGACAAATACTAGTCAATTTTGATGATTTTCATTTCCATGGTAACTATAATAATTATTAATATGCACGCAAGTTGCGTAACATACCAAAGTGATGACGTCACGTTTTTTACCGATTCACTCTTTGTATTTATTTTTTGAGCGGTGCGCGTAAAGAAGTTTCACTTTAAAAATATTAACTAAAAACATCTTAAAAAGGGTAAAATTTACATTGAATAAACAAAACTTTTGTATCAATTTTACATAATTCGATATATTTATTTTCAGATCTTGAAATTATTTAGTGAGAATTTTAATGGAAAATCGGTTTTTTTATAATTAATGATTTCTTTGAAATTCTCAGTTCACATAAAACTCTTATTATACTAAATGTGGCTAGCAAAACTACATAACACATGAAACAAAAAATTAAAACAAACGAAAAACCATGTCTTTTTTAACAGATAGTACAATCAAGATCCCCTTGTTTAGGCAAACAATCCAATAAACATGCTACAGCTCGTGTGATGTACGTCATTGTACCGTAACTACCACTTGGTGCACTATCATAAAAATGTTGACAAATATATGCAGCTCCACCGCATAACGGGCCGCATGCTTGTGTTATTTCCCATTCTTCGCGTGGTTTTGCACAGCATAATGTTGCATCTCCATCACATTTTACCTAGATTTCAAAAATATTTTAAATAATAAACAAATGAAAACAACAATTAACTGGGCTAAATGCTTAAATATCCGGTACTGAGTTCATTATCAATGTAAATATATAAAAATACAAAGTAGTGTATAATGGAACTATATACATAATATATGCTTTTGTAATCAACAGTAATTACAAATGTTTGAGCTCAAATTGTGGCAAAACCATTAGTTTTATGAAAAAACTTGTGTCAAATTTGTTTATTAAAACTCTATCTATTACGATTTTAAAGATGCAAGATTCGATTTTGCCCATTCACGAACTTAATCTCACTTTTTAGCTCTAGAACACAAACACAAAATTTCAGTTCGTTATATCATTACATTCGCGAGTTATCGTGTCTACGGACAGATGGGACGGATATGCTGAAATGGACTAAGTTATTTTATAAACATCAATACCTGGGCTTTTTGTGATCAATATTTTCAATAGTTACAAAGTCGGGACTAAATTTATAACACCGTTGTATAATAAGTTTAGTTCCGACTTATGTCTAAAAGCTTAAGGACGTTCGAAAGAAAAAAAAATGCAGAGAAGTTCCTGTAAATTAATGTTATAAAAAAAGTCAAAACGAATTCATTGGTATACTTCAAAATGTTAGTTCAAATGCATTTTTTCGATATTGAAAATCATACTTTTAACATTGGGTCTTATGGAGAAACTACAAATTTAATCTTTATAATCGAATAAAACATAGTTTAAAATGCAGAGAAGTCTTTATAAAACTAAGGATTTATTTGAACCAAATATGAAGGTATGTTCAAATGCATTTTGGAAAGTAATAATAAATTATATAAGTAATTTTATCATTTTCAAGATTTTATTTTTTATTTAAAATAAAAGAAACATTACGAGTTACGACTCACGAGTATTATTATTTACCAAATAACCATAGAATAATTAAATCTAGTTTCAACGTATACATTAAATCTGTAACGCTGCGGGCATGCGCAGTCGCTTGATACTCCCCTTACGTCTTTCCCCGCAAAATGACTCTTTCGAACGCCCTTAAATACAAAGCTAAGCTTAGCTATTGTTACACGTGTATATTCTATGGTTAGATCTCAATGATCAAATTTTAAGAACTTCGCACATATAACGATAATTGCACATATAACAATTATTTTGAGAAAATTTCCAACTCTTAGACCTTATCATCCTTTCTGAGATATTTCATAGTGAATATGACCGATTTTATGGAAATCTACTAGCGTTTTATAAATTTGGTGTAAAAAATAAACATTTTTCAGTAACCTTTTAGTCGGAAATTTGAAGAATTTGTTATAGTTTCTTACTTTCTTCAGTTTTGTATTAAATGCGCTAACCAAATTTTAATTTTCCGAGTTTCATAATTTCCATTACATCGAAGCGCAGATATAACCCTATAGACGTTTCTTACGTTAAAAAGTATCAATTAACACTTACTTGATCTTCCAAAAATATCTCATTCGCTTTATGCACTAAGTGTTCCACAGCAATAATGCCACCTAGACTATGGGCTACATTATGTTCTGATACAAGTGTTAATACCATTAATGCTTCCACAATTAATTGACGATATTCTGGTTGTGGTATAGAATTTAAAACAGTTTCAACAGCTAAAGCAAATTTTAATTCGCCTGATGTCATTTCTTGTGTAAGACTTTGTGGTAATACACGTCCTTCAATTGCAAGTCCTTGGCACTAAAAGTTGTTATATTATAGACAATTTACATTGCAATAGAAATTATATTCGAAATTAGCTGTGCACTAGTTGTTCCTTTTTGTAACATTTTAAAATAATGGGACCGAAAGCTAACTTTACTAAATTTTTTTAGATCAAGTATAGAATCAAAATAAAAGATATTTAAGGATCTATTTTTTATATAGATACTTAATTTCAAGAATAAATAAAAAAGAACTTGACATTTAAATCCGCATACGTTGAAGTGAGCTTTAAAATATCCACCTTCGCAACGTCTCTGAAACATCCGCATCCGCAACATTCCTATCCTATACCTTTAAAACGAGTTATGATGTAGAGTACAATCTACACTGATAGAAGTAATTCCCTGCAGTAAGAAACATTTAAACCAAGAATTTCTGACTCATATATAGGGAAGATAATATAATATTTGGTATAAGAAAATTAGTATCTTCTTGGCATCTATAGTTTTGACTTGAAAAATACTTTTTTTTGCAAGAATTTTATTTTCTTGACTAAAGAATCACAAGAGTATTTGGCCAAGAAAGACTCTCTTAGGCCAAGATTAACGAACTCAACTTAAAAAAATTTTAAACACCGTTGAAGAATTTTAGTTTCTTCGCTCAACTAAACATTTGTTTTCGTTGATATTTCGTTCATATGGTTCGACTGCGTAGTCTTGAATGAAAACAACGGTTTCTTTATTGAAACAAATATTTTGAAGAAAATATATTTTCTTGAGGAAAAAAATTCCTTCTATCAGTGTAGCTATAGTTGTCGCTATTATTCATTCAATTATACTTAATTAATCTAGCTACTTTATCAATCTAGCTAAATCTAGATCGGTGAAGCTAGGATGCGGTAAACACACTAAAATTGGCTATTCTAAATTTCCTATTTCTAGTGCAGTTAAAGTCTTAAAATTTCCTACACTAAATCATTTATCATATTTATTTTAAAGTTACATATAAATAAATATAAATAACTTACTCGTTCTAACACACCCCAAACGCGAGGATAAAAATCACGTGGTACTCGATTTAAAGCTCCATCTAGTCGACGTCTACGTAGCCATTGCCCTTGACGATCTGATTCAGAGTTTTCATCAACCTCAGAATCAATTCCCAAAAATCCACCGATATGACTACGCTTGCTAACACGGCTCGATTTACAGCTGACTACTGAGAAATTTCCACGACCGACTAAAAAAAAATATAATTTTAGTTGAAATTGTAACAAACATCTTTTAAACTAAATAAACTGATAATCCATATTGTCGTACGATTCCTTATCTGGAAAAATGACAGTTAAGCTACATTTTAATTCTAATACAATACTATTTTAATTATCCATCCCAATCCGCTACCCTTAAATTTTATTTGAAAAAAATGGAGGAAAATATAAATTATTAAGTTCTTCTATATAACAATACTAACCACCTTTATCAAATTTTTAATGTTTGTTCTTGCGATACTTCTATGTACACTCCCGAACCAGTTGAAACATTCTAAGTGTTACTGTATAGAATATTATACATATATTTAGTAATATATATATAATATATATATATATATATATATATATATATATATATATATATATATATAATATATATATATATAATATATATATATAATATATATATATATATAATATAATTACATATATATTTAGTAATATATATGTAACTTATTGGTTCAATTTTTATGAACGGGAGTGTATGCTCATTTATTTTCAAGGTTTTATTTTAAGGTTGGCCGGACAGTACAGTACATTTCATAATAAACAGAAACAGAAATTAAAAATTTTAATCTGTAAATTAATTATTTAAATTTAGATAGTATCTAACATCACTAGTAATCGGATTTATGTAATTATTTAATTAACTACTAAAAATAATAAATAATCGTCTTTTGATTATTATTTTGACGATTTGACGAAAATATTCGTTAATTTTTTATCTTTTAATTAAGATATTTACAAAACTCTTCGTCAGACAATTTTTTTTTTATTTTAACGTAATGTACGAGATTTATTTTATAAAAGTAAAAGTTTTTTACTTTTTAATCTATAGAAGGTGAGCAACATTCTAAAAAAATGAATAAAATCCAATTAGTATGATTAATTACATGAAAACCCTTCGTCAGATTTTTTTCAAAAAATTATTCTATACGGATGAGTTAGCAATTAATAACATATCAAAAACTCAGATTTTTATCTATACATTGCCGATTTTACCTATACATGTGTCCGATCAACCTTAAAAGAAACCAAATTGTCCCATAAAAATTTGATAGCTGTATTTGCTGAACTTTTTTTCACAGATATTTGCCCATTTACATGAAATGAACCATCAATATGTACCCATTGATTTTCAATACGACACTATCGATTAAAAGTCGTTATCGATAATACGTTTCTTGAGATATTAAGCTGATAAAACATAAAATATACGTTGTGCACAAACGTTACGATCGTGGTTGTGCAAATTAAGTCTTCGAGTATTCGCGCAAGATGTAATAAAATATCGTCGTTTGTAAGAGATACTTTATGTGGTGATTTCGTATGTCTCCGACCTCAACTACTAATATTAAAATATTGGATATGTTGTATGAACAATGAGATATTTCAAAATTCGAAATTTAAGACATATAACGCTAAATAAATAATATTAATTGACTATTGAACATTATTGATTCATTTAATTTAATGATGGGTGATTCACAAAAGCTAAATAATAATATTAAAAAATACATACCACTGCTTATAGCAAATTCCTTTCCACTGATAATATGATGCAATAAATTTTTCATCTCAAATGGTGATAAGTTTAATAAATGCTCTGAAGCTTCTTCACCATCACAAATCAATGTACGTGATAATTCAGTAGCCATCACTTGAATAATAAGCCCAACACGTAAACGTAACATTTCATGAAATAATTGTGGTTCAGTTCGTATAAACATTGCCAAATATACAAGTAACTCTTGTGTTAACATTGCTGTACTTTCATCATCCCCGTACGCCATATGTATCAAATGTCGTAATTCACTTTCAGGTAATGGTGCCGTTATTGTACTCTCATTGTTTGGTGGCATACCAATTGTTATTTGTTTTTGACGTACAAGTAAATCAGTAATAGCTTTTGCTAAATCTTCAACACGTTTACCTAACATACCAGCTGTGTGTCGAACTAAGCCCCATAATTTTTGTTGACATGCTTTCTCATAAAGACCTTTTAATAGATCTCGAACAGTAACAACCCGACCATTTTCTAACATTCCAGTATTGAAATCTAATCCTTGTGTATCAACCAAATATTGTAGAATATCACCTTGTTCTTCTAGCGATTCAGATTCACGTAACATTGCAAATAATTCTTCTACTTCGGTATCAGCATATTGTTGATTTTCTGATTGTAAGCGATATCGACTCGATGGTAAGTTTATTGTTGGTATATCGTTTGTACCAACTGATGGTGATTTTTCACGATTTGATACTCCTACTTTTAATTGATTCTGTGCCTCGTCTGGCGAAACACTACGACCTGACGTTGTTGAATGCTCAACATCCAGGAAGGGTTGAGAGCTTACTATACTTTGACGACGGTTCATACCTTCCATTCCTACTCCTTCCATGCCTAACGTTTCAGCTAAAAACAAATTAATTAATTAGATATCAAAAATTGTTGCAGATTAAATTGCAAGTGAAATAATTTATTTCTAATATGTAATTAATTACTGTTGTATTATTAAGGAGATGTATAAAATGGCAAGTGGTACATATTGCCCAAATTTTTACAGTTAATTAGTGCCAAATTGAGTAGTGGTGACTAAAAAATGTTTCGAACAAAAGTTGTTTCTCGAAAATCGAATGAATTTGGCATGAACTGTAAAAATTTGGACGATTTACACTATTTTAGCCTGCAACAGTGCTACACCAAAAAATTTAAATAACTTTTGATAAAAAACCTATTTTAAAACCAAAAAAATTTGAAATTGGGCTAAAAAGGTTCCGACTTTATCAATCCTACCAATATTATAAATGAGAAAAACTTCGATATTATTTTGGTAATTCCGCTTTATTTAATTTAAAATTTTCTAACAGTTCGAGGACGGGTATATTAGCCGAAAAATGTCACATTACTTAAAATATTAAAAGTATTTTATATTAAATAAAACGGAATTAGAAAAATAATATCGAAGAGTTTCTTCAAAACCTTATAATGGAATTCCACAAAGTAAAAAAGGTCTTTACAATAAATAAATGCGAACGTTTGTGTGTGTTTGTAACAACTCAGCTCCGTAACGGCTGAACGGATTTTAATGAAATTTGGTATAGGTCCTGAAACAGGACACAGGGCAGTTTTCATCCCGGAATTTATAGTTCCTGTGGTATAGTAACAAAAAGGAATGTGCTGGAAACGTGCTAATTCTACTTCCACTATTATATTGGTATAATGCGGTGGAGAATGCTAGTTAACAGTATGATTTCTATGCAGTCATTGGATATAGACTAGTAAACATGTGCCTTTTCAAAACATAAATAACGTATTGCAACTTTAAAATTTAAATATCTTTTAAACTATTAAAGATACGACAAGACCACTTCAAGTCTTTTTTGTTTTCCATTAACCAATGAACAAATTGAGCTTTAAATGAAGCTCTAACTCAAATTTTTAATAAATTACGAATGAAAAGAATGGATCATTACTTTATGTTTTGAATTCTTCCGTATCTTTGTTAGTAAAAAAATGGAAAATCAAAATTTATTAAATTTTAAAACGGGGATCTTTTTTAAATCCTTCAAAAATAGCTCCCAGAAGTAAAAAAATTTCCAGACTTTTATTTAAAAAATTATCGGGGTTATCTAGATTGAAAAATTTTTTTTAATTAACAAAATGGAAAAATTGGGGTAAAAATTTTTTGCCGACGGATTATTGTTTAATGGGTTAAAAAAATTTTTTTGTTCAAGTATCGGAATCAAGCTAAGCCGAATCACTCGTTTTCAATACCTATTTTCACCTTATACATTTTTCGATTATTTTAATATTAAGAGAGATATTTAATATTTTGTGTTTGTTTGACACAAATACATGAAATATATTTTATTGTAAAAAATTTTGATTGTCGTTTCCATAGTAACTATAAACTATAATCGTTATACATCGTTCTATTTTGACTATTAATAAATTTAATTTTTAGCGAATTTCATCCAAAGGAAATGCAGCTATTGTTGTAAATACTAAAGTCATATCAGATATTATATTTCATTTTGATCACACTAAAATTATGACCGCTAGAGAGTGATTTATGTATTCTAAGGAAATTCGCTATTTATGTATTCTAAGGAAGTTGACGCAGCTCCTGTGTAACGAATTTTTTTAAGGAGCTATTCCGTAATGATAGCATCAATAAGTTTTAAGTTGGCATTACTTAAAAAGGAGAGGTAGGGATGGATGGTCCTGTGTTCCACCATCATAAACATCATCAAAAGTCGTATGACATATGCTATTGTAATGATAGAGGAATCATTTTTATTATTTATTTATAAATTGTACTTAGTTAATCTTATCTAAAGCACGGTAGTGCGCAAGGCCGAGTCTGTTATTAAACAAAATAAAATATAATTTTTTGTTTTTATTCAATTTTATTTAACTTTTTGTTTCTCAGTCATTGCATGATTCTGACAGCAGAATATTTATGATTGATGATGTTTATGATGGTGGAACACAGATCCATCCATCCCTACCCCTCCTTTTTAAGTGATGCCAACTTATAATTTATTGATGTTACCATTACGGAATAAGCCCTAAGTTATCCCTTATAAACAAATCACAAGGTGATTCGCACACGGTACTCAAAACGATGTAAATATTGAAGGCCAAATTCCAGGACCAATAATCTCTCATTTTGTAGATTATAACTGGTCAGGAAGATCGAGCTAAAATTTGAAGAGTGACATGTATTACAATAGCTCACAGTCACTCCTAGAGTTGACGAACGAAATAATTATTAAAAGTGGCATGAAGATTTGGCGGTTATGTGGCTGATATATTATTCCATATTTAACCGCCTATAGCATACTTTATATTAAAATAATAATAAAAATTTTCTAGAAAAAGTATCTAGAAACCGTACACTAGTAAATGAAGATGCTACATAGTTTGGTGACGCATAGTTTTGGGTTAAATGTTCTAGTACTTTCCGTTAGCGAAATATTTTGTAGACAGTCAAATACACATAAATCATGTTCAAAATAGATTGTTTGGAATAAGGGAATTTCAAAACGAAAATATTTAGAAAAATTTCGATATTGAATAGTCTAAATAAAAGGGTAGTATCAATAACCAATTAAATTTAAAAACTTGAAGAAATACTTACAGTCTACATTAATTGACCGAGTCTTTTTAATGGCACCCTTCACGGACATACGTCTTCGTAAATTTCTTTCACCTTTGACCACCGTTGTTTTATCAAGTAGTGTTGATTTATTTGTAAATGATTTTCGAATATGTTGAGCTAAATATTGTTCTACTTGTGGATTTAGACCTGTATTTGAATAATAAAAAAAGAAATTGATAATTTTATCAAAGTGAACCATTTAAAATGACTTACGATCAGGTAATCCATCTTCTTGACTTCCAAGAAAACTTAAATTAGTTATACAACTTGTACTAAGAAAATCACCTAAATTTCCCAGTGTCACTCGTGTACCATTAATATAACCAGACTTTAATTTTTTCATTGTGGTAATCATCGCTAAAGGTATTTTACCATTTTCTAAAATCATTGGGTGTATGTTTAAAATAAATAAAAGTTGTACCTCTCCGAACTGAGTTTAAAATATTTAACCTTATATTCGACTTGTTCATATGAAGATGAGCTTGGTTTTCCAGATATAGCCCAGGAAAGTAGAGACAAAAAAATAAGTTTTTCGTAAATAAAGAGATCTGCCCACCAAAGTATGAAAAAAACTTCAAATGATCAAAGATCTGAGAGTAGTTTTTTTACGACATAGCGGCTATTCGTGAAACAGTAATAGTCCGGAAGACCAAAGGGTTTTTTCAGGATGATGAGTATCAAGCTGGTACTTTGTAAGTAGCTTCGTTTTGACAAGACGCCCAACTTTTTTAATTATACAATTTTGGAAAACGGTATCGAAATTTTCTGGAAGCCGTTGAACATTGAGGATGGGAGACTCGAGTCCATTCCATTGA